>CM053592.1:100184507-100242009 GCA_028646515.1 Pseudochirops corinnae | reverse complement strand
AAATAGATGATAATGTGAAATATCTCCTTGAAAAAAACACTGACCTGGAAAATAGATCCAAGAGAGACAATTTAAAAATTATTTGACTAACTGAAAGCCATGATAAAAAAAAGAACCTAGAAATCATCCTTCAAGAAATTCTCAAGGAAAATTGCCCTGATATTTTAGAACCAGAGGGCAAAATAGAACTTGAAAGAATTCACCAATCACCTCCTAAAAAAGATTCCAAAAAGAAAATTCCTAGGAATGTTATAGCCAGGTTCCAGAGTTCCCAGTTAAAGGAGCAAATATTATAAGCTGCCAAGAGGAAACAATTTAAACACTGTGGAAACACAATCAAGATAACCCAGGATGTAGCAGCTTTTATATTAAGAGATCAAATGCCTGGAACATGATATTCCAGAGATCAAGGGAGCTAGGATTTTATCCAAGAATCGACTACCCAGCCAAACTGAGTATAATGTTTTAGGGGAAAATATGGTCATTCAATGAGGTGGAGGATTTTCAAGCATTCTTGATGAAAAACCAGAACTGAACAGAAAATTTGACATTTAAATACAAGAGGCATGAGAAGGTAAACATGGAAAAGAAATGATAAGGAACTTATCAAATTTCAACTATTTACATGCAACATGGAAAAATGAGAATTGTAACTTATCAAACTTTTGTCAGTATGAGGATAGGTGAAGGGAATATAAATTTGTATGTATGTATGTATAGATAGATAGATAGATAGAGATATATTGATATATAGATATATAGATATATATAAATATATAGGTATATATGTATGTATGTATATATTTATATATAAGCATACACATATGTCTTTATAGGAGGGTATATATGCATATGAATATATATGAAAGTGTGTGTATATATGTGTATATCGACAGAGGGCACAGGATCAATTGAATAGGAAGGGATGATATTTTAAAAGGTCAAATTAAGAGGTGAGAGAGGAATAGAATTAGAGGAGACAGGGAGAGACAGAATGGGGTCAATCATTTCATATAGAAGAGTCAAGAGATAGCTGTTAGAATGAAAGGGAAGAAGAGGAAGGCAAAAAGGGAATGGGTCCACCTTACTCTCATTGATTTTGGCTTAGGGAGGGAATGACATACACTCTAAATTGAGTATCCTGCCTTGCAGGAGAATAGGGGGGAATAGGATGAGAGGGGGAATGATCGAGAGGAGGGCAGGTTGGGGGGGAGGGGTGTTAGAAGCACACACTTCTGTAAAGGGACAGGGACAAAATAGGGAATAGAACCAGGGGAGGGTGGGATAGAAAAGAGCGAAATATCATCAGTGTTACACAATATGTCCATTGTGTAGCTGTTCTGTGTAACTACACACGTATAGCCTGTATTGAATTGCTTGTCTTTCCAGTGGGGGTGGTGACAAGGGAGGAAAAGAAAGAATCTAGAATTTAAAGTTCTAAAATCAAATGTTATATATATATATATATAAATTTATTATTATTATTATTATTATTATTATTATTTACATGAAACTGGGAAATAAGATATACAGGCACTGGGATAGGGAGATCCATCTCGCTCTACCAGAAAGTCAGAGGGATGATGCAGAAGGATATAGGAGAGAGCAGATCGGGGGAGAAGGTATAAAGCAGGATTGTTGTTTTGGGGACAGGGTAGGGAAAAGATGAAGATAAAATCTGTAACTCAAAATCTTGTGGAAATCGATGATCTAAACTAAAAATAAACAAAAGTTCATTATTTGAAAAAACAGTTTAAGATCATTTGTATTTTGTTATGAAGCATAGGAAAATGAATTTAACAGAAGAGTGGTAGCAATAGCTCCCATTTATAGCGTTTGGAATTCTAAAGCCTATTTAAAGTAAAACTTTTTAACCAATGCACATGTTATAGACCATTTGACAAACTGGTGAAGCCTATGGCCTGTTCTCAGAAAAAAATTCTTAAATTAATAATATAAAACATAAATGATTACAAAGGAAACTAATCAAAATTGTCCATTTTTAAAAGTCCACAAAACCTACTCTGTGATCCCTGAATTTAGGTATTTATATTTTTCACAACAAGTATATTGAGATATATATAGTCTAAGTACTATTGTATCCTTCTTATGGATGAGAAAACACTATGCTTAGAGAATTTGACTGACCTCAAAGCATCTAACTAGAAAGTTTCAGAGCTGGGAGTCAAATCCAGATCTCCTGATTTTAAGTTAATTTTTCTTTCTATCATTCCATGTTTCCCCTGGCTCAGCAAAGAAATGGCTTTGAGAGAGTTTGGATTAATTTTTAACATGTAGGATTTTATGTTCTTGAGCTTAATCAGATGGAGGGAAATGTATAACTTGGTCAAGTGATTGAAATTTCTTGATCGTCAGTTTACTCGTTTGTGAAAGAAAAAAAATTGGACCAGACAGTCTCCAAATCCCTTCTTAACAATAGCATTGCATGATTTTATGGTCTCTCAGTTAGCCATGTCCAGGGAAATTCTAGACAATTGGCCTACAAAGTCAAAGGGTACCACTGATTACAGGGTTATAGCTATATGCAATACAGATAAAACAGCCGTGTGGAAAACTGTGTCCTTTATAGAGATATAAATGTGTAGGGAATGCTACATGTGCATGTTAAACTCTGAGTGAGTTAGACTACTAGAACATTATTTCATAATTTATACCTTAGGATCCAAAATGGAAACTTCTTATTTTGATGAAGCAAAGTTTTCTACTTAGAGGAAATAGTGACTTTTCTTACTCACTATCCCTATTCAGTAAAAGAATATGATTCAGTGGTGATCACTCTTATTTTCCCAATTCTCTGACATTACAGGTTGGATTTCTAAATCTGAAGAAGTGTTTAGGGGAACAGAATATATTTTTCCAATAAAATCTTCTCATCTTGGGAATAACAGACTCTAAGATTTAAGTGCTATTGGAGGCAAACTCAGAAGCACAGAGACACAAATAATCTCTAGTACCAGGACTGGAAAGGCAGCTTCCAATGAATTGCAGTCTGAAAGAGCCCTCCTGTCCCAAAATGTTTCCTCCAATGGCAATCTGTGGTTATAGAAATTCTCATCATTATAGTGTTTCCTTTGCATTGGAATCTTATTACTAAATGGAAAAAGAACAACAGATTCATAGCAGCCCTTGTCATTCAGTTGATGAGACAACTAGACTGGGAGTCAGGATAAAATGAAGTTTAAATCTCTCGTCAAACACAGGCTAGTTGTCTGGCCCTGAACAAATCATTTAACCTCTCTGAGGCTCAGCTTCTTAATCTGTAAAAAAGGGATAATAGGAGAAACTACCTTACAGGGTTATTGTGAGGAATATTAGACATAATATAAGATTATGTATGATATGTACACTTTACAAAAGTACAATTTGCAAACTTGTAAGTGCTATATAAATGCTAGATATTATTATAATACATATGTCTTCTGGGAGGAGGTAAAAGCACCATTAATACATTAATGCCTGCAGACACATTAATATGGATTGTTATCAGGCTCATTAGCTTTCATCCAACTGGCCTTTGAGTTAATTGAATACATTGGGGGGGAAAATCACAAAATGTCCTGAGTGAGGGAATGCCAGCATAAGGGAAGTTTTACATTGGAAGCCTCAGGGTAGCTGAGATGCAAGAGGAAGTTATTGGTGCTTTTGCAGGGTAGGGTAGAAAGAAAATGTAGGTGCTAATCCCTCCATATAGAACACCAAAAAAGGAAAGATTTTAAGACAAGTATTTGTATAGCAACAAGTAAGACACAAAACTTTTACAAATACATATCAGATATTCTAATATTTGGAAATATATGGGAAGACCCTTTTGATCATGCTTAGTTTAGGAAAGACCATCAGAGTCAACTCTTCTGGAATCACTGGTCTAACAGATTAGCCTCTCCTAAGTGTAGTTTGAAGACACAAGAGGAAAAGAAAGTAGAACCATACTACAAGTTAAAATCTTTAATAAGACCTAATATTGAATCTGGAGACCTAGCAATGAAGGAAATCAATCTATGCTTTCTTTTTCTTTGAATTTTCAAAAGATCTTTGAATAAAAATGTTCACATATTAACCATTGAATTCTTTTAGGAAAATATCTATTAGCCTGTTTTCATTCGATGCAGGCTCCTTTGCCCTGAATTTTTTCATGTATGTGTGTGTGCATGTGTGTGTATATATACACATATATAATGTATGAATGTATCTATACTCACATATATCCATGGACATACACACTTGCACGCACATGTGTAAATATACACATGTACACATAATACATGTACATATATGCAATACACACATATATTATGCACATATATCATGTATATGCATGTATATGTATGTGTGTTTATATGTATTGTGTATTTACATATATGTATATATACTCCATAAAATAGAATGCTTGGGACACACTTTTATTGACAAAGTAGCACTTCTTCTTAAGGGAGGTGCAGGAAAGAAGTCTCAGCCCCAGTGGCTCTGCCAGACAAGATAATGGGCATGGGCTTAAACAGATAGGCCACTGTCACTATTAGCAGCTGTATCATGACTGGAAAATCATTAAGAGATTTCTAGTCATGTTAGGCTACAAGTGAGGAACTGTGATTAAACCATGTTCTGGAATACCAGAGTAGACAAGTTTGTTGGGGATTGTCAAAACATGAGACTAAGACTCCTCCCCTCCCTCCCTTTTTATCCTTTCTGCTACAATTTCTTTGGAGATTGTGCTCATTCCCAAATCTCCATTGCATAAGTTTCCCCTTAAATTTTAAAATCCAGTTTTATAAGATAAATGTAGTTGAATAATATAGTTATCTGTATTCATTATAGAAATGTAGCAGAAAAAGACAAAAGGGACATCTGTGTATGTGTTTGTGTTTGTGTTTGAGAGATATCATATGGCATGTGGGGGAGAGAGAGGGAGGGAGATAGGCAGAGACAGAAAGAGAGAGAGAGAGCGAGAGAGAGAGGGAAAGAGAGAGAAGGAGACAGAGGGAGACAGAGAGACAGAGACAGACAGAGACAGAGACAGAGACAGAGAGACTGAGACAGAGACAGAGAGACAGAGAGAGACAGAAAGACACAGAGAGAATGAGAATTTTCCTGGCTAGGGATTTGAACTCAACAACAACAAAACGAATTTTTGATCCTATGACTGAAAACAAGTATCAAAACATGAATCTAGGTAAGAATGAGGTAATAAATCTGCTACAGAGAAAATTGCCATTAGCTACAGTTAGTATGAATGTGGCGTACTCATAATTTTTCCTTTCCATTGCTTTCTACTGACTGTTTGGAAAGGAAAACCTTTCTGTCAAAGGTTTCGAGCTGGGTAGTAAGTAGCCAAAAGTCATACCTTAGAGGAGGGACTGTGAAGGGGTAGTGCTGCCCTCATAAGGGCATGGCCAAAAAGGAGTGATTTGCCCTATTCATCAGCACAGCACTGGGGGGAATCAAAGGAAGAAAAAAGAAAAAAAAAAGTAAGGTTATATCAAATATTTTCCTTTTTGAAGAGTATTTTTTCCCTTAAAATAACATTTCATCTTTTTTTCAATAAAAATCAGTTTTTAGATTGTTTCACTATCTTCTACAAACTTTCGTACTTGTTTTGTTTTTTATGAAAGGTGATCACATCAATGAAGTCAGGGAACTTGCCCTTTGGTCATTTACCCACTTTGTTTAGAAAGTAAAGGATCCCCCAAACCTTCACATTTGCATACCACTGACTTTTAAATCCATTAAGCTGAGGCCAGAGTAATGGTATACTAATGAAAAAAACCAAAAAAAATTTTCCTTCATTCTTCTTTGTGACATTTCTTTCTATCCTAGTGATGTTTATTTTTATATTTAGCCATTTAAACTGCCCATTCTCCCTGTTTAGTGGATTGCTTTTCAAGTCTAGCCACTGCTGAGACAAATAATACAAAGGGATATATGACAAATCACCTTATTTTCTTAGATTATTAAAACTGAAGAACAGGATTCTTAGTCTATGCACTATTTGTAACTGAAATGGGGGGGCAGTGTTTACTTTAGTCATTGAACTAAATAATTTAACCAAAGCAGCATCACTGGCTTTTACATAATTGTGTCATGTTTAAAATACAAGTTAATAGTCCATTCTCATTGTGTCATAACTCAGTCACTAATGATCTCTGAGTCCCATATCCAAGAGATATTTTACAAAACAAAGCCTGAAAAAGCTTTCAAATATAAATTTGCAAATTCCATATAGTATTCTGGAATGACATAAAAGTTATATGTTGCCTTAAAATATGGTTGTGGATAAATGTTGAATTATTGTGGATAAACATAAGAACTAAACCCATTCTAAATCTTTAGCTGCTTCCTTTTTTGTACTAAAATATATCTGAACAACCGAATTTCTACTAAAGTCCGTGTGGCCTGATAGAAATCCTCCTGGTGAATAAAATATGTTTTATCTTTTCATGCAGTCCCTAGATAGCAAAATCCTTTTCCTGATTCAAAAAGAAGAGGTGAGGTGAAGGATCTGGGTGGGAAAAGAAAAAGATCTAGGAAAGGGAGGTGAGAGAGAAAAAAAGCAGAAGTGGAGGCAAGGAAAGAGATGAGTGAGAGTAGAGAAAGAAAGGATAATAGAGGTGAGAAGAGAGCAAAAAGAGAAAGTAATAGAGCAGATGGATAAAGAAAGGAAGGAGACACTGTGTATTAGCAAGCCCCTAGCAAACCTAGGATGACCTGCTAGCACGATTGGCTTTTAAATGAAAGACTGTTCAAAAAGGGGTTAACAATCCTACTTTTCATTGTCTTCACTAGTTCAGGGGAAAGGTCAGCACCATGAACGTGGAGAAAATGCAAACAGAAAATACAAGCAGAGAAATTAGCCCAAAGATAAACAGACAGGGCTCCAGCTCACTGAGCATAGCAATATTGCTATACACTTTACATATATCATTGAGTTGAGGGAGCACAGACAGTATCTGAATAGTCAGAGGTTTTGAACATATGGCTACTCAGAGTCTTGACCAGGAAAGATCCTTGTCATGAGTGAACCCCCAAAAGAAAATATTAAACTGTCAGAATATATAGCAAAGACTTAGAATCTGAATGACTGAGTGCTGAGGAGCTTGACAATCCTTACACCCCAGCACCTAATAGGAAATTCCCCATAGCCCCGAGCCTGATTAGCTCTGGGCCAGGGTTCGATGTCCCTATTAATGGGCAGGGAAGATCTTCAAATTCTGTTAACATTACAATATATGAGAGGAAAATGGAATAAGAGAGACAAAGGATGAGGGAGAAGAGTTAAGGAAAAGATGGGAAGGAGAAAGGAGAGAGCAGCTAGAGGAAAGTGGTGAGAGAAAGAGAAGGTAGGTAGATAAGACATGAAGATAAAACAGAAGAATGTGAGCAGTGAGTGAGAGAAAAGAAGATAAAAGGGAGAAAGATAAATGGAGAGAGGAAGGAGAAGGAAGAGAAGAAGAGGTAAGAGGGAGAAAAAAAAGAGAGAACTTGATGGTACAATCTCCTCAACTGAATTCAATGCCTGGAATTCTGATGAGCATAGACAAGATACTAAGGCCAAGAAATAAAGCCATATGTTGTAAATGATTGTAGGAAAGAAGTCCAGCATCCAGGAACTACCACATTACATCTGTATTATGCTGGGGATAATGATGGCATAATTGCAAAAAAATAGATGATAGAAAGCTGATTTTTTTTCCCCTTTCATGAATGAATGTAATGACTTTGTTTTTAATCACTAAAGGAAGAAAATATAAGAATTTTCATTGTAATTTGACATTTGCTTTAAAGGGCTTCCTAAACCACAGGAAAACACAGAACTGTTCTGCGTACCATACTGTGTAATTGTTCTGTGTTACCTCCATGCCATGAACATGACACACCACCTCTAGGTCTCAGGTATCTTCTCTGGCTGTCATCTATGCCTAGAATGCTCTCCCTCTCACTTTGTATTTGCCTATTGTCTTCTGTAGCTTCTTTTAAGCCCCAAATAAAATCCTATTTTCTACAAGAATCCTTTCCAAATCTTGTGAGTTCTAGTGCCTTCCCTCTCTCAATTACTTCCTATTTATCCTGTGTATACCTTGTTGGTGGATACTTGTCTGCATCCTTCTGCTGTTAGATTATAAACTCCTGGAGGGAAGGGAATATTTTTTTCAATTTTTTTTATCCCCGGTGCTTAACATAGTTCTTACCAGACAGTATGATACTTTATAAATATTTATTGAATGACTACTTTCTGTGAAATTAGTCTTTTTATGAAGCTTCTAGGTGTGGGAACTCATTCAGAGAAGGTCAAATAAAGAAATTAAAGATAAAAAATTTACATTGAATATTCAGTTTTCATGGGATGGGAAAGGGTCATAAAATGTTTCTTCTGTTAGATAGCACATATTTCATCTAAAAGAAGTAATATTCTTATTAGTTTATTTATTTTTAGTTTTCAACATTCACTTCCATAAGTTTTAAATTTTCTCCCCTTCCCTCCCCATCCCTCCTGAATTGATATGCAATCTGATAAAGGCTCTACATACACATTCCTATTAAACATATTTTCACATTAGTCATGTTGTAAAAGAAAAATTACAGTGAATGGAAGAAACAATGATAAAGAAAACAAAACCAAAAACAAAACAAAAAGCATAAAATAGTCTATTTTACTCTGCATTCAGACTCCATAGTTCTTTCTCTGTATGTGGATAACATTTTCCATGTTGAGTGCTTTGGAATTGTTTTAGCTCCTTGCATTTCTGAGAAAGGTTAAATCTATCAAAATCAGTCATCACATACTGTGGCCATTACTGTGTACAATGTTTTCTTGGTTCGGCCCACTTCACGCAGCATCAGTTCATCTAAGTCTTTCTAGGTTTTTATGAAGTCTGCCTGTTCATCATTTTTATGGAACAATAGTATTCCATTACATTCATATACCACAACTTGTTCAGTCATTAACCAATTGATGGGCATCCTCTCAATTTTTAGTTCTTGGCCATCCCAAAAAGAGCTGCTATAAATATTTTTGTACATGTTATGTCCTTTTCAATTTTTATGATCTCTTTAGGATACAGACCTAGAAGTGTTATTCCTTGGTTAAAAGGTATGTGCATTTTTATAGACCTTTGGGCATAGTTCCAAATTACTTTTCAGAATGCTTGGATCAGCTCACAGCTTCATCAACAATGAATAAGTATTCCAACATTCCCACATGTTCTCCAACATTTATTATTTTTCTATTTTGTCATGTTAGCCAATCTGATTGGTGTGATATGGTACATCAGAGTTGCTTTGACTTGTATCTCTCTAATCAAAAGTGATTTAGAGAATTTTTTCATATGACTATAGATAGCTTCATTTTTTTTCTTCTGAAAATGACCTCTTCATATCCTTTGAACATTTATCATTTGGAGAATGATTTGTACTCTTATAAATTTGACTCAGTTCTCTATATATTTTAGAAATGAGAGCTTTATCAGATATACTACTTGTAAAAGTTCTTCCCAGTTTTCTGCTTCCCTCCTAATCTCGGTTGCATTGACTTTGTTCAAAAACCTTTCCATTTGCTAAAATCAAAATTATCAATTTTGCATTTCATGTTCTCTATCTCTTGTTTGCTCATACATTCCTTCATTCTCCATAAATCTGGCAGATAAACTATTTCTTGCTCCCCTAATTTGTTCATAGTATTGGGCCTTTATTTCTAAAGCATGTGCCCATTTGGACTTTAATTTGATATAGGGTGTCAGATGTTGGTCTGTGCCCAGTTTCTGCCATACTATTTTCCAGTTTTCCTAGCAGTTTTTGTTATATAGTGAGTTCTTATCCCAGATGCTGTGGTCTTTGGGTTTATCAAAGAATAGATTGGCTTTAATTGAATACTGTGTCTTGTGTACCTAACATATTCCATTAATCTACCCCTCTATTTCTTAGTCAGTACCAAGTGGTTTGGATGATTGCTGCTTTATGATACAATTTAAGATTTGGTATGGCTTGGCCATCTTCATATGGTTTCTAATAGTTTTGTTAGGGAAATTGATCTAGAATTTTCTTTCTCTGCTTTGGATCTTCTCAGCTTAGATGTCAACTTGTCAGCTTAGATGTATTTGTGTTATAACAGGAGTTTGGTAGTACTCCTTCCTCACCTCTAGATTCCAAAAGTTTATATAGTATTGGAGTTAATTGGTTTTTATTATTTTTTTAATTTGCTCCCGAACTCTTCTGTCCCTGAAGATTTTTAGTAGGGAGTTCATTAATGGCTTAATTTCTTTTTTTTTTCCTAAGAGAGGGTTATTTAGGCATTCTATTTCCTGAAATATTAATATAGGTCATTTATCTTTTTGTAAATATTCATACATCTCACTCTCACTCTGATTTTCATACTTCTTGAGCAGAATCTAGATTTGCAGAATCTAGCAAGATTACAATGAATGACTATTCTAGATCAATTTCTCTAATGACTATTGATGCAAAAATTTTAAATTAAATATTAGCAAAACATTTATTAGCATCTTATCAGGAGAATAATATTTCATGACTAGGTAGGATTTATACCAGGAATGCAGGTCTGGTTCAATATTAGTAAAACTATCAGCATAATTGATTATATCAACAACAAAACTGTTAGAAACCTTATGATTATTTCACCAAATGCAGAAAAAAAGTCTTTGACAAAATACAATACCCATTAATGAGGAGTAGTGCCTATTTAAACCATTAGCCAGAATTACATGTAATGAGAATAAGCTAGAAGTATTTCCAATAATATCAGGGGTGAGACAAGGATGTCTATTATTACCACTGTTATTCGACATGGTACTAGAAATGTTAGTGGTAGCAATAAGAAAAGAATAAGAAATTGAAGGAACTAGAATAAGCTAAGAAGGAACTAAGCTATCACTATTTTAAGATGATGTGATGAGAATTCTAGAGAATCCTAGAGAATCAAGAAAAAAGAAAACTACTTGAAATAATTAACAACTTTAGCAAAGTTGCAGAATATAAAATAAACCCACATCAATCACCAGCTTTTTTATATGATAAATAAATCCCATCAGCAAGAGATAGAAAGGGAAATTCCATTAAAATGCCTATAACCAATATTAAATATTTAGGTGTCTACCTTCCAAGACAAAAACAGGATCTCGATGAACACAATTTCAAAACACCTTTCACACAAAATAACATTTAAACAATTGGAAATATAAAATTTTGGTGGCATGACAATCAAACAAATAGAAAAAAAAGTAGAGGTAGAAAAAATAACAACAAAATTTATCTGGATGAACAAAAAGTCAAGAATATGAAGGGAATTAATGAAAAAAATGTAAAGGAAGGTAGCCTACCAATACCAGATCTCAAACTCTATTATAAAGTAGTAATCATCAAAACTATCTGGTATCTGGTACTGGCTAAGAAAAGGAATGGTGGGTCAGTGGAATAGATTAGATGCACAAGAGATAGTAGATAATGTCCATAATAACCTAGTGTTTGATAAAACCAAAGACCCCTTTTGGAATGAGAACTCACTATTTGACAAAAACTATGAGAAAACTGAAAAAAACAATAGGATACAAACTAGGTATAGACAAACATCTCATATCATATACTAAGATGAGGTCAAAAATGGATGTATGATTTAAAAATAAACAGTGATAACATAAGCAAATTAGAAGACCAAGGAATAGTCTACCTACAAGTCAGATCAAGAGGGAGGAAGAATTCATGACCAAACAAGAGATAGAAAGCATTTTAAGATATAAAAGTAGATAATTTTGATTATGTTAAATTAAAAAGCTTTTGTACAAACAAGAAAGGAAAGTATATTCTTTCTGGGGCTTAGGGGCAAGGACATTACTTTCCCAAGTTCATAATCATGGAAGCTTGACTGAAGCACTAAATTATTTATTGCTTGCAGGACAGATAACAAAGAAAGATATTTAAAGATTTATTGTAGTGATCAGAGAAAGAACCACATATACCATATCTCCTTTGCTCTTGTATCCAGATCTGAGTTGAGGGAAAAAATTCTAGAAGGTAAGAGATCCCTAATATACTTGATTAATTGAAACAATAGAAGTGTTCTAAGATTTGGTTCAAAACTTGGCGTTAATGGGCCATGTGTTTCAGAGTGAAGTTCTCTGGATGGTGCTGAGGTTCATATGTGGAAAAAAATGGCTAAATGATCAAAGAAGAACAAAGACAGCAAAAACAGAAAAAAAGGTTTAATATGACCACACAAATTTTAGGAACACTCAATTTGTCCATATATATCCTTTGTTTTATTGCCCCTTTCATGTATCTTCCATGCTTAATATTAAAACAATGGAACAACTAAAGATACAGTATATACTGTTTCCTGGGAGCAAGCAATAGTAGAAAAAAAAAAACATCTTCTTGCATAGGCCAAAATAGTCGCAGGATTACAGAAGATGGTAGTAAGAAATCAGCAGGAGGCACCAGTGCACTACATTTTAAGGTTTACTCTAGGGAAAAGAAGAGAGTCTGGGATGGAAGCACAACACGACCACAAAAACAAGTCAATACTCTCATAATTCTTTAAAGTAAGATTCCTTAAAAATAGGAAATAAGAAGGAAGAGAGGAATTAACACTGTGTATACAAAAGAAATGACTTCAGTAAGCTACCATGGAATTGAAATTTGATTAATCCACCTTGTGAATAAGGCTTACTTGATTCCATATGCATTAATGATGAATATACTATGTATTAGTGTGGCCCCTGCATTATGTAAGTTTAAGCTTCCTTAAACATGTAATTTCAGTCACCTTTCACCCTTGTATCCTATCATCCATATCCCACAAGCTACCTAACCACATTGCCAATAAAGAAAAACAACTTCCAGAGGCTCATTTTTGCTTCTGTCTTTCTTTGTGCATTCCAAAATCAAAGGTTCTACAAAAATTGACATCCTTCCTTACATACTAGCATGTAAACCACAAGTCTCCTCTCCCTCTTAAAAATTACCAACTATGTTAACCAAGCAATACCACTTTTAGGTCTGTATCCCAAAGATATAATACAAATGGGAAAATGACCCACATGTACAAAAAAAAAAATACAGCAGCTCTTTTTGTGGTGGTGAAGAACTGGAAACTGAGGGGATGCCTATCAGTTAGGGAATGACTGAGCAAGTTGTGGTATATGATTGTAATGGAATATTATGAGAAATGATGAGCAGGCAGATTTCAGAAAAACTGGGAAAGACTTAAATGAACTGATGTTGACTGAAGTGAGCAGAACCAAGAGAATATTGTACACTGTAACAGCCACAATGTGCTATGAATAACTTTGATAGACTTATCTGTTCTTATCAATGCAAGGATCCAAGACAACTCCAAAGAATTCATGATGTAAAATGTTGTCCACATCCAGAAAAAGAACGATGGAGTCTGAATGCAGATTGAAGAATATTATTTGCTTTCTCTCTTTTTTTTCTTTCTTTCTTCTTTCTCATGGTTTTTCCCATTAGATCTAATTCTTCTTTACAGTATGACTAATGTAAAAAAAAATAGGTTCAATATGGTTATATTGTAGAGTTTATATCAAATTACACACTATCTTGGGGCAGGGAGAGAGGAGAGATGGGGAGAAAATTTGGAACTCAAAGTCTTATGGAAGTGAATGTTGAAAACTAAAATAAATAAATATTTTTTTAAAAGAAATTGTCATCTATGGGGTTTCTAGGAGATATAATTCAGTCTGGTAATATGATGTTTGCCCTCATTAGGACTTTCCAGAGGATGTTAGTCAGGAGATGTTAAGCCACTTGGTGATAAACAGCTATAAGAAGATACCAATCAATCAAAAGTCAGAGATATCTGTTTAAAAATAATGACTGGGGTCAGAGTCAAGATGGCTGTGTAGAAGCAAGAGAAAGCTGTGAGCTCCCCCCATAATCACCTCAAATACCTATAAAATATGACTCTAAACAAATTTTAGAGCTCCAGAACTCACAAAGTGACAGAGAAACAAATCTCCTGCTGAAGGCAGCCTGGCAGACAGATGGGAAGGGTTCATGGCAGCATGCTGGGAGCTAAGACCAGCTCCATGTGGTTTTAGCCCCAGGGCAGCCCAATCAGCAAGCTGGAGGGATTTCTTGAGAGTGGATCACAAGCAGCTGTGGTAGTTTACAGAATTATCAAGCCATAAGAGCCAAGGACAAAGTGAAACATCAGTGGAACTCGACTAAATTTTGGGGAGAGAAGTGGGTCCGACCATCTGCCCCCAGAACTAGAAGCAGCAGAAGTGGCAGCCCTGAAACCACCTCCATGTCACTGGTTCAGAGCTCCTGGACTGCAGATTGTAGGGGGGCCAAGCAACCATTCAGAGTCTAAGTGCTCTTGCCTTAAACTTCCTGGATTGGGATCACTGTCATGTGTGGTAGTCCTGAGGTGCGTAAGCAGTGAGCAAAAGCTGGTGGGGGCTGCAGAGACAGCAGCCTCCTAATAGCTCCAGAAGCTGCAAAAACTGCAGGGATTTGGGACAAAACTCTCCCCTTTGAAAGCAGACTTCTACTGTGCCTAAAAGTCAAGTAATTGACTGGCAACATGAGCAGGCAAAGGAAGAAAAGCAAAAGCAGCAATCCAACTTTAGATTCCTTTTTTGAGGACAAAAAGGATCAAAGCATAGAATGGGAGGAAGACAACACAGTGAGACCTCCAGCACCAAAAGCTTCCAAGAAAAATGTAAACTTGTTACAGGCCTTAGAGGAGCTTAAGGAGGATTTTGAGAACCAAATAAGAGAAGTGGAGGAAAAATTGGGAAGAGAAATGAGAATGATGCGAGAAAATCATGAAAAGAGAGTCAACAACCTGACTGAAGAAAATAACACCTTAAAAACAGATTAACTCAAATGGCAAAAAGAGGCCCAAAAAGCCAATGAAGAGAAGAATGCTCTAAAAAGCAGAATTTGCCAGATGGAAAAAGAACCTCAAAAGCTCACTGAAGAGAATAATTCCTTTATAATTAGAGTGGAGAAAATAGAAGCAAATGACTTTATAAGAAATGAAGATATTATTGTTTTTTTTAATTAATTAATTAATTTTCTTGTTTACATCATTCATTTTCACAAGATTTTGAGTTACAAATTTTCTCCTCATCTTTCCCCCACCTTCCTCCCCAAAACAGCGCTATCCCACTGTATAACTCCTCCCTCAATCTGCTCTCTCCTATGTGTATATAGATAGATATAGATATAGATTTTGATATATAGATATGTAGATATAGATATATAATTATTATTATTTACATGCAACTGGGAAATAAGATATTCAGTTAGTGGGGTAGGGAGATCCATCTTGCCCAACTGGAAAGTCAGAGGGGTGATGGGAGAGGATATAAGGGAGAGCAGAATGGGGAAGGGGGTATACTGAGGGATCACTGTTTTGGGGTGGTAGATAGGGAAAAGATGGGGAGAAAATTTGTAACTCAAAATCTTGTGGAAATGAATGATGTAAATTAAAAATAAACAAAAGTTAATTTAACAAAATAATGAGTGTGCAAATGCTATAAAAGAGATGCTCTTCCTATCAGTTTTGTCTCTGCCTGCAGAGAAGCACTGGATCCCATTTACTGGCCATTACTATCTTTGCTAATAAATTGATCATGCTCAGAACTCAGTGTCTCAATTTATCTTCATCACAGCTTTTTATCGTGATTGTCCTTTTGACATACAATAGTTTCTGACTTTCAGTTCTTTATTTCATCCCAGCTTTCCCTGAAATTAGATATTCTTCCCATCAGCCAATAAAAATATGGTTTAGCTCATCAGCAGACAGATGTTTTATATTTGACATATATTTATTGAATCATGCTGAACATAACTCAGCACATTATGCAATGAATGACAAACCAAAAAGACTTGCATTTCTAATCACAGGTGATTATATATAAGCACTTATGCATTTATCACTATGATTATGCTATAAAGTATTTTTAATTGAAAAGCATGCAATATAAGGGACAAAGACACAGTCTAATTTAGAAATACATTCTGTTTATATAATAGGAATATTTTCAGGTTCAAATAAGATGATAAATTCAAAGCAAAAAGGGACCTTTGAGATCAGGTATACCAGAGACATCAAATACCCTGCCAGGCCAGTTGGCAATGTCTGAAGTGTAACCTAAATCAGATTAAAATGTAATTGGGACATATTAAGCAACATGTATCTCTTTCTCTCTCTCTCTCTCTCTCTCTTTCTCTCTCTCTCTCTCTCTCTCTCTCTCTCTCTCTCTCTCTCTCTGTATATATATATATGTCTATATAGATATAGATGTATATGTATATGTATATATGTATATGTATATGTATATATACACCCAAATATCACACATATTGTGAACTACATTTATAGCTATATAGACACACATATATTGCTAAATATGCACCAATTACATAAATGTAAATACACACACATACATATATAACACACATATATATAATAAAACAGACAATTTTTAAAATTTAATTTAAGACAAATTTTAATTTCAGTTTTGAATTTTCTCTCTTCTCTTCCCTGACATTGAAAAGGTCAGAAATGTAAGTCATTACACATAAGAAGTCATACAAAGCATTTCCACATTATCCATGTTGTGAAAAAATAAATGCAAGATTAATACATTAAGTGAAAGATAATTTGATTTAGTCTGTAGTCAGAGTTCATAAATATAGATGATATATTTGTGGTTTTCTAAAGTTAATGTATCCTACATGGATCCCTTTATAGAGTTTAATGGCTACCATTTCCATTCAAGTTTGATAAACTGATCTAGACCACCTGCCTCTGAGGAAACTGAGGCCCAGAGAACTTGTGGCTTGTCCAAGGTAACATAAGTAGTTCATAGTAGAGCCAGGATTTGAAACCTTTCCTTTTGTTGCCAATTAAGTATACTTCCCATTGTACTATAATGCTTATGAAGAATAAAATGTTTTCTAAACTGTAAAGTACTATACAAATATAAGGAATCAATTTCAACAGTTTCGTGGTGGGGAACATATTAATATTTTTTGCATCTGATTTGAATCTCATCTATATATCTTATATGATTCTAGGTTGAGCTTGGATTTTCAAATAAGTATATAAGTTATCCCTTAAAAACCTACTATAATGTCTTATTATGACAAAGGTAATTCTAAGATCTTGAAAGTTAAGGCAGAGGAGTAGAAACACTGGAAGGTCCTGCAAAACTGGGAAGGATTTTGGTGAGGGCTCTTCTAGAAAAAGTCCCATTTTAGTGGTTCAGGTTCATTACTAGAGAGTTGATTAAGATGTGATTATTTTTTAGTCATAGCAACTTATAAAGACAATTTTCTAAGGCATTTGGTTTGCATCAATGGATGATACTCACAACCAGGAAATCATAGATCCTTGATATTTGAATAAGAATATACCAGAATTTGGGAAAAAAGAACAGAATTGAAAAGAGGAAAGTTAGTATGACTTAGTAGATAAAGAGATGGACTGTTATCCTGGGTCCATGATCCACCTTTGACATATACTGGTTATGAGACTATGAGCGAACTACTGAGGTTTTTACTTCTTTAGCCTAGGCAAGCAAACTGTAAAGAATATATTGACCTTAACTGGTAGAGAGTAATTCCCTCATTTGAGTTTCCTGGACCAATGAAATTTCAGGTCAAGTCCTTGATCCATACAGTGAGAATTTATAAATATACTTTTGTCTTCCTAAATGCAACTGGGCATTGAGGTTATAATCAGTGTTCATGTCTCTCACCCATTTTTCAGTTTGTTATCATCTCTGCATAGGAAATCGAAAAGAGTCAAGTCTTGATAATCTATTAGTAAGGGCCCACTATAAAGGAACTGATTTTACAGTTTTATTCATAGGACAGATACAGTGAACTTCAAGGTCACTAGATAATGAAAGTGCCTTGTATACTATATAGAAAAAGATCCTTTGGTTTTGATGATTTGGAGGGCTACAACATATGATGAAGATAGGGTTTATACCTAATGTTTTCTAATCCTTACCTTTTAACCAGACTGTCCTCAATGAAAAGGTTAAAATAATTTACCTTTCATTTCTAACATACCTTCTCCCTATCCCTTGAATATACATTTCTTCTTTTATCCCCCTGACTCTATAATAATATTATCTGAACTTCATTGTTATTTATTAAAACATTTGACTTGATGGAGCAAAATGACAACTTAAAGCCTCTCACCCAATGCTCATTCATTCTAAGACAAAGGTTATTATCTTATTTTTCTCTGCCGTGGCACCTCTATATGTAATAACATGCCTTCTTACACTGACTAGTGCCTGATGCTTCAGCCCTGACCCTTTTTAAGATATGAAATCCCATATTCACTACACATACACACACACACACACACACTACACATCTGAAATCTCTCATTCTTGAAACCTTAAAAATTCAAAACTTTCTCTTGTCTTGTCAATTTAGAACTTTTTTGCCTTTGACCTCGGAGTCAGGAAATCTGTCAAACCCAAAGGACTATATCTTTCCATTGAAAAACTTTGAAATGCTTATATCACTGGCAACTAATTGGATCTACCCTGGAAATGTGAAGTATGAAGTGAAAGAGTGAAGATAACTGGTGGGGAAGGGGGATGAGAGACATTGTCATTGACAAGTTGTCCTAGTTTTAGAGGTGTTAGTTGCTACCTTATATTAGGAGAGTGGATGCTCTCCATGTGATCTTCCATTGTTGTTTCTGTTTCCCCTCCACACCCTACATTAGTTTTTCCTAAACTGATAAAAGAAAATTATTTATTCCATTCAGCATGGTTTGTATTCTCACAATAATTCTGTAAAATTTCTTTAATCCCCAATATTCAACCTCAAAAAGACAATACAAAATTCCATAATAGATGCAATCACAGAGACAGCTTTGTTCAATCGGATCCAATTCAACAAGTATATATTAAGTGCCTACTATGTGTCAAGCACTGTGGATACATTTAATTTAAAAAAAAAAAGATGGTTCCTGCCCTAAGAGGACCTTAAAATGTAATGGGTGGAGTCAACCTGCAAAAGGAGGAAGGAAAGTAGGAGGGGACATTAGGGAGTTCCTAACATAGGGATTATGAAGCTGAAACTAAGCCTAGAAAGCATTGTGAGGAGTTTGGGACTTCATCCTCTAGGCCTCCAATCAGAAAGGGGTGGAAGCTGAGGGAGGTAGTGTTAATTGAAGCTTGATTTAGCAACAAGGTGATGAGATTAAAAGTGATGAATTTAACCTGGGACAGTGTCCAGCACCAAGGTAGTGATTAACAAATACTTATTGACTGACTTGATATTCTATCTAAAATGTTAAATTCTATCTTGGAACATCCTTTCTGCAACTTTCAGAAAAGCTGTTGATAGCAGTTTCCCAAGGAGAATGAACTTGTTAATAACCATTTCTCTCAGTCATCTGGTAAGTTACAACACTCAAAAAACATCACCTTTGGTTATTGTGGTGATCATCATGTTCCTTATTCTTATTTTGGAATGATCTGCAATTCTCAACAGTCTCAGCTGTACAAACAATTGAGTTATAGAAATGAGATAGATAATGAGGTCGAGGTGAAGAGACTGGTAGAATGGTAAGAAGAATGAATAAAATATCAGTAACCAGAAACTCTTCCATTTGTTTCCTCATTCTTATAGGAAATTCAGAAGTACAACTTGCTATAGAGCAGTGGTTCTCAACCTGTGGGTTATGTTCAATTTGTAACAATGAAAATACATCCTGCATATCAGATATTTACATTACGATTCATGACAGTAGCAAAATTACAGTTATGAAGTAGTAACGAAAATAATTTTATGGTTGGGGGTCACCACAACATGAGGAACTGTATTAAAGGGCCACGGCTAGGAAGGTTGAGAACCACAGCCATGAGCTTTGTCTCTGGAGACAGAGAACCTGGGTTAAAATATCACTTGTAGCAGTTGTCACCTGTGTTACCCTGAGCAGGTCACAATCTCCCTGGGCCTCTGTATTTTTATCTGTAAAGAGAGGGAGTCATATTAAAAGTACTCTGAAGGCCCTTTCAGTGTTGGTCTCTTACTGATTGAGCTTAAGGTCCTAGAACCTCCTTAGATTTTGACAAACACTTCTCTCCTTGCTTCCTGTGCTCCATTTGCAGATTTTTTTAAAACCATTTCTATCACTTGTGTGGACAGCCAAACAAGTTATTTAAAGAGGAACTTCATGTGGCTCTTAGGATGTGTTGCTATTTTTCGCTTCTATAGAAACCCATATTGCTGCTCCTCAGACAAATCTTTCCTGCTGTGAAGTAGGAGGCATGGATGAAATTTCCTGAATGCTTGTATTCCCATTTTAAAGAGATTTTCAATGGTTTTTGCCAATTTGGCCTTTTCTTCGAACTTAAGAAAGCTTCAGAAGCTTCAGGAAAGAGGTATGAAAAAAATTGGAGAGCCAGCTCTACATTTTTTTTTTTTTGCATGACAAAGTTTAGGAAAGCTTCAGCTCACGGTAATCCCAAAGGACATTGAAAACTCTGTAGGAGAGAGTTTGCCTACATCTTTTACTGCTAGCATTCTTAATAGAGTGAATCCAAAATTTTCAGCCTGTCATTCAAGACCTTACACAATATAGCTTCAGCTATCTTCTAAAATGCCCTTTCATATACTCAATTCTTTGATCAAACTAGGTTAGTTACTGTTTCCAAACATAATTCTGATTTTCCACCTTTATGCCTTAGTGCATGCCATTCCCTTAACCTGGGATGGCTTTATTCTATTTCAGCTTATAAATGTCCAACTCACCCTGCTAAGCCTAGGTAAATGTTGCCTCTATCAATCTTTCTTCTCCACCCCCCCCATTCTTTTTCCAAGTGATTGTGACCTCTTCCTCCTCTTCTTCCTCATAGTACTTTATTTAAACCTTTCACATAATACTTTAAACATTCTTCTTTGTGCCATTGCTATTTTCAACTTGCCACTTGGGGCATAGATTTTGAGCTGAAAACGAGCTTCGGAGGGGATGGAATCAAGGTGGAATAAAGGGAGGGACTCAATGGAGTTTTCCCCCAAACCCTTTTAAACACCTTTAAAAATGACTCTAAACAAATTCTAGAGCAGCAGAACCCACAAAAGATGGAGAGAAACAAATTTCCAACCCAAGACAACTTGGAAGGTTGGCAAGGTCTGTTGCAACTGGTTGTGAGAGGAGCACAGTCCAGTGCAGTCCAGGCCCCACCTAATGAGAAGCAGGCCTCTGGCAACTGAATAATTGGCAGTAGTGGTGGTTTCCCAACTTCTCAGCCCAAAGATGTAAAAACAAACAAACAATAATATCTTAGAAAGTCAGCAGAAAAGGTTTGTTATACCTCCGTAAGAGGAGAGCACAGTCCAGTTCAGGCTGTGCTGGCACAGCCCCAGTCCCAGCAAAGCAGGAGGAGGACCTGGGAGTGACTGAATTGACAGTTTGGGCTGTGGCTGCAGGTGCCTCCCAAGGTCTCAGCCAACAGAGATCAAACAACTCAGAAAGGGATCATAGGGGTCTTTTTGCTAGCACTTAGATAGAATTCTGTTTCTTTGCCCATACTCAGATGTGGGTCTCAGTCCTGGGTAGCAGTCCCAGGGCAAGGAGGAGCACTAGCATAGCAGAGATTGTAGCCACAGTGGGCAGGAGACCCTCCTTACAATTCCAGGGTAAAAAAGACTGTTTGCAGCTGTGACTTAAACATATCTTTGTTAAAAAGTCACTAGAACCTCTTATTTAAGGAGATACCACCTTTTCTCCTTTCATACAAGACTTTCTCTTATCTTGGTTCTTAGAATCCTTCAGTCCTCCTATAGGAAGCTTTCCTCATCCCCATAGTTCTTAATGCTACAAAACTAATTTTGTGTATCTACACCTATCTTTGTATCCATCCATCTATAAATGTATGTTATGTTATAGATATGAAATATATATAGCACATATGTAAATATGATATAACAATAGGTATACATATTTACATATTTATATATACTGTATACATTGTATATACAAATTCTATATATAACACACATATATACATTCATGCACATATATATGCATGTGTGTGTGTGTATGTGTGTATGTGTATTCTCTTAACACTCTTTAACTTCTTGTGGTTGGGTGCTGTTTTTCATTTAGGAATAGCATTTGAAGCCAGAAAGATCAGAGTTCATCTTTTGTCTCTGTGATCATGGTCAAGTCACTTAAAATCTTGGTACTACCAGTAAATCTCTGCTATTCCTAGATGCAGTGAATTGCCAATATGCATTCATTGGTCAAGAGAATTTCCTCACCCAATAGTCCTCTCTAGTTATAAAAATTTCAGTCTCTATCCCTCTCTCTGGTGCCTAACTTGTATAACCTTAAATATAGTAGGCACTTAATAAATATAAAATTGAATTGAGTTGAAACATCCATATGTTCTCAAAATTTTTGGCAAGACACCTCTCATTACCAAGGCTATTTTAATATATTTGATTATTTTTTTAATGGCAGTAATACAGAAAACAGCATGCTATAGTGGAAAGTTCAATGAATTCAGAATGAGGAGACCTGGCTCTACAAGCACCCAATGGGTTGTGACTCACAGTTTAGGAAGCACTGAAGGGGTCTTGAGTGGAAAAAAGTTTAAGAAGCCCTGTTCTGTACCAAGGGCTTTGCAACAAACCATTTATGTCTTTCAAAAAATTGCTTGGCTTCTGGGTGTTAGTTATTTCATCTGGAAAGTTATCTAAATGATCTCTAAGATAAGGAACATTCTATGGAATTTTGAATTAAATCATATGAAGTGAATTGCCTTCATGTTACATGTAGTTATGGGGAAATAATACTAACACTCCTGCTGATATTCATCTGTGAATTCCTTGCAAAAGTGAATTTTTTTTCCATCATGTAAATGCTTGTTCAAGGTTAGATGGATATGATATGATAAGGAAAGTAGCATAGCACAGCATTGTAGTAATTAATAGTATCAGTATTAGTTATGTGCAATAAAGCAAGGCACTGAAATGAGATTTATAACCTTTCTCCTTGAATGGCCTATGCTGATACTTGAATAAATGATTGGAGAGGAAATGGTATTGGTATAAAACCAAAAAGCTTTCCTCCAAACAGTAAACCAGCTCATCTGAAAAAGAGAGAGAGAGAGAGAGAAAGAGATAGAAAGACAGAGAGACAGAGAGACAGAGAGAAGAGAGAGACAGAGAGCAGAGAGACAGAGAGAGAGAGACAGAGAGAGAGAGAAAAGAGAAACAGAGAGAGACAAACAGAGAGAGAGAGAGAGAAAGAAAGAGAGACAGAGAGAGAGAGAGAGAGTGAGAGAGAGAGAGAGAGAGAGAGAGAGAGAGAGAGAGAGAGAGAGATTGAATAGTTACAGACCCTGCTACAAAGCATTGTTCTTGCCAAGAAAAAAAATACTCTAAGATCCTGGTCCACATCATATCAAGTAAATGTTTTGTGAAAAGATGTCATCACCTCCCCTTGGTTTTGAAATCCCAAATCACAGTTTTTCCATAGAATGTTCTACAGTGCTCAGTTAGCACCATATTTATGTTATGTTTCCAGCCAAAATGCCCATAGCTGTACTTGATTGGTGAATAAAGTGATAACCTAAAAAACACTAAAATAATGTGTGGGAGAAAAATAATTGAAAGTCAGCATGGTGTAGTTGGCAAGAACACTGGGTTTATAATTAGAATAATTTTTTCCATGTCTTTTAAAATTTTATTTTAATTAAATTTTATCTTTCTAAATCAATAGGCAGTCGTTTTCTTTCCCTCCTACCTACCTTCTGAGTCAGAGGTAGGTGTAATAAATGTTCAAAGTTAAGCAAAATAAAATTCCTATATTGGCTATGACCAAAAATATGTTTTTCATTTTGCAAATTTAGTCTATCACCTCTCCCTAGTATCCATTTGTCAGGAAAAATAAAAACAAAAGAAAGAGCAGACACCTTCTTTATTTCTGCCATTTTTTTACTCTCAAGTAGGCCAACAGAAGCATGCATAGAGGAAAGTGTCCAAAGTTGGAATCTAATTTTTTGGTAAAGTTGGGAAAGTTGAGCTCCTATAGCTTCAGTTCCTCAGTACCCCCTTTCTATGACCTCTTATTTAAATAGGTACTTAATTGATGTCATTTTCACAGTACTTACAAGCCTATTTTGGTAAACTTTGCAAGCATCACATCTTTAAAACCACATATTTTTGGAAATTTTGACAGTTCTCTGTGATGAGATCAAACTATAGCTTTATTTCTCTAGTAGACTATAGAAAGTAACAGTGAAGCAACCATTTTTTAAAAAAAGCTTTCTGTCCACTTTTTCTAAATGTGGCAAGAAGGAATATAAAACTGCAGTGGCCTGATTTGATCTTTTAGTCTTCTGACCTTTTGTATATTGAATGGGGAAAACTATGACACATATACTGAGCTACCACTGTGAAAGGGGCACATGTGTGAAGGTGCTAAAAGTGGCACAGGAAATAGAAGAATTGCAAAAGAAGTGACTACCTGAGGAGCTCTGATCCTAGACTCTAGGACCTAGAGCATCAAGTTAATTGTTCTTGTCTCCTATGACATGTGGAGCTGGTCCCCATAATTGTGTTAAATTAACCAAAATTTTGCAATTTTCCTCACTTAAAAAGTACAGCAGATCCAGCTGTGTTGAAGTCAGTGCAATGTCATATTTTCAATTCTTCATTTGCGTATACAGTCTGTAGTTGTCCAAATTAAAGCAGCTTGTGATCCTAAAAACAAGTGGACACACTTTTCAAGTCTGAAAGTGACATTTGGAGACAAGGAAAAACAGAAATACAATTGTACAAAATTTTCAAAAGATTTCAGACATCCTTTTTTGCCCAGATGAAAAGATATATCCTTCCCTCATCCCTTGTCTTAGCCTTCCCCAATGAAGTACGATACAGTAGATCTAATTGCATTAGATGCAGAGCAAACTTCAAGCTAAACGGATCATAAATCAATAAATAACTCAGCCTACAGCCTCATGCTTTATTGATTCACAAGCTGTTTATCCCCCACATAACCTGCATCAATGCAATTATTGCTTAATTACCCTTTTCTGTATGTACCAAATCTGATTTTCGATGTCTTCCTAGACCAAACAAATGCAGGCTCTGGATGTACTCTATGACAGTCTGGGTTACTTCATCTTTCCTTTTCCAGCCTCCCATGTTTTATTTCTGCATACACTCTCAGTCCATTTCACTATGAATCCTCCATAAAGCCTACTGTAACAATTGCATAGTCTAATGATAATTGGGTATTGAGTGTAAATAAAACAAATAGAAACTTTGAAAATCATCTAAAAAACTAATATAATGAAAAAGTCAGATAGTAGAATGTAAGCCACCTCCTTTGACTTTTAGGGTTGTGGGCCATGAACTTGTATATTTATACAACTTAACATCTGAATCTGCTGTCAAATGATGGGCAAGTTTGGATTATGACAAATGAGAAGCACTTGGTACAGGCTGATTGATTGGTTCTGTGACATTAATCACTTTTATTATATTTTTATAACTTGGATAAGGGGACCCAAAAGTGCATAATGGATAGAAGGTCATCCTTTAATTTAGGATGAACTGGAGCCAAGTCCTGTCCTTGACACATACTAGCTGTGTGACCACAGTTATTAAATCAGTTATTCCTTAGTTTTCCCCAAGCAACACTGTAAGATTCAGGTTTTTTTTTCCATCTGCATTGATAGGGTAAGCTTTTGAGGGACCCTCTGTATTCTTTGTCAACTGAAAACATGGTCTTCACAAACTTCCAACAATCTTATAATACACCTCTAGAATACTGATTTAAATATACATATATATATATATACATATATATATATATATATATATATGAGAGTGGCCAGTAAAAAAACATCTAAAACTCATGACATAACAAGGTAAAGCAATTAATAATGTATAACCTGATAAAGAAGAGACTTAGTAGGCGTATAATAACTATCTTCCAAAAATGAGAGATCAATCATATGAAAAAGATAATGAATTTTACATTTAATTCAACAGACATTTAATAAGCTCCATCACTATGTACTAGTGTACCTAGACTCAAGTTAGGTAATGTGAATACTAAGGAGAAAAATGACAGACGCTTCTCTCAAGAAGTTTATAGTCCAGTGGTGGATTGAATTTTGATATGTGTTGTAACCAAATAAATACAAGACAGGGAAGAATGTGAAGAGTCAAAGGAAATTCAAGTAAAATGTTAGGAGAAATTTGAGAAGGGATAGATAATTTTTCACTTGGATGGGTAACGCTTCAAAGAAAAGATCCACTATTCATAGACTGAGAGTCAGAGGGTATCTCAGAAATCATCTAGTATAACTGTATCTTTTTTTTTCTTTACAGTTGAAGAAAGTGAGGTCCAAAAGAAGTAAAGTGACTTATCCAAAGTCACACCAGTAGTTTCAGAACCAGGATTTGAATTCAAATTCTTTTACTAGAAATTTAGCACTCTGTCCACAGTCAGTGATCCGTGATTCTTCTCTGTCCTAAGTGAGAGAAATCAGCAAAAATGGGTCAATGTTATAAAATTCATCTCAGTATAAGGACAAATTTAAATTAGAACTGTAAGACAATGCATTAGACTGTTTTGGGAGATAATAATTTCCTGTGTCATCAGAAATCTTCCGATGGAGTTTGAAATGTCACTTGCCAAGGATTCTGTGAAAGGAATCCACATTTCCGATGACTGCTGAAGCTTCCTGGACATGAGTATCCTCATCTGAGAATAGGCACATTGGATTAGATCATCTTTGAAGACCCTTGCAGCTTCATATCTGTGATTCTAGGAAAGAGAAGACATGTAAACTTCTTTACAAATCTTGGATTATATGATTCTAAAAAAGAGTGGCAGTTGATCTATTTTATAAGGTTGTTTTATATGATTAAAAAAAAATACTATCAGCAAAATATTTGCGAAAAAATGTACCTGCAAAAAGTACCAGGAGTTACCCTTGTCAACATTCCTTACAAAATAAATATACTGTATTACTCTAAGGATTTAGCCAATTAAAATCTACTCAACAGCTTGATTTTCTTCATGGACAGATTTGCACAGGACCAAATTCACTGAGGTTTACTGAAAAGGGAATGTAATTATAAGACAGAAGTCTTGGGTTTCAGTTTCAATCCTACCTCCATTTACAAGGTATATGGACTCAGGTATATTACTGAACTTTTCAGAGACTCAGTTTTCTCGGTGTAATCAGGAAAAATAAAGCCTGGCCTATCTATGTCATAGGTTTCTTGTGAAGCTTAAAGGAAATTGATTATGTGAAAAACACCTCATATATATGTAAATTATTGTAATCATCATAATAAAACAAGAGAGATAGCATGGTGTAGAGAAGCAGTTCCCAAAGATAGGTCATTAACAGTGTTAAATGTGTTAAATGAAAATAACAGTTGTTAAAAGTCAAGAAGGATGGCAACTGAGAAAAATACTATTAGATCTGGCAACGATGAGGTAACTTTGTTCATGGGTAACTTCGACAAAAACAATTTTATTCAGGGTTGAAACGTGAAACCAAACTGAAAAGGGTTGAGAGGTAAGTTTAGAAGTAGAAGTCCAGGAATAAAGTGTTTTTTTTCTCTCTCTATCTCTGTCTCTGTATCTCTGTGTCTCCGTCTTCATCTCTCTCTTTGTCATTATATGTGTGTGTATGTATACACATACACACAGTACAGACATATGTATATATTTCCATACATATATAGTGTACAAACACATACATATATGCATAGGTAATATAGTATTATAGATATTTCCTCCCCTAGAAGTTTCACTGAGGAATGAAGGAGATTTAAGGAAAATACCTTCAGAGGAGATGCTAGGGTCAAGAGAAGGTTTCTATTTTTTTTTTAAACAATGTAAGAGACATGCATATTTTAAGGAAGAAGAGATGAATAAATAGCTGGAAAGTGAAGAAGAGGAGAGAGGAAGGATTTTTTTTTTATTAAATCAAATCAATCAATTAATAAGATAACGTTCGAATTCACTCATGTTCTTTGAGAGTATCTGATAGCTAATGAGGACATGAAGAGGACTCTAGGATTTCAAAGTTTATTTCAATGAATTACAAAGTTAGGCAAGCCTTCCCAAGCCAGAAAGCCTTTAACTATGGGCCCAGTGATATACTATGTCTATTGTCCACTGGTAATTCTTGTTTGGAGGCTTATTTTTAGATTATTAGACACCACATAATGTTTTTCCTTCAGTATATATTTGACCATAACACTTTCCTACTCAATAAATTCCTATGAATCTCTGTTGACTCTAGAATGAAATAGAAAATTCTCTTTTTGACTTCTAATGCTTCTTTCAACCTGGCATCAACCTATCTTCTCTGCCTCATTATACCTTATTTTTTTCTACAGGATGTTCCAGGAAAACTGGTCTTCTCTTTTAATTTACATCTCAGTGCCTTTGCAGTGGCTCATTCTCATATATGGAAAGTAGTCCTCATTTATTCCACCCATTATCCTTCAAAGTGAAAGCTTAACTACCACATACTTTTTAAAAAAAATCATATCCTGCTCCTCAAATTACAGTTCCCTTTGTATTTATGCATGTATGTATGTATGCATGCATGTATGTATGTACATATGTATGTGTATATGTACATATATAAAACACACTGTATATATCTGTGTGTATGATGTGTGTATATATGTATGTGTGTATATGTATATATATCTATATATTTATTTATGGATATACACATATATGTTTATATTATATATGTTACATATAGTACATACAATTTGTTATATATTTTATATGTACATGTGTATGTATATATGTATACACATGTATGCATGCATGCATGTATTGCCATCGGCAATAGGATATAAGCTTTTTGAGGATAGGGACTGTTTCATATTTTCTTGGTGTCCCCAGTATCTGGCATATGGTAGGCATCGAATAATGATTGTTGATACATTGATTGATTAGCCATGGAAATATATACCTTATTAGAATAATTTGTGATCTTCTTTGACACAGGCAATGTGCACATGGATGAAATTCCAGATGATGAAATACATCAAATCTACTGTTCCAAATCATTCTTACTGTTTTAGCCTGAAAGCATACCCTCCAGTCCAGAATAGTATCTTCATTTTCCACTGTACATCCTTTTCAATTTATTATTTTCACTAATGTAGTTCAATGAATGTGGGATGCCTTCTCCTTTCAAAAATTTCTCTTCATCATTGACAATGAGATATGAAGGTGTCACAGTAGGAAAATAGGAACATGAAGATGGAGGTTCTAGTACCAGTTCATATTCTTGATTCTCCACTTATGAACTGTAAGATTCTGGTATAAGGAACATTTTGAGTGGGAAGCACTAGTAGTTGGGGAGAAAAAGAAAGGTCTACAAAATATGGTATTTAGTTAAATCTTAAAGGAAGGTAAAGTTACCAAGAGGTAGAGGATGAGGAGGAAGAAGATTCTAGAAATAGAAAACAAAACAGTCCAAAAATATGGAGATGGAAGTTTAGACAACATGTATTATGAGAAGAAGTAAGGGGGATAGACCCTAGAGTATATGGAAGGGAATAATATCTATGAAGTGTTGAAAAATAGGAGAGTTGTGAAGATACTCAAATGTCAGCCAGAGGAATTTATATTTGATGTTACTGAAGTAGACTGGTAATAATTGTACAATCTCCCTCATTATGATTATTGTTATTCCTGTTAAGCATAGTATAAAGTTCTTTATAATGATTGAATGCTATATGAAGAACTTGGATATGGAATTCACCTTTTGACATTTGGCATCACATTCTGCTTACACTCCAGTAGCATAACATTGCATGAGATATACAGAAGGTACCTTAGAGATCACCTGGTCCTATCCCAATATTTTAGCTATGAGAAAAAGTAAGACCCAGAGAGATGGTGTCTTGTCCATGATAGCCCCAATCACTTGAATCATTGAAGAAAGTTTTCTCTATATAATTATATAACCATAGCTAATACACAATACTTTCTTTTTTTTTTATTTGCCCATTTACTTTTAATTTACAAGATTCAGTTCCACAATCACTTGAGTTTCAGATTTTCTCCCCTCCCTTCCCCCCCCACCCCATGGTGGCGTGCAATCGAATACACAATACTTTCACAAGTAGAAGACAAAATGTTTGTAAAGAGGTAAAAACAAGATATATACAGAGGCAGCTCAGTGGCTCAGCAGATATAGTTCTGGGTCTGGAAGACCTGAGTCCAAATGTGGTTTCAGGTACTTACTAGCTGTGCGACCCTGGAAAAATGACTTAATTTCCATTTTCCTTAATACACTGAAAAAAAGGAAATGGAAAACCACTCTGGTATCTTTGTCAAGAAAACTTCATGGACAGTATTAGCATACTTTCATCTACAGGGTAACAAAGAGTCAGATATGACTGAACAATAACAGAATATAAGTATAAAGTAGGAGTTATTTTCATATGGTTGTTTAGTTTTGAAATTCATTCATTGGTCTTTTATGTGTACATAACCTCTTAAGAAAAAAAATTACAGGGGGCAGAGCCAAGATGGCTAACTAAAAGCAAGAAATTGGTGTGGGCTCCAACTCCAACCACTTCCAATACCTGTAAAAAAAAAACAACAAAAAACAAAAGTAAACAAATTTTAGAACTACAAAACCCACAAAGTGACATAGAGAAACAAATCTCCCAATGAAGGGAACTGGCAGGCCAACAGGAAGAGTCCATTGCATGGAGCTGGGAGCCAAAAGAAGTTCCACATGAGCCACTTGGTTCTGGCCCCAGGGTGGCCCTGATCAGCAGTGGCCAGAGCAGACTTCAAGAGAGTGAATCACCAGCAGCTGTGGCAATTTCCAGACTTCTCAACACATAAATGCCAAAGACAAAGTAAAAGGTCAGTAGGGAACTCTGTTGGAACAGGGTGAAGGAATAGCAAGGTCTAGCCTCTGTCCCCAGGATGAGAAGTGGGAGAGGCATGGTAGATGCAGCTGCTGCCATGTGGCTGTCTCTAGAGGTCCTGACCTGCAGATCTTAGGGGGACCAAGCAACCATTCAAAGGATATTTGCTCTTGCTTTGACCTGCTTGGATCTAGATGGTGATGGTCCTGGGGTGTGTGGCCAATGTGCCAGAGTTTGTGGGGGCTGTAGAGAGGGCATCCTCCTAATAGTTCCACAAGCTGTAAAAACCCCAGCAATATGGGGCAAAACTCTCTCCAATCTGGAAGCAGAATTCTACCATGGCAAAGAGCTCAAAAGTGAAGTAATTGACTGGCAAGATGAGCAAGCAGAGGAAATATTATCAGACTATAGAATAGCATTTTGGGGACAAAAGGGATCAAAGCATGGACTGGAAGGAAGCAAATGAAGTCAGAAGTCCTGCATCAAAAGCTTCCAAGAAAAATATGAATTGGTTACAAGCTGTAGAAGAGCTCAAGAAGGATTTTGAAAATCAAGTAAGAGAATTGGAGGAAATATTGGGAAGAGAAATGAGAATGATGCAAGAAAATCATGAAAAGTGAGTCAACAGCCTGCTAAAGGAGACCCAAAAATACACTGAAGAAAATAACATCTTTAAAAATATACTAACTCAGATGGCAAAAGAAGCCCAAAAAGCCAATTAGGAAAATAATGCCTTAAAAAGTCAAATTTCCCAGATGGAAAAGGAATTTCAAAAACTCACTAAAGAGAATAATTTCTTCAGAATTAGATTGGAGCAAGCAGAAGCTAATGACTTTATGAGAAATCAAGATACTATAAAATCCAATAAGATCCAAACAAATGGAAAAAATGGAAGGCAATGTGAAATATCTCATTAGAAAAACCACCGACCTGGAAAATAGAACCAGGAGAGATAATTTAAACATTATTGGACTACTTGAAAGCCATGATCAAAAAAAGATCCTAGACACCATCTTTCTTTTTTGTTTTCCCATTGACTTGTTTATTTACTTTTAGTTCACAAGATTTAGTTCCACAATTCCTTGAGTTTCAAATTTCCTCCCCTCCTTCTCCCCCACCCCTCCATGGTGGCATGCAATCATATATAGGATCTGCAAATACTTTCATATTGTACAATAGTCTGGTTTTGTAGAAGGATTGTAACCAATGGAGTGAATAATGGGAAAAAAAAGAAACAAAAACCAAACATGAAAAAGAATGATAGCATATATTGCTTCAGTCTCCATTTAAACTCTGGTCTTTCTAGATCTTTCTCTGAATGTCGATATCTCCTTCCATCCTGAGACTTGTAGAGTTGTCTAATAGCTATGTGTTGCTCAGAAGAGTCCAGTTTATCAAGGTTCGTTTTCACACGTATGATGTGTCTGTGATTGTGTACAAATTTTTCCTGATTCTCCTGTTCTGTCATAGCATCAATTCGTATAAGCCACTCCAGGTAATTATGAAGTCCATCTCCTTCCCATTTCTTATAGCACAATAGTATTCCATTACATTCATATACCACAACTTGTTCATCCATTCCCCAATTGATGGGCATCCCCTGTATTTCCAGTTTTTTGCCACCACAATGAGAGCTGCAATAAATATTTTTGTACATATGGGTCCTTTTCCTACTTCTATGATCTCTTTGGGATACAACCCCAAAAGTGGTATTACTGGGTCAAAGGGTATGCAATTATTTCAATTATTTATAGCCCTTTGGGCATAGTTCCAGATTGCTCTCCAGAATGGTTGTATCAGTTCACAGCTCCATCAACAATGCATTAGTGTTCCAATTTTTCCACATCCTCTCCAGCACTTGTTATTTTCCAGTTTTGTGATCTTAGCCAATCTGACTTGTGAGATGTCATAGATATCATCTTTCAACAAATTATGAAGCAAAATTTCCCTGATATTCTAGAACCAGAGGGCAAAATAGAAAGTGAAAAAATTCACCAATCACCTCTTGAAAAAGATCCCAAAGATAATACTCCTTGGAATATTATAGCCAAATTCCACAGTTCCCAGATCAAGATGAAAATACTACAAGCAGTCAGGAAGAAACAATGTGAGTATTGTGGAAACACAATCAGGATAACACAAGACCTAGCAGCATCTACATTAAGGCATCAAAGGGCTTAGAAGATGATATTCTGGAGGTCAAAGGAATTAGAATTAAAACCAAGAATTACCTACCCAGCAAAACTGAGTAGAATGCTTCAGGGGAACATATTCAATTAAATAGAAGATTTTCAACAATTTTGATGAAAAAACCATAGCTGAACAGAAGTTTGATGTTCAAATATAAGCAGCAAGAGAAGCATGAGAGGGCAAATGGGAAAAAGAAAACATAAGGAACTTATTAAAGTTGAACTATTTAAATTCCTATATGGAAAAATGAGAATTGTGACTCATGAGACTTTTCTCAGTGTGAGAGTTGAAAAGAATCTATATCTATATCTATATCTATATGTGCATATATATATGTATTTGTATAAGAGTGTATATATGTGTATAAATATATATGTGAGTGTGTGCATATGTGTGTACATGTGTACATTGAATAGGCAGAGATGATATCTAAAAAAATTAAGTTAAGAGGTGAGAGAGGAATATATTGGGAGAAGGAGAAAGGGAGAGATAAATTAGGGTAAATTATCTCATGTAAAAAAGGCAAGAGAAACTGTTACAATGGAGGGGAAGAGCAGGAAGGTGAAAGGGAATGAGTCAACCTTACTCTCATTGAATTTGGCTTCAGGAGGGAATAACATACACAATCAATTGGGTATCTTACCTTAAAGGATAGTAGGGGAGAAGGGGATAAGAAGAGCATACAAGGGAGGGCATATTGAGGGAGAGGGTAGTTAGAAGGAAACGCTTTTGAAAACGGACAAGGTCGAAGGAGAAAATAGAATAAGTGGGGGGTGGCATAGAATGGAGTGAAATATAGTTTGTCTTTCACAGTATAACTATTATGGAAATATTTTGCAAAACTACCCATCTAGAATGTTTATTGAATTGCTTATCTTCCCAGTGGGGGTGGGTGAGGAGGGAAGAAGGGAAAGAATCTACAACTTACAGGATATAAGAGAGAATATATTGTGAAAAAGGGTATTCAGTAGGTTTGCTATTTTGGGGTAGGGTGTAGGGGAAAGATGGGGAGAAAAAATTGTAACTCAAAATCTTATGGAAATGAATCTTGAAAACTAAAAATAAATAAATTGGAAAAATATGGCAAAATATTTTTATTCCATGTAATATGAATCAAGAAATACAATGAAGTGAATAACTTTTAGGGGAGTCAATAGAAAAATGTAGTGAATATTGAGATTACTTTATTAAAAAAGTGTCTTTTACTTTATGTAGGAAAGGGTAGTCTGATTTAAGTATATCTCTTCAAAATCCACTTCAAGTCCCAGAGTTCTTCTTTGGTAGTAAGAATAATAATACTTTAAATAATTCATATACTAATGCCTCATGGAAATCCGTAACTCCAACAGAAACCTTTGCATGTCTGAATCTGTGAATGAGTCTGGAGATTATCTTTATAAAATGGACCTTTGGGATGAATGAGGAAGAGACAGTATAGTATAATAGAAAGAACATTGGATTTGGATTTAGAAGACGGAAGTTGCAATAGTGATTATGCTACTTATTACCTAGGTGACCTTGGACAAGCTCGTGCCCTTCAGTTTTCTCTCCTTTAAAACAGGAGATTTGGATTGACTAATCTTTCAGGGTTTTTCCATTGCTAAATCCTATGAATCAAAACATATATCTATAGGTATACATAAAATTTTACACAAGAAGGGAAATAAATGTTTGAAGACACAGCTTTTCATCATAATTTACATCCTTTTGAATCATTTCAAGGACTTTTTTGCCCTATGAAATGTTTATATGAGTTCTAAAGCAATGGACTGATTTAAATATCTCACCACACACAGTACACTTGGGAGCTGAGAAGTACATGTACAATGATAGCTTAGCATCATCTCTTTTCCATTCTCTCACACACTTGGGACCCTGATTAAGCCTTTCCGAATCTGAAAAACCATTGGAAACTGATTGGGAAAATGTAATAACATGTTATATTTTGGTTAAACTTTATTTTCTGGATTTATTCCAACACATATCAACTTTATTGATATTCTCTATAAGCCATATTTTTAAAATAAAAGTATACAGAGGAATAAGAAATAGCTCAAATTTTGAATATAGTCTACTTGTAATGATTCTTTTCATCCATATGTTGTTGCTATTTTGTAGCAGGAAAAAGGTGGGGCTTTAGGTGATAGATTTTCATTATTTTATGAAACTTCATTTTACTATCATTTCTATGTTATTTCCTAGTGTTAATTATGGAAGGCTATGTAAAAATATTGACATAGGAATCAACATGAATTAAAGAAGGCAGAGTATAACCTTTTGAAAATTAAGATAAGAGAAATAAATTTCATATTTAATAAACAGATAGCTGCTCAAGGTCCAAGTTGGAGTTCACGTAATTGGCTAAATGAATGATGGGATTTCTTTCTCTCCTCTAAATCCTGAGGGATTACTAGTAGTTGGATTTTTCCTCAATTTAGAGCATTGTCCCTAAAACCATTCTATTATCATTTATTTTTCATTAAATGAACTCTGTACAAGGTTGGCTAATTATCTCCCCTGCTTCTTGATCAATTGAAGAGGAGAGTAAAAAATGACCTGTTCTCCATCCATAAAGATGTATGTACACTATTAAAGATAAAGTGATGAATTTATCTCTCTAAATTCAATTCTGACTTATACACATTTATATTTTTCCCTTTGAGAATGAATATAAGGGCCACTTTGCTCAATCAATGTAATCATTTATGACTTGGTTGCCCTAATGAAATTGAAATAGATTTATTAAGTATAACAGAAGTTATTTGAACTTCTTGATCAATTTTTTTATCATCATGAATCAGTTGGCCAACAAACATTTATTAAGATCTTACTATGCTCTATAGACTTTGCTAAGTGCTGATGATTCAGAAAAGTGGCAAACGGACATTATCTGTCTTCAAAGTTGTAACATGTAGGTGGCACAGTGAATAGTGTGCTGGGCCTGGAATCGGGAAGACCTGATTTAAAATCTGGCCTCCAACATTTACTAGCAATGTGATCCTGGGTAAATCACTTAACCTGTTTGTCTCAGGTTCTTCATCTATCAAATGAACTGGAGAAGGAAATGGCAAGAACCTTGGTGAAATGACTAAGAGAGAGATCCTTCCTGTGATTGTCACAGGACAACCAATTTCCTTTTTCCCTGGAAGTAATAGGGAGCTAGTGAAATTTAATGAATAAATAGGTAATTAGGGAAATTAATTGTACCTTAGGGGAATTAATTTGGCAGTTGAATAGAGTCTAGGAAACTACTTAGAAGGTTATTGAAGTATCCCGATCAAAAGGAAAGGAAGGTTTATATTGCATGAATAAAGACAAAGAGATGCTGTAAAGCTAGAAATATGATTTTGCAAGATATAAGAAATGTGAATTGAATGTGAAGGGAGTCACAGGTATTACTGAGTATGAGTGTTTAAATGACTGGGGGGAGTAGAGTGACCTTACTAGCAAGAAGAAATTTTTGGAGAAGGTTTTGTTGTTGTTTTAATTTTTCAATTTGGAAAAAAAAGTAGGAATAGCAATTTCATATTTTTAAAGTATTTTAAAATGCTTACATCTCATACCTGGGTTATTGCAATAATTCTTTTTACAATTTATTTATTTATTTTTAGTTTACAACATTCATTTCCACAAGATTTTGAGTTCCAAATTTTCTCCCCCTCCCTCTCTTCCCCCCTCTCCAATATGGCATGCAATCTGATATAGGCCCTAATATACATTCACATCAAACACGTTTACACATTATTCATATTGCAAAGAAGAATTTTGACCAATGGAATGAACCATGAGAAAGAAGAAAGACAAAACAAAAAGAGAGAGAAAATTGTATATTTTTATCTGCATTCAGACTCTGTGTAATTCTTTCTCTGAATGTGGATAACATGCATTCCATCATGAGTCTTTTGGAGTTGTCTTAGAACCTTGCATGGCTGAGAAGAGCCAAGACTATCAGTTAGCGCACCATGTGACTGTAACTGTGTATAATATATCTTAGTTCTGCTCCCCTCACACATCATCAATTCATATAAGTCTTTCCAGTTTTTTTTTCTGAATTCTACTTGTTCATTATTTTTTATTGCACAATAGTGTTTAATTAGATTCATATACCACAACTTGTTTAGCCATTCCCCAATTGCTGGGAATCTCCTCAATTTCCAGTTCTTTTCCACCACAAATAGAGGTACTATAGATATTTTTGTACATGTGGGTTCTTTTTCCATTGGTATGATTTCTTTGGGATATAGCCAAAGAAGTGATAATGCAAAGTCAAATGGTAGGCACATTTTAATAGCCAGTTGGGCATAGTTCCAAATTGCTCTCCAAAATGGTTGGATCAGTGTACGACTCCACCAACAGTTCATTAGTGTTCCAATTTTCCCATATCTTCTCCAGCATTTATAACTTTCCTGTTTTGTCAGCTTAGCCAATCTGATAGGTGTGATATAGTACCTAAAGTTTTGCATTTTTCTAATCAAAAGTGTTTTAGAGCATTTTTTAAAAATGACTACAGATATATTTTATTTCTACCTTTGAACATTCTCTGTTCTTATCCATTGACCATTTATCAATTGACAATGACTAGTAGTCTTATAAATTTGAATTTGTTCTCTATATATATTTTAGAAATGAGACATTTATCAGAGAAACAAGTTGTTAAAATATTTCCTAGTTTTCTGCTTCCCTTCTAAACTTGGTTGAATTTGCTTTGTACAAAAACTTTTAAATTCAATGTAACAAAATTATCCATTTTGCATTTAATAATGTTTTCTATCTCTTATTTTTCATAAATCCTTCATAGTCCACAATCTGACAGCTAAACTATTCCTTGTTTTCCAATTTTCTTATAGTATCTGCCTTTAAATCTAAACCATATGCCAATTTGCAATTTATTATGGTGTAGGTTGTAAGATATTGGTCTATTCCCAGTTTCTGCCGTATTATTTTCCAGTTTTCCCAGCAGTTTTTTGTCAGATAGTGAGTTCTTATCCCAGAAACTGGAGTCTTTGGGATTCATTTTTTTTCATTAATTCTCTTGATGTTCTAGACCTTTTGTTCTTCCAGATGAATTTTCCTATTATTTTTTCTAGCTCAATAAAATAATTTTTGGCAATTTGATTGGTGTGGCGCTGAATCAGTAAATTAATTTAGGTATAATTGTCATTTTTATGTTATTAGTTTGACCTACCCATGGACAACTGATGTTGTTCCAATTACTTAGATCATACTTTATTTGTGTGAAAAGTGTTTTGCTGTTGTGTTCATATAGTTCCTGGATTTGTTTTAGCAGGTGGACTACCTAATATTTTATAATATCTACAAAAATTTTAAATGGAATTTCTCTATCACTTGCTAATTTGTTCATAATATATATAAATGCTGAAGATTTTGTGGGTTTATTTTATATCCTGCAATTTTGCTAAAGCTATTGATTATTTCAAGTAGTTTTTTTCCTTGATTCTCTAGAATTCTCTTTATATATCATCTTCAAAGAGTGATAGTTTAGTTTCTTCTTTGCGTATTCTAACTCTTACAATCTCATTTTCTTCTCTTAGCTCTTTTTCTTCTCATTAGCTAAAGCTAATGTTGCTATTACCATATTGTTGTTGGTGGTGGTGATTTATTTTGGGGTAGGTCAAATAAATATGTTTTAGATACATTGAGTGTGATATGCTTAAAAGACATCCAAGAGGCAATCAGTAATATGTGACATCCCCAGGAGAGAAATTATGGTGTGATATATAGTGAGAGGTATCTTCTAAGAAATAGTTGAACCTATGGGAGCTAAAACATAACACCAAGTGTATTAGTATAGAGAGACAAGGGAACATTAGGATAGAGTCTTGAAAAACTAGAAATAACCTGGATTAAGGTGTAGTAAAAGAGACTGAGAAAAAAGTGTCAGGTAAAAAGAGAATGAAGAGAAATTGATGCTATGAAATCCTAGAGAGTATAGAACATCCAAGAAGATATAGTCAGCAACAGTGTCAAAGGTTACAGAGAAGTCAGGACAAATTTTCATAAAAGCTCATAGTTTCAGGTGAAAGATAAGATCAGAAACCAGATTGCATGGGGTTTAGAAGTGAAGTCAGCTAATGTGGACAGCTTTATCAAGAAGTTTCGTTGAGATTCAGAGAAAAATATAAGGAGATGATAAGGATAGGTGAATCAAAGGAAGGTTTGAAAGGTTAGAGAAGGCATTGGTGTGAAATTACAGTGACATTAGGAAATCATTTTTTCTAGGACATTGAATTATTAGTTGTAATTAAATGTAATGAAATTTTAAAAAAAATCATCCATACCTCAATATGAAGAGAGGGCCAGTAATTGGAGGACATAGAAAAAGAACATCATATGCCTTATGATTCTTAGGGTTATTTTTAATACCTGTGGTAAGAACTCTGAAATGTTGGAGAAATAGGTTCTGGCCATTCCAGTAACTAGACTAAAAATCAGTAGAGTAGAAATGCTATTAAAAATAAAAGAAACAGATAAATAGAAGAGTATGGGATTATAAACTGGCAATACTTAAAAACCATCAAGGAATGATGAGAGAGAGGTTAGTGACATTACCTTATATTAGTACACGAGAAGAAGTCAAAATGCATTGTAAATAAATAACCCATAACAATCACAATCTCAGACACAGCAAAAAGACACATAAGCAAAAAAATTACATTTTGCTAGAGGATATCATAGATGATCAAGTAACATTTTTTAAAAATTATAGCAAATGTCTCTGATAAAGTCATTATTTCTCTAATATTTAGGAAAACAAATCAAAATTATATGTATATATACATGCATACATGCATGCATACATATATGTATGTATCTATGTATATGTGTGTATACATTTCCCAATTGATAAAGGGTCATATGTAGGAGATTTTGAGAAGATATCAAAGCTATCTATAGTCATATGAAAAAATGCTCTAAATCATTATGCATTAGAGAAATGTAAATTAAAAGAACTCTGGGGTACCACCTCATACCTGTTATCAAAAATGAATAATGCTGCAGGGGATGAGGGAAAATAGGTACACTAATGAGTTGCTGGTGGAGTTTGTCAACTAGTCTAACCATTCTGGAGAACAACTTGCAACTATGCCCAAGGGCTATAAAACTGTGCCTTCTCTTTGATCAAGGAATACCACTATTAACCTGTACACTAAGAAGAGCAAAGGAAAAGGGGGGAAAGACTTATACTGTACCAAAATATTTATAGTAGTTCTTTTTGTGAGCACAAAGAATTGGACATTGAGGGGATGTTCATCAAATGGCCGATGGCTCAACAAGTTGAGGCATAGGATTGCGATGGAACACCATTGTGCTTAAAGAAATGATGTGATTATTTCAGAGAAACAAACAAACACAAAACATGGCAAGACCCATGTGAACTGATGTACAGTAATGTGAGAGGACAAACAGGACTTAATTATACACAGTAACAGCAATGTTGTAATGATGATCAATTGTGAAAGACTTGGTTAGTCTGATCAATACAATGATGAAAGATAATTCTGAAGGACTCATAATGAAGAAATGCTCTCCACATTTAAAAGAGAGAGAACTCTGGAAATTGAAGCATAATTTTCCCACTTTCCCACTTCCTTTCTTTTCTTTTTTTTGGGGGGGGTACATGACTAATATTGAAATGTTTGCATGATTTCACTTTTTTGTTTGCCTTCTCAGGGGGTGGTGAAGGGGATGAGGGGGAGAAAGAATTTGGAGCTCTAAGTTTGAAGGGGCAAAAGTGTTTTAAAAAATAAATTGGGGGATGGGGTGGCAATCAGTTCTCCATCTCCTGGAAATCATTTGATGCAAATGGTACTGAAACACTAAAGCAAACAAACCATGAACATGCTTGAAATTGATAGAAGAATTGTTTTATTGTGTTTTAGTACCCTTTCATCACCACATTGGGAACTGATCTTATCAGTCATAGGCAAGAATTTTCCTTTTTTTTTTTTTCCCCTATCTATGGTATACTTAGCTCCAAGTTTCAAATCATTGCAGACTAATGCAGGACAACCATGATAAATAACTTCCATCCCAAAACCAGATTAAAATTAATGCTATCTAAAAATGAGGAGCTAAAAGAATTCTCAAGAAGAAAAAGTTGAAGAGTCTGTAGTCATTGAAAATCTTCACCTGTCATGAATTCCTGGAATCCTACCTTATAATGAAATAAATGACTATATATATATATACATATATATAAACAGATATTTGCTATAATCATCAAGAATGAATACATTGTCCCACAACCTTTGATAGAAAATGTAAAAAGAAAATCCATACCTAAAATAGTGAAAACTCTAGAAGGAAAGGTTAAATAATTCAGAATATTCCTAAATCCAATTATTAAATATTTCAACAGCAAAAGCAGTTTATGGAAACTGAAAACTTGCAGAAAGACATGGAAAGATTTTATCAATACCTAGCTGGTATGCATGATGATATATCTATATTTACATGCATGTGTGTGTGTACATATAGACATATATAGACATAAGTTATAAATACATATATGTATGTGTGCATATACACATTTGCATAGTTATACATATATCACATATATATGTGTATGTATATATATATATATATATATATGTGTGTGTGTGTGTAATATCAGAGAATCAAATTAGAGACAACAAAAAAAGAAGTACTGAGTGGAATCTAGGGGACAGAGGAGGAAATATATTTAAAATTCTGTAGTCCCTTAATTTGCAATTAAAAGAAAAACTCAAAGCTACACAGTTATGCAAGGAGTCAGAAAGAAAACAAAGAACTTATCATCAATCTAAAGCTTCCCTACAAAAGTTTAAGTAACAAAGAAACCAGAGGAGCATGAAAAACTCAAGGAAGGAGTACATGATCATCTAAAGAATAAGTTTGATACAATCAAAATAAGATTCCTGACAAACAGAGTAAAAAGCTTCTGTACTGTTAAGACAATGCAAAACAGGACAGTAGTGTGAAGAAAGGTGCCTGAAATTATAGCTTCTTTGCAAAGCCTGAAAATGTCAGGTCCAGATAAAATCTATAATTATTGGCTTAAAAGTTTCACAGTGGCACAAGAATTACTAGCAAAGCACTTTAACAGCTTCCTCTCAGAATGAAATCTGAACTCATCTTTTTTAATAGAAGGCATCATGTATCTGCTACCAAAAACTGAGATCAGAACTCCTCCAAATATAAGCTAATTACATATTATGCACTTTATACAAAGTATTCCCAGTTTTATCAGTTAAAAAAAAATCCATAAACTCAAGAAAACAGCATTTTAACTGAAGAGCAGTAAGGGTTTGACAAGAAGTATGAAGGTATAAGGAAAAACTTTTTAGGAATGTGGTAACTGTTGATCATGATACCTGAATGTGCAATAACATTTTAATGCCTTTATTGATTATCATAAAACCTTTGACTCAATTCTGCACTCAGGACTTAACGGAAGTATGTAAAATAAATAAAACTGTAGTGAGAATTCTAGAGCCTTTATGTGCATGTGGGAAGGTATTCACTAAAATTCTTATCAATAATTGCTTTAAGCTGTAGTATCTTTTAGGGAAACTGTTTAAGCCTGATATGTTCTGCTTGTTTGTTTGTTTGTTTTTAGTCAAATGCATTATCATCTTTCCCCAGAACTGAGTATGACTTCTAAGTGAGATAGGAGTTTGTGTTCAAACTCATCATTAATCCCTTAGTATTCATGAATGATATAAAAATATATATAGCTCAACCACAAAAACAAATCAAACACCCTCACTAGCTTGTGAAAATTTTCCTCAGTGGCATCAGAATATTACAGAGTAAAGTTTGTAATACATAACGAAGACTATGGAGACTGAAGATTTTGAGTTTTAAAACTGAATCAAACTTTGAATTTCAAAACTGAAGTAGCAGATGGAAGGAAATATTTGAAAATACTATAATCTCTTCCAAGTAAGACATATTGAGCATAACTATACCTAGGAGAAAGTTGTGGCTCTGTACTTAAAGAAACTTAATGGCATTCTGAAGCCAAAGCTCAATTGGAAGAACTCTTTTAAAGCAATTAACACCTACACAACTCCAGTTTTAGCATACACTTTCAGAACTGTAAAATGATCTGTGATTAATCTAGGATGAATTATAAAAAAAAAATATAAATGCCCTATACAAATGTTAATAAAATACATGTTCCATCAACTTAAAACTTTGAAAGACTGATACTTCCTTGACAGAAAAGGAGATGAATTGACAAATACTTCAGAACACATGATAGAAAGGTTAAAAACAGCAAAAATACTTTAAAAGCTAACAGATACCATTTCACTTACAAGAATAAAGGCTAAAAATAGTTAGACATCAATAGATTTGGGAAATAAAATCAAAAGTGGTTTGCCTCTGAATGGAGCCTATAACAAGGCTCCAAAGACTCAAAAGACCCTCCAGTGGCAACATGTTCCATGAACCTTCATTGTATCAAGGGGCATCTAATTTACAGCTTCTTTATGTTTCAATATGTTTTCCATACTTGTTTCTTGTTTTTAATTTAAGCTTTAAAACATTCTTGTGAGGTGGGTGCTACAAATATAATCCACCACATTTTTCAGATGAGGACTCTAAAGCCAAAAGAAAGGTTTGGTAGGATAATAGAGAAGAATGAACATACCTAGAGGCAGCTAGGTTGTGTGGTCAATAGAAAGCTAAACTTGAAATCAGAAAAGTCTCTGATCTAATATGGCCCTTAAACACTTAGTATTTGTGTAAGCCTGGGCAAATTTAATGTCAATATGTCTCAATTTCTGGGAGGTGGAGCCAAGATGGCAGTATAGAAGCCAGAAAACTCTGCTGCTCCCCCCATAACCACCTCAAATACCTGTAAAATATGACTCTAAACAAATTTTAGAGCTCCAGAACCCACAAAGGTACAGAAAAACAAAGATCCCACTGAAGGCAGCCCGGCAGACAGGTCAGGAAGGGCTCGTCACAGCTCCCTGAGAGCAGAAATCAGTCCGGCCTGAAACTTGGCTTGGCCCCGGGGCAGCCAGGACAAGCCTCGGCCAGAGCTTTCAGGAGAGTGGACTACCAGCTGTGGCAATTTCCAGAATTATCAACCTGTAAGAAACAAGGACAAAGGGAAAGGTCAGTGGAATCTGGCTAAATTTGGGCAAACAAAAGCAGTTCTGGCCATCTGCCCCAAGGGCAAGAAAACAGCAGAAGCGGTGACTCTGAAACAGCCTTCACATGGCTGCTTCAGAACTCCCAGCCTGCAGATTGCAGGGAGTCCAAGTGATCATTCAGAGCCTAAGTGCTCTTGCTTTAAGCTGCCTGGATCTGGATTGTGGTCTTGGGTGGTGGTCTTGAGGTGCGTGACCAGTGAGCCAAAGCTGGTGTGGGCTGCACAGATGGTGGCCTCCTAATAGCTCAAGCAGCTGCGAAAACCCCAGTGGTTTGGGACAAAGCTCTCCCGTCTGGAAGCAGAGTTGAACAGAGCTAAAAAGTCAAGTAATTGACTGGCAACATAAGCAGGCAAAGGAAGCAAAGTAAGAACAGAAATCCAACTTTAGTTTCCTTTTTGGGGGACAAAAGGGATCAAAGTATTGATCAGGAAGAAGACAACACAGTCAGAACTCCAGCACCAAAAGATTCCAAGAAAAATGTAGACTAATTACAAGCCATAGAGGAGCTTAAGATGGATTTTGAAAACCAAATAAGAGAAGTGGAGAAAAAATTGGGAAGAGAAATGAGAATGATGCAAGAAAATTATGAAAAGAGAGTCAACAATCTGATTGAAGAAAACAACACCTTAAAAAATAGACTAACTCAAAAGATAAAAGAGGTACAAAAAGCCAGTGAGGAGAAGAATGCCTTAAAAAGCCAAATTTCCCAGAAGGAAAAAGAATCTCAAAAGCACTCTGAAGAGAAAAATTCCTTCAGAATTAGAGTGGAGCAAATGGAAGCTAATGACATTATGAGAAATCAAGATACTATTAAACATATTTCAACAAATGAAAAAATAGAAGGCAATGTGAAATATCTCCTTGAAAAAAACACTGACCTGGAAAATATTTCCAGGAGAGACAATTTAAAATTATTGGACTACATGAAAGTCATGATCAGAAAAAGAACCTAGAAATTATCCTTCAAGAAATTCTCAAGGAAAATTGCCCTGACATTTTAGAACCAGAGGGCAAATAGAACATGAAAGAATTCACCAATCACACCTTGAAAAACATCCCAAAAAGAAAACTCCTAGGAATGTTATAGTCAGGTTCCAGAGTTCTCAGATCAAGGAGCAAATATTACAAACTGCCAAGAAGAAACAATTTGAATACAGTGGGAACACAATCAGGATAATACAAGATCTAGCAGCTTCTACATTAAGGGATCAAAGGGCCTGAAATATGATATTCCAGAGGTCAAGGGAGCTAGGATTAAAACCAAGAATCACCTACCCTGCAAAACTGAGTATAATGTTTCAGGGGAAAATATGGTCATTCAATGAGGTGGAGGACTTTCAAGCACTCTTGCTGAAAAAAACAGAACTGAATAGAAAATTTGACATTCAAATACAAGTAGCATGAGAAGGTAAAAATGGACAAGAAATCATAAGGAACTTATCAAAGTTGAACTATTTACATGCCAATGCCAATATGAAAAAATGATAATTGTAACTTATGAAGCTTTTCTCAGTATGAGGAGAGTTGAAGGGAATATAAATGTATGTGTATATATATATATATATATATATGCATACACACATATATGTATATATACATATATATGTATACATACGCATATGTCTATATAGGAGGATATATATGCATATGAATACATATGTGAGTGTGTCTATACATGTGTACAGGTATACATAGAGAGGGCATAGGATCAATTGAATAGGAAGGGATGATACTTTAAAAAGTGAAATTGAGAGGTGGGAGAGGAATAGAATGAAAGGAGACAGAGAAAGACATAATGGGGTTAATCGCCTCATATAGAAGAGGCAAAGGATAACTGTTACAATGGAGGGGAAGAATGGGAAGGCAAAAGGAATGGGTCAACCTTAGTGTTATTGAATTTGGCTTAGGAAAGGAATGACATACACTCTAAATTGAGTATCTTACCCTACAGGAGAGTAGGGGGGATGGGGATGAGAGGGAAGATGATGGAGGATAGGACAGGTTGGGGGGAGGGTTGTTAGAAGCACACAGTTCAGTAAAGGGACAGGGACAAAGTAGAGAATAGAGAAAGTAGTGGGCGTGATAGGAAGGAGGGAAATATAATCAGTTGTTTACAATATGTCCATTGTGGAGATGTTCTATGTCACTACACATGTACAGCCTGTATTGAATTGCTTGTCTTTCCAGTGGAGGTGGGTAACGAGTAAGGCAGGGAAAGAATCTAAAACTTAAGGTTCTAAAATCAAATGTTAAAAAAACAAACAAACAAACCAAAAATTCCTCTCCCCAACACACAGTGCAGGTAGAAACCTGTTAAGTAAAGCATTTTGTCAAAAAATAAAAATCTCAATTTCCACTTCTGCAAAATGGGAAGAGGAATAGCACCTACCCCTTAGGTTATTGTGAATTTCAAATGAGATAATATTTTAAAAATCACTTCATGAAGATAAAAGCTTTATTCAAATGCTAACTATTCTTTGGGGAGGAGGCAAGGCAATTGGACTTAAGTGACTTGTCTAAGGTCAGTAAGTGTGATTACCTGTCTGAGGTCAGATTTGAACTTAGGTCCTCCTGACTCCAGGGCCGGTGTTCTCTTCACTGTTCCACCTAGCTGCCCCCAAATATTAACTGTTATTATTCCTATTTATATTCATTGTGGTTACTATTATCACCTAGTAAATATTTCCTTAGCAAAGTTCCCTAAAAGCAAAATAGTACGAATAGAATACATATGATAGAATATATAATATAAATCCTTGCAGATGAAGTATGAGAGAATATGGGTACATTTGAAGAGAGATTGATCACCTTGGATATATGTTGTATACCAAATGACTCCACTAATGTTTGACAAAGTAATTATAAAGATATTGTGAGAAGATTCTAATGTGCTCTGTGAGTGCTACTTGTTGGCCTATAGCCACATCACATGATGTTATAATGGTTTTGATTTTCATAAATGATTCAGGCTCAAGCTGGGTCAGTCCTTGTAGAGGAATCCTCCAGGGAATGTTTTAGCATAGCTTAACTGTGATTAGCTAGATTCTGCCTTACTTTGGGATATTCTCCAGTTTGGCTAGTACTATAACAGTGTGTGATCAACATGTGGGCTCTTGTGGATACAGTTTGTAACCTTTTGCTATAAGGTCATTAAGTTCTGACCTACTCTGATCATATTTCTTCATATTTCTAATAGAACTATTGTCTCACTTTATATCTACAGAGGGTTTTGTAGGAGAAACATACTTCCAAGAAGGTCTGAGAAACTAGTACCCAATTCCTTAACTTGATTAAAGGTGTGCTTGTTCAGGATGGAGAGTCATAACTAGCAGTGATTTTTAGGGTCTTAAAGTTTTGTTGGAGACATAATAAGAGTAGGAGTGAATGGGCTTTCCCCTAGGGTGCTTTATGGGGTGCTGGCAGATTTTATACTCCTTTAGTAAATAGAAAGAAGTGATATATATATATATATATATATATATATATATATATATATATATAAATGAATATTTAAAATAGGAAGTCATAAGATGAGGGATATTACTTCCTTCTGAAACTGAGTCCCAGGTGATCTATTCGGGTCTTGTCTTAGCCTGGTTTTTCCTCAGGCAACACTCCAGCCTCAGACACTTATTAGTTTTGTGATGCTGGGGAAGGTTTTAAAGGCCTTTAAAAGCCAAACTGAAGATTTTATATTTTATCCTACAGGTAATAGGGAGCCAGTGTAGTTTGGTGGATGAGGAGTGGAGTGGTGATATGGTCAAACTTGTGTTCTTGTTCCTTCATACTTTTCCAGCCTTCTTACATTTTACTCTGTGGCTTTCTTGCTGTTCCTTACTCAGGATATTCTGTCTCTTGACTTTGATAGCTGAGTGGAAAATGGAGTGAAATTGGATGAGACTTGAGACAGGGTAAGGTAAGTCCTAATATTATTATCATCATTTTGTAGAAGAGAAAACTGAGATAGAGGGCTTAAGTGCATGACGGGGATCACAAAGCTAACAAGTGAAGAAGGGTCTGATCTTAGACCTTCCTAATTCCAAGTTTAACACCCCAGCCACTATACCAGCAAGCTGTATCAAAAGAGGGACTGTAACAATTGGAGAAAAACTGAGTCATTTAACTCACTATTACACTCAGGATTTTCTCCTTCTGGCACAGGTCATAGCCAAGAGCACTATATTTGGTGAATGCTGGGAAGATCTTTTATCATGTAATCACAAAGACTATTTTCCTCATACGTATGTGGAATGCAAGTAAACATACATTGTTAATCAAAATGCAAGGTCTTAACAAATCATAAAAACTTATATATACAGGAAAGAAGCTCTATAAAATGCTCTACAACTTTCAGAATAAAGACAGTTTTTGGTAATGTGTCTTATAGGTGTAGAAACTAAAGGTCTACTGTGAATGTCTATGGGTCTCTCTGTAGAGAGCAAGTGTGGTGTAGCATCCAGAGGGCTGGAACACCTAGGTTCAAGCCAAACTTCTGCCATGCTGGCTGTTATCCTGGGCAATATTGTTATCTGTTAGGGATGGTTTTCCAGGGTGTGGCTGCTGCACATCCTACAGCTCCTTGAAGCCCCAGGTGAGAGTTGGGTGCAGGTGGGTGAGCAGCCCTGGAAAGGGCACAGGAAGCCCTCACACTAGAGGTGCTAGTTCTCCCTGAACATCCCATATATCCCAAGATTGAGGGTAACCAACAAGCCTCAAACTCATCAGTGAGTTAGGAGTATGACTACCCAAAGCATGTGAAGACTTCCTCCAATGGAACAGCTAGAGAAGAACAATTTGTTCTGATGGCCCTGGAAGTAGCTGAAACAGCTGCTGTTGAGCAATTAGAGCCTGGTCAGACATCAAGGTCATACACTGCACCCCAGTCCTTGTGATTTTTGTCTTCCTACTGGACTTCAACAACTCTGGAAGAGAGAGTGAGGCTGACAAATTTGTACAACTCTGCCTCACTTGAATCCAATTCATATGCAACTCAAGGCATCATGCTTTACTGTCATTGGTCCTCTTCTAAACAAAAGACAAACCATAATATGTCTTTGAGATCCCAGGCAATTCTCTAAGGAAATAAGGTGAAGAGATGGTATTTCCCTGGATTCGTAGAATTTCCTCAGAAATCATGAGACCTTGGCTCTAGTCTCAATTCTCCTAACTTCATGACAAATATTGAGCAAGTGCCTTTATTTGTCTGGACCTGTGTTCTCTATTTTTTTCCCATTACACAACTCATCTGTGGTAAATTTCTCTGGGATCAGAAGGGAACTACAGTGGCAAAACTTAACCTGGGAATGAGTTGACATGATAATTGTAGGTCAGTGAAGAATCATCTCCCATATCTGGGATATGGGAGATGATCCCAGAGAGATGATCCCATTTAATATGATCCATCCTTAGAATGTTTATTCTCCTCCTCTCAGAATCCTTAGTATCCTTCAAAGCTTACCTCAAGTGCCACTTCCTATTGGAATCCTAACCTTATTTTCCTCTTTGCTAATATATTTATTCTCTATTTTCATATTTTTTGGAAATACTTTACATTCTATAGTATTGTTCCCTACATACCCTGCCACCCCACCTCCAAAAGCCACCCCATCCCTTCTATAGAATACAAGCACCTTGAGCTCAGAGATCACTCCAATCTAGTCTTTGTACATAGTAGATACTGAATAATTCTTGTTAATAAATGAATTAATGAGATATAAATATTAACATCAGTTTTCAGATTTCTACTCTCACCTTTGCCTTTCCTTATTCCTACATGTTTCTTGCCACTAGAAAAGGAAAAGAAAATAAGGGAGTCTGGGCAAGTGATTAACTTCTCTAGACTAGAGAACCTTTGATGTCCTTTGTACTTCTACACTGTGGGAGTGGCTACAGTACATTGAATGTTAGGCAAACTGAGTCCAGATTGATCCAGATTGACCCAGATCGCAAGGATCCTTGCATTCCTCCAGACTGACCTTGGGCAATTCACCTAACCTCTTTTTTTTAAGCTCAATGTATTTAATCACAAAATGGGGATAATAATAAGAATTAATTCCCAATGTTGTTGTGAGGATCATATGAGATAATTTTTCTAAAGCTCTTAGCACAGTACCTGGCACATAGTAGGCATAATATACAATCATGCCTCATCATTTGTAAATTTCACACTTGCAGTTCTGGTTATTTGCAGGTTGGCTTTTGATAATTAAATGGAAAATTTTGGAGACTGGTGATGTATTGCAGAAAATAAAAAATGACACATGTGTGTAAAGAAAATTTTAAAAAAGTAAATCATAAATGCATTCTTGTATATCATTCATCTATTTTATAATTTACTACTATAAGTATACAAATATAAATGTATTATAAACATTTAAATTTTGATAAAAGTTTTGGTGTGCTAAAAAACTATGGTCTATGCACTCTTTGGAATGCCTCTACTTGTCTTTCTACTATCCAGACTCGGCTATGTAATTTTCTCCCCAATGATCTTTGTATCTTACACTTTTCATGAGAGAAAGAAATCTGTGAAGTAGTTGCTACAGCTTCACCAGTAGCTCCAAAGACATTGTATAGTGTGTGAGATATTAATCTCTCTCTTTTAGAAGCTGAAAATATTTTTATGATTGTAGTGTATTGTTTTGTATGCTTAAAAATATGACCAGAATTATTAAAAATAAAGATTTGGGAGAGACCTAGAGTTATTTGTTGTTTTTGATGTTTGTTGGGATCTTGCACCCAACCCCAGAGAATACCAATGGATGATTGTATAATGTACAGTATGTATATAATTTATATATCTATATCTATAGATATCATGTATAATTATATTGTATACAATACACTGTACACAATTCATATATAATCATAGGTCATACATAATTATATGATGATATATTATTACATAGCATAATTATGGCATATGTAAGTATGTTAGATAAGCTTATATAATATGCAATTTGTTGCTATTATTATCAAAGAAACAAAGCAATTTTGAAACTAGAGAAATATTTTATGTTCAGGTAAGTAGGAAAGACCAATGACAATTTGATATTAAGAAGTTGGCATGGATCATTAAAATAAATTCTAGCAACTGAGAATCACTTGTCAAATTATGATTGTATAAATAGGAATCCACTTAATTTAATATGTATTTTTTGCCTGACAATGAAAAATAACAGATCCATAAGCTTTTTGAAAATGCTAGTTTCAAACAAGGTGGGGTGGGACAGGAAGGAGGGACACATATTCAGTCTCTTACAATATGCCCACTGTGGAGAGGTTCTACATAATTACACATGTACAGCCTGTAGTTAATTACTTGTCCTTCCAGTGGGGGTGGGTGATGAGGGAGAAAGGGAAAGAATCTAGAATTTAAAGTTCTATAATCAAATGTTAAAAATATGTATACATATATAAATTCTATTATTATTATTATTATTATTATTATTAATTATAATAACTACATCCAACTGGGAATTAAGATACACAGGCACTGTGATAGGGAGATCCATCCTGCCCTACCAGAAAGTCAGAGAGGCAAGGGGGAGGACATAGGAGAAAGCAGATTGGGGGAGGGGTTATACAGTGGGATGGTTGTTTTGAGGTGTTGGGTAGGGGAAAGATGGGGAGAAAATTTGTAACTCAAAATCTCATGGAAATGAATGATGTAAACAAGAAAATAAATTAATTAATTAAAAAAAGAAAATGCTAGTTTCATTTGCTTTTGTTTGTTTGTATTTTTGAGAGTGTTGAGTGAGTTCTGAAATGTGGGTTGTGGTAAGTTGTGAGAATTTCTTTGCAAGACTGATGAAAGCTGTTTGTGGTAAGTGTCAGCTCTAAGGGTGAATGGTTTCCTCACGGCTTGTAACTAAATTTGGTCTGATGTTCCTGGGCAGTTTGAATTGGTCTATGCATCATTAACTTGAAATGATGACCCTACACTACCAATCTGATTGTTTCCCCTGAACATTTCCTAAAAGAAGAAAGGAAATTTGATTTTTTTACCATGATGTTATTTCATATACAGGATTTCAATTTTTTTAAATTGGAGTTGCTTCTGCTCTTTGACAATAGTTATTGCTTCGTCATCTTCATTCTTACACTCATCTTCCTTATATATGTATCACATGTACATACATACCCTCTGTGATAGGACCACAATCTACCAAGGTGACTCCCTGTTCCTCCACAACATGGGTTATATTATTATTTTTGGTTTGGTTTTTCTTTTCACTGATAGGAGAAAAATAAACATCCTCAGGAATGATTGGTCCAGGACCCAAGGCTGAAGCGTCCCCTTTTTATATAGTGTGCAACTAGAATTTGACCCTACTGTTATGAGCAAACTTTTGGAATAAATAGGTCAGGGGATGGGCACCTGTACTAGAGTGAGGGCATTGTCAGAAAAGAGAAGAAGGCACATTCAAGAGCAGATACAAAGGAGAAATTGACAGGCCTTGGCAACAGGTTAGATATAGAAGATGTGAGATTGTGCTGAGTAGAAGATAACAACCGGTTTTCCAGCCTGAAAGGATTAGAAGGGTGGTGTTATTTTCTTCATTTATAGGGAAAGTAGGTAGTGAGGAGTGCTGGGGAAGGGGGGATAAAATAATAAGCAGCAGAGGATTGGAACATAATGATTTTTGTTGAAGTGGGTGATGGGCTCACTTAGGGTAGTAAGCCCAGATTGGCTTCCATACATCTCTGGACACTGTTTATGTTTGGTCGCTTACCATGAAACACCCCACGTTCACCTTAAGAATATTAGAGAGTAAACTTCCTGTGACACCCAATAAGGTGAGATGGCTGTATGTTCTGTGTTCTGAAGACCTGTGTCTTGAAAATAATTGTGATTAATTCTCTTTTAGGTTTGCCAGCTGTGTTATCCTTTGACCTTCAAATCTAGAAATTTAAAAATCCTCTAAGTTCTATTGGAGGATTTCTTCAGAATTCAGTTTACCTTCAAGTCATTCTTGAGGGACTGAATTATTGAGATTTAAAAAAATTCCTCTCTTTATTAGAATAGAACTCCTAGAGAATAATAGTTGTGCTCTTCCTTTGCTGAAACTAATAGTCTCAGAAAGATGGAGATCTAGATAGAGATAATAGTGATTATCAGTCAATTGCCTCAGGGATTGCCTTCTGAAAAAGATACTTCTCAGCTTTAAGAGAATCTTATTTTTGTGTCAGTGAGGAAAGAACTTTTGGTTTTAAATAACTTTTTGAAAAGACAATGCAGTTAAACAATAAGTCCTCTCTCAACATAAGTGCATGTGGACATAGTATTAAATTCACGAGTGTCATGAGGGACCTCAACAGGGGAAGAATGCTAATCAAGGCAGATCTTTAGAATTTCAGGATCACCCAATAACTGGAATAAAGGACCTATCTCAATTTTGTCTGCTTCTTATTTTAATTGGTGGAGGGTATTTGAATTATAACTGGATATGCCCCGTGTTTGAAATTATCTCCCTTTTAATCTCAATCTCCTGGCCTCTTTCAGTCCTAGATAAAATTCCATTTTCTCCAATTCCCAAACTCCCTAATGCATTTATTCTGTGATCCTCCTCCTCCTCCTCCCTCCCTCTCTCTCCCTCCCTCCCTCCCTCCCTCTCTCTCTCTCTCTCTCTCTCTGTCTCTTTGTCTCTCTGTCTCTCTCTCTGTCTCTCTGTCTCTCTGAGTCTCTCTCTCTCTGTCTCTTTCTCTATCTGTCTCTCTCTCTCTGTCTCTCTCTCTCCCCATAACATATATAAATTGTTTTGTAAATGGTTCTCTCTACCAATATCGTGTTGGTAGTTTGAGAGCAGGACCTATTTGTTTGTTTTGTTTTGTTTAGTATCTGTAGTACTTAGCAAAACCCTTGGTGCATTCTGGATACTTAATAAATGCTTCCCACATGGACATTGTTGTGCTTATCTGGTGAAAACTGTTCCAACAATTTGGGGGAGAAATTTGAAGAAACAATGCTTAAATTTTCCACTGGAGAGTAGCAACTTTCTTTTGGAATTTAGAATTGGAAATATAGGCAAATGCCAGTTGCACTCTGGCAAATATTCTAATGGCAGGCAAGTTTGCTGTGTCACTTTAAACTTTTTCTGCACTCTCCCAACTGTGAACAGTAATTATTTTTGTGGTACTTCAAATGAGAGGCCCCTAAAGAAGTTAAACCATAGACTCTCTCCCCATCCTACTTGATAGGTGATCCTGAGATTACTATTCCTAGTATTGGTGACAGGCTCATGAGTTGAAGATGTCAGGATCTCCAGGGTCTCTCACTGGGGACTGACTGGAAAATAGAAATAATTCCCAAAGAGAATTATAATCTGAGAAGGATGTGAGAAACAAAAGAGGGAATTCTGTTTCCATAGGATTAATACTACTCCCAGCTTTGCAGAAGTGATAGCATGAGTGATAACAGTATATAAGTCAGAGGTGACTAGTTCTACTCAGAGCTGTGACATAACAAAATCAGGCTCCTGATTAAGTAAGAGGTCAAAAGCTTGTGTACATGCATAATGAGCTGTTTAATGTTATCCAACACACCCCCAGGGTGGAGCAAGCTAATGTTAATGCATGTGCAATGCCAATGTATGACAAGGGAGGGGGAACAGATCACGGAGAAGAACATGGAAGAGGTGGTCCGGGAAACTGCACCTAGCCAATGGACAAAGAGAGGGGAAATTTGAATCAGGAACAGAAAATAAATAGCCTTGTATTTGTCTGAGCACCTGTAACTCTTTAGGGAGTTACCTATTCCCAAAGAATGTAAAAGAAATGTATGATAACATTAGAACTTTCCTCCCTTCACCACGAGTATTGTTCTTTCTAGAGTGAGCATACTTATCACAAGGATCAGATAGAATTCTTTGTAGTAGTTTGAGTCACCATGAGCTGCAGTTCCTTACTTCATGAAGTTTGGTGGACCAGCCCAGGGGCAGTGTTATTCTGGTTTATACCACCTGGCCCCAGAAATGGGGGAACACTATTGCTCAGAACTATGGCTACCCTCTGTAGGCAGCAAAACTCAAGATCCTGAAGTGGTGGATCACAAGACAAAAGTGATGGGTCACCATACAAAAGCTTAGCATTTGAACCTGGCAGAGTGAGCAGACTGGAATGGCATGTGGGGAGGACACAGTCTCACTAGCTGAGGGACAGTGAGTACAGATGGGCTACAGTGGCAGAGGATAATGGAAAGGATCACAATAGAATTGGCAGTCAAGTGCCAGAAGACAGGGCAATAACATGTGTAGTGGCAAAAGGTAGGCCCACTACTTATTGTACTGTAAAATTAAATTTAGCAATTTGACCAGGGTAAAGCATTCAGCATGCTTCAGAGGCAGAACTTAAACCCAAGAATTCATGTCTTTGAAGCTGGAGCAGACACAGAATTTGAACTCTGGTTGAGCAACTCCATAGTCAGAACATTTTTTTTTTTTCAATTTACCATGTTTCTACCATGTGTGGATGATGATGAGAAAGATATTATTTTATAGCTCTCAGAATAGCTTCCTCCATTTTTCTATGTTTCCACCTATGAAACATACACATGCCCATACAAGTGAAACTATAACAGATCTTCTAGACTGGATGATATGAGAATGAAATGTTAGAAGTTTCTCAAATTTCTATGAATATATCAAGATATTTTTCTCTCCTTTCATAACTCTATCCTACATACAACATAAAGTAGTTCTTCAAACACATATGGTTGTACAAGTCACACCAAATCACAGGTATTGCTTTCTTCATTTGCAAAATAATGATATTAAATTGCCAATATGTGAATTTGTTGTACTGCTGTGTGTGTATATACATATATATGTGTGTATGTATATGTGTATATGTGTGTGCTGTTATAAGAGTTTTTTTTTTCCCTTTCCAGTGGGTATGAATTTTTGTTTTTGTTTTTGTTTTTCACTTTATTTTGCAGGGGAGAAGCAGGGCAATGATGGTTAAGCGACTTGCCCAAGATCACACGTCTAGGAAGTATTAAGTATTTGAAGCCAGATTTGAATTCAGGTTCTCCTGACTCCAGGGCTGGTGCTCTATTCATTGCACCATGTGGCCACCCCTGATTTAAAAAAAAAATTCTAGCATAAAATGTTTTATAAAATTATTTTGATGATCAGGCAAGATATATGTCTTTTTATCTAAATTAAATGATAAAATGAAATATAAATTTATGTATAATATTTTGGTTAGCTGTGCTCAACATGAGTCTGAATAAAAGGATTTGCTAACAAAAAATAAAGAGCTACATAGATGGGTTTTGTGTGTTTTTTTTTTTTTACTTTTTGGAGTGGGGGAGGCAGGGCAATTAGAGTTAAGAGACTTGCCCAAGGTCACATGGTTAGTAAGTGTTAAGTGTCTAAGGTTAGATGTGAACTCAGGTCATCCTGACTCCAGGGCAGGTGCTGTATTTACTGCACCACCTAGCTGCCCTCAGAGATGTTTTACAGAAATAATTATCTTTGTGTTAATAAATGTCCAACTGGCAAGACAGCATGTTTTTTTTTCCTATACTTTGACCTAAATGACCATTGAATCTATGTTCAAGAACATGTAATAAAAGGAAACATTAAGAATAATTCATTAATGATATGTTTTAGGAAAACACTTAGTAATATTATTAAGAGTTGAATGAACACAAAGTACTATTGAATACCTTATGACATTTCTGTGACTATTGCCTCTCAAACAAACAAAATATATTTCCTCTTCATTCCAACCCCCCACAACATTGTCAGTTTTCTCTCTCAACCTGGCCTTGAACATCCATGATTCCACTAACATGGGCCTATAAAACTTTTTGATCTTACAAATTCAGGAAAAGTTCAAGAAAAATTGACCTAGAATCTCTCTGAGAAGTTGCATAGCTCGTCTATGGTGGACTCATACAACAACATGGACAAGATTCATATAGGATAGGAAAGTTTGAATGGTTTAATCTGTATAGATAAAGAGAATGATAACATCAAAAAAAAACTACCAAAAAAATGAGCTATCTTCTTCCAGCCTTACTTTATGCTTTATTTCCTTATTGTTCTTTCTGGCTACCTTCCTGAAGTGATTTCTTTACAGTGATTATTTTTGTGATTTGCTTACATGATACTGATGAGGTCTTCCTTCTTCTTCAGTATAATAGGCAACCATGAATGTTATCTACCTGTCCTTTGATTTCACATTAATTCTCATCCAAATTATTT
>CM053592.1:100137054-100184407 GCA_028646515.1 Pseudochirops corinnae | reverse complement strand
AAATTCATTGCAGATAGGGGGTAATGTATAAAAACAGATCATCTAATAAAGATTGAAGACAAAGGCTAATTGCTATCTTTCCTTTGAAAAGAAAATTATAGCAGTGCAATCTACTGATGTTCAAAAACATTGCACTATTTATCAACACCTATTTGATCAATTTAAAGTATTACATATATACGTAGATATGCATACGTATATACAGACATACATATATGTGTGTATATATGTATATACAAATATGCATTGAGTATAATCACTTTTATGCAACATTCTAAAACTCTAAAGATAGTGTTCTTCTGGTTTATATCTTAAGTAATTTACTGGCTAAAACTTTCTTTGTTATGGAAATATCTACACCTACTATCCAAAGCTACACAGAAACCATTGGACCTTAGTACATTTATGTTTCTGCTTCAACACTTATGCTACAGTAATTCTGGAAGGTAGGCCTAAACTTTGTAGTTTAGCTTCACCTTGCACAATTTTAGAATGGAAATATTTATTATCATATATACTAAAATCTTCCTTCCTTCCTCCCTTCCTTCCTTTCTTCCTTCCTTCCTTCCTCCCTCCCTCCCTCCCTTCCTTCCTTCCTTCCTTCCTTCCTTCCTTCCTTCCTTCCTTCCTTTCCTCGCTCCCTCCTCATAAAGTGGACAATGTATTTGGAGTGAATAAAGCTTATTACTGTACATTTTAAAGTATATAAACCAACAGTTTATTTATGAGAAAGATACAGAGTAGCATACTTTATGTTCCCCAATATAAAGCTTACTATGAGTCAACAGTTTAACAGCAGGGAGGCAGAGGAAAAAGGGTAGGCACAGGAAGAGGAAGAGGAGGAAAAGAAGGAAGAAAAGGAAGGAAGGAGGGAAAGAAGAAGGAAGGAAGGAAGAATGGAAAAAATAATGCTATCTAAAAGGCATTAAGACAGATGGAGCATACAGAATAAATAGTGGGAATCCACCTCTAACTCCGCCCTGCTCAGACCACAGCACTGGTACTGTGTGAAAGCCTATGTGCCACCTTATATGGGGGATTTTGACATTTTGGAGAATTTTTAAAGGGTGTCCATTAGAATGCTGAGAAGACTGTGAAAGATCCAAAATAAGTTCAGTTGAAGGCTTCTTACACTAAAAAGAGAAAAATTTATCAGCATAAAATCTGTTTTTACATATTTATTGGAATAGAGTTGTATGATATAGTGATTAAAGTGAAGGACTGGGACTCTAGAAATCATGTGTTAAGATCCAGGCATTGTTATATGATCTCTGTGGTAAGCATGTCATTTGACATCTCTGAAAATCAACAGAAAAGAGCCTTGAATGTAGGACTTCTGGCTCTAAACTCAATATTCTATTTGATTTTTGAGTAAATTATTAAAAATGATCAGTTTTTTTTTTCCAATTTGTTTTTACATAATTGAATAATTAGGAAGTTTTGGCAGTCAGATGTAGAAAGAAGAAGAATGAGATAAATGATGGTCTCTGGGTGATAATATTAATCCTATCAGAATATAACCCAATAGCATTATAGTGATTTTAAAATGGAGATGACCTAATCATATTTACATAAAAGCATTGTGGCATACATCCAAAGATGTGGATTAGCAACTATGCCTCATGAAAACTATTTACTCTGGATAAAAGATAGTTTGGCTCATGAATCCCTAAAGGGCTTATTACTTGAAAGTGGAAAAGTCTTTTTTTGTCTACTTAGAAAACAGAAATAGGAAAAATGGGTAGATGTTGAAAAGAAGTAGATTTAGAATCAATATGACAAAACAAACAGAAAATATCCTAACAATAGGTAATGAATTCCCCACTGGGAAGTTCTTTAAATGAACACTAAATGAACATGAAGGATTTCTGCTCCAATATTGGTGTTGGAGAGCTTACAATAATACTGATACTTTGGGAGGGGATATTAAGTACCCCCATAAAATTTCACCATAAAATAATGACACCTTGGTCAGGAGGTTGTTTCTAGCAAGTCATCACTTCACTGGCATAGATGATAACTCTATATAGCATTTTCTCCTTGATTCCATGATAACTTAATTGACATTAAGCTATTTCTATGAACTCTCATAATTGCTTATTAATAACCTTTTTGAATTTGATCATCTGTTTAATTCTGGCTTGACCTAGCGAGGGCTTTTGGTTTACTCCCTTTCATTGTCTTGGGCCACACCCTCTCTCCCTGTAAATTCTCCTTGATTGTCAGCATGTGTTATCCACATTATGTCATCTAGGGGTGAGGATTTAATAAATTGGAATGGATGATTTCTTAGGTGAAATGAGATGAAGCAAGTTTACAGAAGTAAATGACAGTCATTTGACATCTCTGAATTCAGATCCATCAATACTATGAAATTCTATATGTATAAAACTAAAATATAATTTCTGAATATGCTGACATATCAACCTTTCTAATAACTAAATATTCTGCTTAAATTATTGACCTTAAGATTTTATAATTATATTTGTGTATAATTATAATTATGGAGGCAACATCCATTTTTGTCATATCTCGAGTGTTTTGTTTGCATCAATATCATTTTGATATCTAAAAAATCTTGAAGAAATAGCAAAAGTGTGTATTTTAAAAGTTAACTATAGGATAGTCTGTATGGCTGACCTTCAAAGGCTGAATTATTTGCAGTACTCAATGCCATTAGACCATCAAATTAAAGAAAAGAATGCAATCGTATTCAGTGTTGTGCCAGAGGCATAGTTTGAGATATCTCGATGATCCTGTATGTAGATTCACTCTTGTTCTAAGACTTTAAAAAACAAAGAACCTCACTCCCAAAATGCAACCTACATATAGCAAAGTCTTTTGAAATTAGATGGTAAATGTCAAGGTTGTGATGCAAGCTTTTTTTTTTTTCACTAAAATATCCCAACATAGTTCTTTATTCATCTATTTGTAAACATAGATTATATTTGTATGGCATTTACATAACAATTTTAAAATTTCACACTAGTGTTTCTTTGATTAATTAGTCTTGGGCCTTATCTTTTCCTTTCCTCTTATTCTTCTTCAGCTCCTCATTCTCATCTGCCTTCTTTTCTTCTTTCTTTCTCATTCTTTTCTTTCTTCCCCTTCTATCTTGCCTTCTTTTTAAAGCCCTCTTCCTCTTCTCTTACTTTCTTTTTTCTTCTCTTTCTACTTTTTATTCTTCAAACTCTTTTCCTACTCACCCCTTTTTCCGTCATGATCTCCTTCTCCCTATCTTCCTCTTGTGTATTCAAAGAAGTTGAATTTATTTTAATATTGTCCTGTCATTTAATACTAAGTGTTAAAAGAGCTTAGTCTCATCCTTGTTCTGTTATTGACTGACTGTAGCTATATGACCTTGAAAACTTATGAAACTTTCTTTGCTCAGTGTTTTTTTTTTTAAATTACTTGGAGAGAATAGAAGTAGATTGAGATTTAAGGTCTCTTCTAGCTTTAAAAATAATATCCACAACAGAACTTCATAATTGTTCCTCTAACTTGGCCTCCTCTCATCTTCCCAGTTATATTCATCCTTCCCTCTCCTCCAACCAAATCATGTTGATTCTATCCCTATATATTTTTCACACCTATGACAACCTATTCACTCAATCCAAAAAGTGCCATTCACTTGAGCTCTTTTACATGGCTGCAAACTTGCATCCATTTTCTTTCTGTTCTAATGCATCTACCATACAACTACTTAAATAATCATCCCAGTGTGCAAGCCTGACCATATTGATTCTCTGCTCATAAAACTTCATTTGCTGTGTTGCTTTTAGGATAAAAACAAACAAACAAAAACCTCTATATCCTGGCATTTGAAAATCACTGCAATTTGACTCCAGTCTTTCCCCTCATAAAATTCTGCACTCTTCCATGTAATCTATATTTCAGCCAGTTGGACTACTGCTTCTAGATTTCATGTTACTTTCTTCTTTAAGTCCTCAACAATTTGCTTAGTCCATTCTCCGACATACTATAATGCTATTCCTTCAAAGTCACACAGGTTCCACCTTCTCCATGAAAACTTCGCTTATTCCTGTTTTTTTTTTTCTTCTCTCTTCTCCATCTGTCTCACCTCCACAAGAGATCTCTCTGAACAAAGATATTCTTGGAACATCTTTTCTTGATGACTCCTTTGTATATATCCTATTTTCTATTTTACTAATCCAACTGTCCTCAAGAAGCCTTTCCTTGTTCAACATTATGCTAATTCCTTTCCTTAGATATTATCTACAAGTTATCCTGCCAATCTGTTATGTGTGTATGGTTGCTTGTATGTTTTGTCTACTACTCAATTGTGAGCTTGTTTAGGGCAGAGACTGTTTTCACCTATCTACATATACCCCAAATTTAGCATGTTGCCTAACACACAATAAGCAATTAATTGATAATGGCTTCTTCTTATGTTTGTACAATATAGCCTCCCTATTTGATTTTAAGCTCTTTGAGGTCAGAAGTTATGCCACTTCTCTTTGTTTCCCCAGTACTTGGATTATGGTAGGCATATAATGTTAATAATGAGTCCTTTGAAAGATTAGTGTTATTCAAACTTGCATTATTCATAGTCATATTTATGTAAAGATATATTGATTGGTTCTAGCTCAAATGAAATGTGAAGGGCCCAATTCAAATAATGTGACCATGTTGGGTGATTCTCTGTTCTTATTATTCAGGACTTTGCTTTGTTGAATTAAATATGTGAAAGGCTTTTTTACACACCAAGGGTTTCTTGTTCTTAGTTCCTTAAGATGAAGAATTGCTATCTAAAGAAGTTATTATTGGTGCTCTTCTTTGCTTATTCTGCTCCTCCTATTCACATCATATTTATATTTTGTTAGAATTGAAATATAATTATATGTTGCTATCTTGCTCAAGGTATTAATTTGTTCCCAACAATTACTGGTTTGACCTTTATGCTGTTGAATTTTCCTATGGGATTTTGTTAGCTTATCTTACATAGAGTTGCCTACTTTACCTTCTTTTATCACAATGTCTTCAGTATCCTTTTGTCACCTCTCTTCAAAAGAACACTGCACAGTTATAATGGTTGAGGTACTGGTGGACAGGTTTCCCACAAGACCATCATTAGCAGTGACCTTGTCATTTAATGTTAAATAAACATCTCTCCAGTAACTTGGTTGAAATAGTCTGAAAGTTCAAGTAAAGCATTGTAACCCAGGACTTAGACAGTCAGGTAAAAAAGATCTCATTTTCTGTACAAATAATCCTCTGATCTCCAGCCACTCAGTCTATGATCATTATTTCTGGTTTCCTCTGCTAGTGTGTTGCTTATTCTTTCCCTCTAGGAAAGTGCCCTGACCTAGAGAAGAAGAAGAGTAACATGACCTCTTTCACTTATTTTGTTCACCAGTTTAGTATTAATCATTTAAAATGATATATATTTTCATTGCCAGCCTATATTAAAAATGGAAAACATAAAGGAGAGAAATTATGCTAATATGTATGCTTATAAATTTCTTTTAAACCTACTTTTATGACTGTGGTCAGAGGACCATTCTAAGTAATAGGTAAGATAGAAAGTCCTGGTAGGATATGATTGGTAGCTTTATAGAATTTGTTGGCTAGTAGATAAATCTTACCTAAACATGAATAACAGTGGAACATTATATTATGTGGAGAGTAATACAATGATGATGACATCAGAGGACCCATGATGAAACATGTTATCCATATGCTTACACACCAATGATGACAGACTCGAGGCATACTTCTGTACCTTATAATCTCATGCTACTCCCAGACTTCACTCACTGCAAGTACCCTTTACCTTTGAGTCTTATTGGCAAGATCCTCTCAGAAACTCCATTTTAAGGAGGCTGCCCAAGCCAGCCCTGTGTTCATTGCTCTATAGGATGTCCTCCTGACTCTCTTGGACAGCCTCTACAAGACTCCACCTTCCCCCATTCCTTCATCTGTTCTCATATCCTCCCCCACTGTCTTTCTACCCTTTTTATGTGTTGTCTTGTGCCATTAGTATATCCAGTGTCATCCACTTTATCCCAGGCCATCATCGGTCATCTTGACTTTTATCTTGCCACTGGACTTTGATGAGTCTGGAAGAAAGAGAACGAGGCTAATGACCTTGTGCAACTACATCTCCCTTAAATCTAATTCGTGAGCAAGTCAAGATATCACCCTGTGATGTCATCGGTCTTCTTCAAAAATTAAGGACAGGCAACAACAACAATAAACTTCTTGAAGTCCAAGAGCATTCTTCTTTATTCCTTCATTTATATTTTCATTTGCATAATGCCTGGCTCATAGCAAATGATTAATAAACACTTGTTGACTTAATTTAACTTGAATATTACCAAAACAGGAATTTACTATGTTTCATTGTAGATATTTGTTACAAGAAATTTCTTTTTTCTTTTTTCTTTTTTTTTGATGGGGAATGGGAAGGAGGAAAGAGAATAGATTTTTTGACACTTAAATAAAATATTTAAAATTGATAGTGATTTTTAAAATGTAATGACTTTTTAACCACAGGATCTTCTGACTCTGAAAACAATAACTTTGAATATATAATTTCCTCACATGAAACATATATAGAAACTAAACCTCTAAACACTTCAGATTTGTATACTGTCATTGACTTAAAATAATTGTATAGTAATCAGAAATAAGATTGTATATTTTCTATTTTAAAATGTAGGCTTATTGGAGAGAGTCAAATAAGACCAAAGTCCCTCTCACATCTTTTAATCTCATAATGAAGTTATTCATTAATTCAAGTGTAAAAGGAACCAATATTTCCCAATATGGCCACATATATCCATAAATTAACCTCTTTCTTATCTGAAGCTTGTCAAAGAGAGGTTAAGAATTCTTAACTTGAAATTCCAATTCCAGTTATGACTACACATCTTAGAAAAGCTAATAGTAATTGTGTAGACTTGTTTTACCTTTGGAGACTGAAGGTCTGTATATATGAGATATACCAAATATATTAAACTTCAAGTCATTAAAAAATCATTACATTTGCAAGCAGAACCATCTAATAATAAGTGATTATGTAGTAGCAGGGGCACTTGAAGTTCTTGATATTCTTCAACCCTAAGTTGTCTGTTTGCAAAGTTCTGAAGCTAAGGTTTCTTGAGTGGTCTTCCTAACTCTCATAGGATGAAGTACCAAAGCAAATCTCACTACATATAAAATTACTATTTAATTGATTTTATATTTTTTAAAAAATAGTAGAAGCAGAACTCAGTGAGGAATACATGAGAGATAGAGACATAGACCAGGAATATCATACAACTGTCATCAGGAGCTTGATTAATGCACTAAATTTATTATTATTTCTCCTCTGTGCCTATGATCCCCTTAGACTCTTCCATAATTCAGATACTTACAAAGAGAACCAATTTTGTTTTCAGTACAAATTATATAGTGGCTTCATTATGCTTTCTAAAAGTCATTATTGACATGAACAGAATAGGATTTTTACCAGTGTGTCAAAAAGAGTTGGGCTTTCTCCATTCACTGAGTGCCAGCTACTGTGGGGGAGGAAATGTATTTCTTTCCTGGGAGGTAATGGTTTCTCAATGTGCAGGTTATGCTTCCTTCCAATCCATCTGTCTGCCTCACCATTTCTAAATCTTGTCACATGGTCTATTGCTTGTGCTCACTTTCAGGTGTTATCAACAAGGTCCTTTCACTCTAGCACCTCTCTTTGCACCTGACTACATGTAGTGTCAACCCCATAAAGGTGAGTATGTTGATGCAACATGCAGAGTGGAATTGCTTTCTGTTCCATTCCTTTCAACTTTTCTGAGAATTTTTTCCTTCAAGAATTTTGGTTCAAAGTCAGCATTTGTCTGAGAAATGAATTAAGTTAAAAAATCACAACTGTTTGTACCTATCTTTAGAAGGAAATAAAACTTTGCCAAAATTGAAGCAGAAGAACATAGAGTGTTGTTGTGTATCACCATCTATACAATTTCAATGTTTAGGTGTCCTTTGTGGAGGGCCTGAAAGCACTGATGTCTTGTCTCTTGACAGAACTTGTATTATAAGGGAAAGTATCAACAGAGCAGTGATGTTCAGGAAGACTCCTCTTCCAAGTGTCTCCCACAGTAAGGCAAAATCATTGATTAAAGACCCAGAATTCTATTATACATACAGGCAAAGAAATACCTTAGGGCAGGACTGCACAGGATACAGCCAGCAGGCAGCTATCAGCCAGCTAATGTATGTAAGAAGGCCCATGAAAAATGTAGAGTTGTCACTACACACTCTCTCCTGTTTGCCACGTGATCATGACAACCAGCCATCACCAGTCTGTCTCTAGTCTAACCTGTCTGCAGCCCAAAGAAGTTTAACCTGTTTTAATAATAAATTCTAAATGTAACCAATAATAGAAATAATACTGCTAAGATTTGTGGAACATTCTTTGGTCTTATCCAGCCTTCACAATGATTATATTATTGTTACTTTCATTTAGAAAAGGAAGAAACTAGAATTGAAAGAAATCAAATGTTTTCTTGTAATGTTAATGGTATATAAGATATTTCCAGCCCATTAATAGGCCTCATGTGGAGCCCATTAAGGGACGTTTGCTTAGAGGAGGCTTACTTGAAGGAAGGTTCTTACAACTTTTGCTAATTTCTAATTAGGGAGAGTCATGAGGGTTGTGATGCCTTCTGTTTCAGAGAATGTATATATGCTGTGAGTTGGTATTTTGCTTTTGGGGCTTGCTTATGAAAAATAGTTTGTGATTCCCTGTTTAAGATTCTGAGTGACTGTATGTTCAGAGCTCCCCAACTTCTCAGATATAAAGGCTTTCTTGATCTATGGATGTATGTAAAATGCACAATGTTTGTATTTTCTCTGAAGTTTAGGGTGTTGACTTTTCCCCTCAACTAGTGAATGGAATTAAAATAGATTGTTGACCTCTCAAAAGCTATATTTCCTAATAAAGCAAATCTAAGAATCTGTGCTACCAGAAATTCTGGGCTTTCCAGTGTGGTTGCTGCTACATTTATTGAATGGCACATGAGTCATAGGTGGGACTAGGATTCACATCTTATAATTTCCAAGTCCAGCATCCTATAAAATGAAAGTTATCTATTCCCATAAATAGTCTTGAAATAGAATTTCCAAAATTATGATATAGTGGATATGTCGTATAATTAATGCATTAAATAATTCTTTTTTGTCAGTAGCCAGTGTAATTCTTTCTGTAAATCCTAGAAGTGATAGTATACTTTTGGAATACAGTTTTAAAAAATGCATCTTAACCTTAATCACATGTGTAAATAAAGGCTGTCAAAACTATGAATGCCCAAGTAGTGAATTTCTGAAAAGTATTTGACCATACAATAGACTTGCTTAACAGAAATGATTTCAAATTAAAATTCTTCTTGAAATATTTCTACACATATAGCTTTTAGTATTTATAGTATTTCTGAAAATTATTTCTAGGTCTAGAATTTTGGGAAAATCTAAAAATATGTCAATATTGTATATGGGATAAATATTTTAAATATTCACATAACGTATGTATTTAGTGGATAAAATAATTCATTTGATTCGTGACCTGATACTTCTTTTTATTCCATTAAAATTATAATCTTCCCTAAATGTTAATGTGATGCCAGTGTTGCAGGGAAATACATAAGAAGCCTAGTGTCCCTAGTTACACCCTGCTATATGTCTATTCTTATTGTGACAATTGTCAAATGTGTAGAACATTTTCTAATTTTTTAATTTTTATCTTTGGTTAGTTGTTTCATAAATGTGTTAGTAGACCAAACAGTGTTTTATAAACTAATTGACAGACAAATGATTTTAAAATACAATTTTATAAGAATTATTGAGAAGTCTGCTACCAGATTGAAACTGTATAATTCAGAAGTATATCAAGTTCTCTATAGGGATACCAGTAGAGGGAGCCATGTCAGTTTCTTAAGTGTTGGTGTTGCCAGAGAGAATTCTATCTTTTTTTTTTTTTTCACTTATTTTGAATGGGCATGGACATTTTGGTTTTATGCATATTTTTCATATAGACAAAATACCACCTGGCTTTGACTTTAAAATCTTTAACTGTGACTCATAGCTCACTGTTACCATCGTGATTTTATTTGACTGTGGCAGAAAAATATTTCAGCATGAAACAAGCTAGATATTTTCACAAAGAACCATCTGTCAAAGGCCTCTGCCAGAAGCCTGCTAAATATTCCTCTCTGTAATTGGATTTCAAGCTTCTTTCTGCAGAAACAATGCTGCATCATGAGGTTGAGTTTATTTTCAAATAACGGTTTGTATTGACTTAGCACTTTCATGTGAGAGCTTCAAAGTAAATTGTGTAATCCTCAGAAAGTCTACAGACTTTTGGTGACCAATGGGTTTATTCATCCTACCAAATGAAAGCAGGAGTCTTGTCCTGAGAACCACCTTGTACATTATGAGGAAATTAAAGTGTTTTTTTCCTTGATATTCTCAATTCCTTTTTCTTGTTTTTTAAGCAAGTCATTTAATTTCACTGTATGTATTTCATTCTCGATAAAGTGAGAGATAAAGAAACTTTACAAATTTTCTAAGACTTAACTAGGTATAAACAAATCTATAAAGCAGCAAAAATCTTTAGAAAGTAACATAACATAAACATAAAGTGGTTAGCTATTTATTGCTGACATTATGTACCTGAGAATGCATATGTAGCATCCAGTCTAATTGCACAATTGAAGACAAAATTTGATCAAATGCAAAGGAAATCTTAAAGGATTTCAAAGTAAGAGTAAAAAAAATAAATTGTTCATCAGCAATTAAGTAAATAGAACAGTGAAGCTTTTATCAACTTTCACTGTTTTATTAACTCAATGAAATGTTTTAAATTAATTGGTTTTAACTCACTTCCAGCTCAATACCGGCATTCTTTTAAATTAACTTACTTTTGAATTAAAAACCTGTTTGGGTTTTGTTGTTGTTTTAAAAACATTTATTACTTTAAACCCTGAAGTCCATTTTTTTCCCCCCTACATTTGTTTTAGTTTAATCTTTTCCAATCTAGCCCTCTTCTAGCAATTTGCACAAATATCGATATTCATGAACTTTGACATGAAATTTGACATGAAATTGGGATCTCCCCCCAAAAGGTAGTGATAATATTTGATGCCACAGCATATTTTATTGTGTTCTAGTACTAGTTTTTTTTTCTAGTTAGCTTTCTGACCTTGAGGTACTAACAACCTTAAAGGCTTGAGTTTTCTCATAAATAAAAGAAATATCCAATTTCTTTTCTAGCACTATCTAATGAGTTATCATCCCATTACATCACAAGGATTTCTCATATTTACAAACCTAGGCAATAATGCTCACCTTTCAAAAATAAAGTACTTTATATTCCTGGAGGACTTTCATTAGTAACTTGCTGACTACGATTAAGAATTCTTAGTCTCAAACCATAGTGGGTCCTATCTAATCATCTATATATTCTTTGGGAAAATTCAAAATGAAATATTTTGGAAATTATTTCTAACTTGGTAACTTTTCCACAGAACATTGCTGTAGAACCCAGAACTACATAACTTATAGAATATATCATTTCCTTATATGTTTTGGAAACTCATTTTTTTTTCATTATAAATGAAAGAGTTAAGGTTTTGGCTACAAAATTAAAGTGTTGTTTTGCAATCCATGATGTGATGTCATCTCTGGATAGAAAACATAGCAGTCATATGTGGAATAGATTTTTGGCTATAAGAATTTGAGTAGTAACAAAAGGAAATTCATCACTTAATCTCTTCTAGGTGAGATATACAAGTGGAAAAAAGCAACAACAACTTAGGAACTATCAACATTTACAGAGCTTTGATTATGGCCTTCTGGTATGCAAGGAAGAGGGCTGGGATTCCTGGATCATTTCATGAAGGGAAGATACCATTGGCAATGGCAAATACAACATGAGTAGTTAAATAATGGGATCCTTTTTTTTTTCTATGTAGGAGTTTTAGAAGTAAAATGATATGGAGAAGTGATTTGACAGCTCAGAACTAACAATCACATTGGGGGGGCATTCATAAAACTATAGTTACTTATTTACACACTAAAAGCATGTGCTACTGTGCATCTTCTATGTATTATGTACATGCCAATATAAAGACAAAAGGAATTTAAAAGGATGATGAGATGATGGCATAAAACTTTAAAGATAGCATTTATTTATTAATAATATAAAGCCTATGTTCTCATTAAAATTGTTTGTTCTTTTAGTTATATCCAATTGTAAATGACCACATTTGAGTTTTTGGTTTTTGTTTTTTGTTTTTGAGGGAGGGCAAAGATCCTGGAGTGATTTGCCATTTCCTTCTCAGGCTCGTTTTTTTACAGATGAAGAAATTGAAGCGAACAGGAGTAAGTGACTTACCTAAGTCTAGTAAGTGTCTCAGGCTGGATTTGAATTCGGGTCTTCTTGATTTGAGGCCTGGTGCTATATCCATTGTGCCACCTAGCTGCCCCCAAGTGTTATATAATGTTGAGGTTGTTGATCCTTCCCAAAGGACCAATGACATCATAGGGGTGTTGTTTTGACTTCCTCATGAATTGGATTTAAGTGAGGAGTTGTGCAAAGTCACCAGCCTTACTCTCTCTCTTCCAGAGTCATTGTATTGTCATTTTATGCAGGAAAAATAACCCTCATGACAAACATACATAATTGAACAAAAAAAAAAATTATTCTCACGTTGATCATTTCCAAAAATATATTCTCATTCTTTACTTTGAGTACATCACTTCTCTGTACACAGGTGTCTCTTTAAGCCATTGGCTCATTTTATGAAGGTTGCTTAGTTAAAATGAGATAATATAGTCATTAACCCATTTATCTAATCACAAAATTTTCTATACATTGAAATATACTAAAAGTGAAGGATTCACAATTTATCTGGAAGAAAATAAGTATGAAAAAAATCCAGAGAATTATTTAAAAAGGAAAGAAGGCAGCCTAGTAGTACTAAATTTCAAAGGATTTTACAAAGTGGTAATCATTAAAAAATAAAACTTCCTGCATAAGAAATATAATGGTGGAACAGTGGAATAGAAGAGGAACATAATATATAGACAAAAATAACCTAGGAATCTAGCTCTTGATACAACTAAAGATCCAATCTTTGAGGGCAAGAGGTCATTATTCAAAAAAGAAATTTCTGGGAAAACTGGAAAGCATTCTAACAAAAACTGGGCACAGACCAACAGCTCAAACCATAAACTAGATTAAGGTCAAAATGGGTATGCAATTTAGACAGAAAGGGTGATATAAGTAAATTGAGGAACATAGAAAAGAAAAACATACTGTCAGATCTTTGAATAAGGAAAGAGTTAATGATGAAACAAGAGATAGAGAGTATTAGGGAACATAAAGTGGATAATTTTGATTACATGAAATTAAAAAGTTTGTGCAAAAACAAAATCAATGTAGCTAAAATTAGAAAGAAAGAGGGAAACTGCAGGATGTCTTGCCACCGGCCAATTTATCTGTTTAAGACTCATTTTTGAAATATAATGAACTAAGCCAAGTTTTTTTTTTTCAAATAAGAGGCATTCACCAAATGATAAATGATCAAAAGCTAGGAAGAGATATTTATCAGAAGAAGAAATCATAGCTATCAATAGTTATATAAAAGTGCACAGTTGCTAAAGTAAGCAAATCATACTTTAGAAATGTTTGATTTAATTGTTCCATACAAATTACTTCAGAGATGAAGAATCAAAATTTGAGAGAATAGGATATAAAAGCTCCATGGAAACAAAAGTGAGATAGCCATATGAGGCTATCAGAGACATACCACCATTAGCCTTCACCAAATTTTTATAATTCCATTCTTGTTACTATAATGTTGTTTACCATTGTGAGTATATTTTGCAGTTATTATGAATAAACTTCCCATATTTGCCATTCCAAATTTTCACACTTTCTTAGGATTATAGAATTATAGCCAAAAGGAATTTTAAGGACCATCTACTTCAACCCGTTTCATTTTACCTATTAGAGAGAACAAGAGACTTTGCTTTGTCACACAGTTAGCAAGGATTTGAGATGGAATTTGAACCCAAGTCTTCCTGACTCCAAGTCCAACACTATATCCACCATATTACACTCCTTTCTGGGTACTCTTTAATTATTGCTTTGCACTGTATGAGGCTAGAGGCCATACTGTCTTTCCAGGGTATAGATTCATATCTCATGTGCCCTACTTTGCCAATCTGATTTTGCTTGTGCAGTTGATTAGAGAAGCTACTGTCATTTTGAAAACACTAATGCTCTTTAAGATAATTTTTGGGAGATTAACTTTTAATTTCTTCTTCTCTCAATATCCCTCACATTCAATGTTCCCACATTCCCTAGGATCTACTCTGTATGAATAGTAATCATGTAATGTCCAGAGATGTGTCCAATTCCCTTATACCTAATTAGTATTTTAACATGTAGTTAGATATTTCCTGAGAGCTTGATGTTCCCTCTTCAGCTGCTGTGGAATGCACACAGCTTTGAACCTCTTACCTATTATCAAATTGTATCAGACAATAATATGCCTGCTGAAACTGAACTGGAGCATATATAAACTACACGTGTAAATACAGACTTCCGAAAATACCTGACAAGTAGGTCTCTAAAATAATATTCCTAGATGTGACAGGTGATTGTGCCTGAGTAATTCTGGAGCAAAGGGGTTAACAACTCCTGCTTTCCTAGGAGGGTTTTTCTCTTTCCAATTTGAGTGCTTCAGCAGACATTCCTTCTCTCTTCTTTCCCCAGTCCTAATTAAGGATGTCTGTTATTGTTTGTCCTTTGTTCTCAAAGAGGTTCATGAAATCAGGCAGGAGACATAGTGACTTGCCAGTGTATTAGACTTAAGTGAGGGAGAGCTGTGCAAAGTCATCAGCCTCTCTATCTCTTTCAGAGCCATGTAGTTCTACTGTCAAAAAAGACATACATCAGGATAACTAGAGACAGCCCTGGATGAAGTAGGAGGCTTTGGCCTTTTTAAGTCATTGTCTTTCCCAGATCTCGATATGTGTGAGGCAACTCCCATTCAGTGATCAAGGCTAGGTAAAACTGAAGTGAAGATGGCTTCTTTTACCTAGGTCAAAAAAATAAAATCAGTTGTTCATGAAGGGAAGATCCTCGGTGTTTCTGGCCAATAAAGAAATAATTACTCTTTGCAATCTCTCTGAGCCATCAGAATCCAAACAATGACCAAGTGAGGCTTGGACTGGGAGCTATTGTTGCCCAACTAATTAGAGCCAGAGTGCTTTTATTTTAAGTCATGGTCTATGAAAAAGAAATCTAGCCTGTAAACCCTAAGATATCTTGCAAGGATTGAGGAATCAAAATTTACATTCTTTTGAGCAGAGCACACAAAGCTAAAGGTATGATATCTGATGTGGACAGAGGGAGAGGAGGGAATGTACAGAGGGAGACAGAAAAGGAAGGAAGAAGGAAGGAAGGAAGGAAGGAAGGAAGGAAGGAAAGAAGGAAGGAAAGAAGGAAAGAAGGAAGGAAGGAAGGAAGGAAAGGAGCAGGGAGGGAAAGAACTCTGTTGCCCAACTGGAACTGGCCAATTGAGTCGCCAGTGGGTCAGGTACTATTGCTCAAGGTTTGTTGCTTGTAGGGATAAAGTTGACATCTCTTCAGGAAAATTATTTCAATTCACCCTTTCCCCTTCCTTCCTTCCTTCCTTCCTTCCTTCCTTCCTTCCTTCCTTCCTTCCTTCCTTCCTTCTTTCCTACCTTCCTTCCTCACTTCCTTCTTCCTTCCTTTTCTGTCTCCTTCTGTATGTTTCCTCCTCTCCCTCTGTCCACATAGGGTATCATACCTCTAGCTTTGGGTGCTCTGCCCAAAAGAATATAAATTTTGATTCCTGAACTCTTGCAAGATGTCTTGGGTTTTGCAGGCTAGATTTCTTTTTCATAGACCATGACTTAAAATAAAATCACTCTGGCTCTAATTAGTTGGTCAACAAGAACTCCCAGTCCAAGCCTCACTTGGTCACTGTTTGGATTCTGATGGCTCAGAGAGATTGCAAAACCTTAAAGACATACCACTTTAGGGTAGACCAACTTATCATGTTAAAAATTACTATTAAGTGAAGTTATAAATATTTTACTTATCTGGTTATTGTTACTAATTAGGATTAATTTGAGGGAGGGCCAGTGAAAGTTATGAATCATAGATTAATTAAAATATGATTTATTGTGCTCAAGGACATATGGTAACTACTTAAAGAAGATTAACAAGATATTGCCCTGGTAGAGGTTCAGCCTTAAGGTAGGGACATGAATGATATTCACAATTAAGGTAACTAAGCACTAGAATTAGTATTTATACTTGCCAACACCTATCACTTGTATATTTTATGGGTGCTTCCTAAGAGCTTAAAAACAGCTCTTTTCCTTAAACAGGTAAACTCACTCAAATTTTTACTTACATTTATTTTTCTGAACTGAACAATTACTTCTTTGACAGTGATTAGTGCTAAATGATAAACGTCAGTCTTTCTTGACTGAATCATCAGAAATATAAAGGCTCAGATTAGTGGAGATTTGCTTCTCTATACAATTAATAAATATAGTCCAAGGAAAATGATGGTATTTGCAAAAAACAAAACAAAACAAAAATAACTTTTCTTTCAATCTTAAAAAACTGCATGAAATAAAATAGTTTGATATGAAAAAAACTTTCAATAAGTACTTAAGGGTAACATAATAGAATCATTCACTTTAACACACTTGGCATGACAGAAAGAACACCAAGTCTTTGAACAAAGGACCTGGTTTAAAATCCTGTCCCTGACGGTAACTGACCACTAAGTCATTTAACTACAATAGTTCCAAGGGACCTAGTGTAAGTGTGTGTTGGGGTGGAGGGAAGAAGGGAGAATTATAAGTATATTTAGGAATAAAGATATTTTTCTTGATTGAAAACAAATTGTACTTTTAAAAATTCCATTGTTTTCAATGATCGTTTTCAAAAGTATTTTAAACATTCTTTTTAAAAGATGATATGATATTTTTCTGCCCTTGAGGATCTTACATATAAGCTTGGATGCTATTAGCTAATTTTGGAAACATAACTGGTTGTTTGTGCTTTATCCCTCACACACATGCACACACACACACACACACACACACACACACACACTCAAACAACCATCAAGGGCATCTATCAGACTTTAGCCAGTTGCTTGAATTTTCCCATGTAGAAAATAATTATTTTTTTAAGGAAACAGATGAATACTATATGTGAGAAAACACAAAAAAATATCACACATATATATGTGCAAAAAGAACATAAAGTCTTGCATTTATGTTTAAAATAAGCATAAACCTAAAAAATTCAGCAGGTGATTTCAAAGCACAATGATTGATTCAATGAAAGGCAGTTTAGCATAGTGGATAGAAAGCTAGATGTGGAGGAAGGAAATAAAGTCAAGTCAACAAATATTTATTGTGTACCTGCCACGTGCCCGGCACTGTGCTGAGCACTGAAACACCCTGGCTATAGTTCTTCCTCTGAAACATCCTTCATGTTTGTGACTTCCGGGTGAACCATTGGACCTCTTGCTGATCCAGAGCATTCTCTTGGAGTATAGGTTTCTGAGAAATCAATCATTTATATTTGTAGAGAAAGTTTCTGCATCAGAAGTTTATTAGAACAATGAAGTTAAATATCTTTTTTTTTTTTTCTGTTCCTCAAACATCCCCAACAACTGATGATGATGATGATGGCAGGTACATTTAAGAACTAAGATTTTCCATTGTGTTTCATGCTTGTTATCTTGTTTAAAAAAAAATGTGGGCTTAGAATCCCTTGTTGCTCTAACCAACACATACTTAGAAACAAATGGTAAGGGCGTTGGCTAACTCCTTCTGTTCAATGCAATTTGCATCACCTCCAGGTGCCCTGAAGTGACAGGAGTTTACTCTTCTGTGGGAGGGGATGGCATTGCTGCATTTGATTAATCAGCAGGTATTGTAGAATAACAGTTGATGAAAGTGTTTACACATCCATCTATCTACCCACTCCTATTTTTCTTTGTCTTCTGAATGTCTATCTACTCACCTGCTAGTTCATTTGTATTCAGTATAACCCATTCCTTGAACATTCTTATTGTAGAAGTTTCTAATTAGAACTTATTTTAATAGGTTTTCTTTAAAAAAAAGTCATTGCTGAGTTGTTCAGATGAGAAATAATGCATTTATTTTGAAAAATTGAATGTGTATGAGAAATAGAGAGACAGAGACATAAATAGAGATACAGAAACACAGAGAGACAGAGAGAGACAGGGAAACTGATACATTTCCCCAAAACAGTGGTATGCTAGCAAATGGTTAATTGATTCTCACGGGGGTGGGAGGGTGGGGGGAAAGCACTCATGATATACATTTCAGTTTATCTACTTTATTAACATTTCCCTACCACTTTCTTAAGTCTAAACAATGAGGAAAACAATAAATCAAGCCCTAATTTGTAGCATTTACCAATTTCAAAGATGTATTTGTGCAAACTAAAAATTTAACATTCGACTCTCTAAAGTAGTAAGGGCTTTCTTCAATGCACCGGTTGGAAACACTCTCCTCTTCCTAACTTTGCTATTTCTCTCTAGGAACTATCATCTTCCCAGGCAAACAAGCTTAGAACCTATGTGTCATCATTGACTCCTCACATTCATGGCACATATCCAGTCCCTTGCCTGGTCCTGTCATTTCTACCTTCACAGCCTCTCTCTGGCATATTTGCCCCCTTAATTCCGCTCGCCAGCCATCTGCTTTCCTCCCACCTGTAACATTGCAATAACCTAATAATTGTAATTCCCTACCTCAAGTACTCTCTTTTTTCCAGTTCGTCCTTCGTTGTCCTGCTAAATCGATCTTCCTAAAGTATGGATTGAACCACATTTCCTCCAGAATTAATGTTCACATGAACTATTTGTGCCCATCCCTTAGAAGGACATTCCAAGCTACTGATCTGATCAGGCACAGTCAGACATGCTGAAACTTAACTCTAGCACAGCGATATCATTTTGGTCTTCTTCAAGAAGGGAGAACAATAACCAACCAAAGATCAAATTTTCTGCTTATGTTTTAAAGCACTTCACAACCTGGCCCTTCTTTCCTTTCAAGTTTTCTTACACTTTATTCAATCCCAAATACTCTATGATTTCGCAATACTGGACTTCTTGCTTTTCCTTAAAGAAGACATTCTATCTCCTAATTTTATGACTTTTCACTAGCTATATCTCATAACTGGAATGTTCCCCCTTCTTATATTAGACTCCTTCCCTGGCTTCCTTCAAGATTCATTTCACATCTAACATTATATAAGACGCCTTTCTCAGTTGGCCTCCTCACTCCCATTTCATCCTAATGCTTTCCTCTGAGATTACCTCCCATCTACCTTGTAACATGTGCTTAGATATTTTTTTTTAATATATTTCCTTCCTCATTAGAATATAAGCTATTTGAGGGTAGGGACCATGTTTTTGCTTGTCTTAGTACTTTTAGCATTTATTAATACAGAAAGTAAGAGTAATATGGGAAGCACTTAATAAATCTTTGTTGAATGACTGAGGAAAGAATATACTCTACCTGGAAATCAAAGTGTGATATAAAGTGTGGTTTGAAAAAAATAAACATGATGCCAGGCTGACTTTAGAAGTTATCAAATTCAAAGGTTAAATAGGATGTGGAAAATAGGGGGAAAACTGGGGGAATTTCCTGAAAATTTAGAGAAAACACTGAGCAAGAGAAAGGAATAGGGGTCAGTAAGACAGGATTCTGCTTCTTTTGGGAAGGGTGTGGTTTGGTAATTTTTTTTTTCCCCCTCTTCTTTGATTTTTATCCAGAATTGTCTTTTAGAAGGCTTTGCTTATTTGGATCCCCTGCCAAGTTTTCTTTAAACTGGCCTCAATCTCTACCGTTTCTTTCTCAATTTTATAAGGCAAGAATATTCCTAATTGCCCACCATCCTTTGTAAAATTTTGCAAGAAGTTTATATTCTAAGCAAATGTTGTTTTTGTTAGCCCTAAGCCAGATGCTTCCTATCTTACTGTGTTCTTTCATTTTCCCAGTTGTGGCAATTTATATTGGTCAGGTTTTTGGAGAAAAAAAAATGTTCTAGTTGATTACATATCTCATTTTTAGTTGGCAAATTTATTTTGCTTAAATAGTTTAGGATTAAGTTATTTAAATTCTGTACCCTATTCTTTTGTTATTATTATTTGCATTAATAATAATAACTTCTGATCTTTGTTCTGATGAGTTGAAAATACACATATACACAGAGATACACAATGAGGGATAATTCTCATATCTACAACAAATCTCTTACTAGCTATTAAAATTTGATCTATTTTTTGTTTGTTTGTTTGAGAGGGGCTATTTTGTGCTTGCCAATCTCATGCTTATCAAACCATTTTTAAGGGAATGTTAATGACTTCTGTTTGATAGTCAAATCTTTGACTTCTCTCATTCTCTCTTTCTATATCATTTTTTGTATATCTTCCTCCACATTCGAACCTTTTTCTCTGTTTCTATTGACTAAAATTCATCAGATTCTGAGCTGATTTAATGGGATAGTTTTATCAAGTACTTTAATAGAATTTCTGTTGTTATCCTCAGCAACTGCCATTGTATCATAAGCAGCCATTATTTTCATAGTGGTCTTTTTGTAAATACTTTACATGATTGAATACATCAATACCCAATAATCAAGTATATAATGACATTATATTTCTTGTAGTCTTTGGGCTTAAAAAAAAACCAACACTGCCAATTTCTTTTTCATCTTTCCAAAGGAGTATCTGTTAACCAGCCCTTCATTGAGTTGCCACTCCCTTCTTTCCTTTGGTCTCATTTAAACAAAAACTTTAATATAAATGTGATTCAGCTTCTTCAGGAATATGATCTCTCATTGGTCAATGGAGAAGAATCCTATTTTTAGACTATTGGTAGTTAAAGTTTATCAATAACCTGAAAAAAATGGTATGATTCTTAGCATCCTTTCTGTCCTTTCACTCTTCTCCATAGTTGCCTCCATGCCAACATCACTGTTAATATTGGGAAGAGCTTTAAGTTGCCCAGGTCTAAGGGCCATTTTTCTTTGTTTCATAAGTTGCCATTAACAGACAAATAAAATATCATCACCAAGTAGCCAGCCAATTTAAAATATGCTTCTTTGTGATTTTCAGAATACAGATTCAATCTGATGCCAGTATCATTTTAGACATCTTTGCACCATATGTCCTACCTGAGCCTATGTGTTGCTGGCACAGCCTTCAAAAACCCAGGGTCATCTCCATGTCATAGTGAGGCACTAGAGAAGGATTCTGTTAAGCATATAGACATTTATACATCAATACACTGATACATACATACATACATATATATGTGAATATGCTTATTAAAATATATGGGAAAATTTAAGAGTAGATTCCCCCCTTCTATTTGTTGGTTCCTAGATTGTTGGTATGTGAGTTCAATATTTAGATATAAGGAACACCTAAATTAAAGCCTTGCTTCTGATACATACTGGCTGTGTGACCCTAAGCAGATTAATTAACCTTGCAATGGTCCAGGCAACTCTCTCAGCCTATCGGTGGAAGAGAAGGTGCCAATTTGAATTTGAAGAGAAAGTTCCTCAGAGGACACTACCCTCATTAATGGAATCACAGGACTAGTAAAATGAGTATTGAGAAAAAAGAAAAAAGAAAAAAGTAAGCACTGACTGAGGAACAATCCACAAAGATGCTACAAAGACTCCTTGGAGTATGTGTGGAAGCAGGGGAAGAAGTGACAAGTTATACTGGGATTTTGAACCCACATCTAATTAAAAAAATACATCTACCTACTAGTAACTTCCACTGATTGCTAAGATCCCTATTTTTTTTTTTACATCCCAATATAGTCTCCTATCTTGTAATTGAAATTTTTTGAATTAAATATCTTTTGAATGTTCCTCATAAACTTAAAGAAGACTCTGGCTATGTCTAGAAATTGTCCTTTCTAATTGATTGATTAAATGAGAAATTTATACAGAGCATTTCAATCTAGACTTAATCTTTTTCTTTTTATTGAAAAAGTAACTTCCTCAACCTTTCTCCATCCCCAAATGACTAGAAGAATAATGAACTCCAATCACATACCTTAGTGGTTTTGCAAATCTTGGTCACCCATACTGACAGCATCTTCTAAAACAAATCAATATTTAATAAATCAAATGTGGTATTTATTTAATACAGTCACAGATTTCATCTTCACCTTGTGGGAAAATTGTTTATGCAAAGGTTATAACCAATAGCTGTTATGTCAGCTCAGTTTCATGGCCCCTTTCTTCTTGTGCCTTTAATAATTTGGGTTTATTTGGTTGTGAAGGGTAAGCTTGGACTCTTGGGAATCTTTGGAGAGACTTGTTTTCTGATATAGTTATGTAATGACTGTCAGTTGTGTGTAGTTTGACTTTTGATGATAATTTATAATTATAGCCTCATCTAGCACTTCTCTTTCTCAAAGACCTTTCCCAGCATTAACACTTCTGACCTTTTTAATTGCATGGATTACAGCTAGAAATAGATGGTTACTAATGTTCATTCAGATCTGGGAGCTTGAAATGATGTTTGGTTTCTCAATAATCTACTGCAATTTTGCCTTTTCTCCATTGAATATGATTTTAAAGGATGATACTGCAGTCATAAATTTTACTTATTTGTCAAAATCTTTTCATCTATACAGAACATCTGCCTAATAGTGTGTCCTATGTTTCATAGCACAATAGTCCTCTTTAACATGCTCATATCATGACAATTACAGATATGAGATTGACTGTAATAGACATGTACATAGCTTATTATTTATAGCAAGAATAACTTAACAACTATTTAGCTCTAAAATCTAAGATAACAGTTTCCCCCTCTGAAGCAGAATATAACTTCTTTGAGGGTCATTGATTGGCTTCCTTTGAACTTTGTGTCCCCAGTGTTGGAACAGTTCTTATACACAATAAAACAACTAATAAACATTTCTTTAGATTTATTGAACTTCAACATTTGTCATTACAATCAATTCATGTGTGGGACTAAGAACAAATACTTTCTAGAATTTATGGCTTGATTCTAAGAGCACCAAGAATTACCACATAGTGTTAAAGATATTTTTGAAACTGAGTTTTTAAATAGATTAGCTTCACATTGTTCATTCCAAAGAAAAGTGAACAAAGCATATAGATGTTTCTATTAACTCATTCAGGAAGTCAGAAAAAAAAATCTTATAATTTAAAGATAAGAGGATATATGTGAGAAATCAAAAAGTGATTAATGGTGTAACTATTATAATTAAGAAATTAACCTACTAATTACAAAGTCAAAATACTGATTGAAGAATGTTTTAAAAATCCCTCCTCCTCTATTGATTCCTTTCCCTTTTACAACAGACATGGTAAGGCCAATTTTATCCTCAAAATAAATTTCCCTTGACCCTATTTGCTCCACGAAATCATTTATGACTTTTGCTTCCTCCCCTTCTTGGCCTCTGTGTTCTATCCAAGTCAACCTATTTATTATTCTTCATATATTACATTCCATTTCCCATCTCTGTGACTGACACAAGTTGTCTTCCAAGCCTGGAATGTACTCCATTCTCACCTCCACTACTTATAATTCTCATATTCCTTTTAAGCTCACCTCCTATTTGAAATCTTATTTGATTTTCTCAGCAATTATTGCCTCTTGTCTGCCAATGTCCTGTATTTATAGCTATATGTTATATAGTTGCTTATATTTTGCATATTGTGTCCTTTGGTAGGATGTAAACTACCTGAGAGCAAGTACGGTTTCATTTTTGACTTTTTATTCTTAGCATTCCACACAGTACCTAGTACATAGTACTTCCTTTTAATAAATGCTTATGGTTGAATGTTTCACTTTCAAAATCCTACAAAGTAGTTTTTACTCATCATTGTCCATGATTTAATCATTTCTTAATCTCCAGAATTAGGCTCTGTACCTACCAATCTACTGAAACTGTTTTCTACAAGAGTACCAGTGAGCTCTTAATTTCCAAAACTCACTATCTTTCACAGTTTTCCTATATTATTCAATAACTTTTGGTCACTCTTATTCTCTTTTCTCTTACCTGGTTTTTCATTGTTCTTTCATGGTTCACATCTGAAGTCCTTGATTAGTTTATTTCCTTCTCCCACTCTCTAATCATGGGTACTCTACAAATATCTACAAACACCAAAGTCTTCTGTTCTTGGTGATCTGTTTTGGGGATCTCCTGACCTCTCACAACTTTAATCACCATGTATATGCAAAAGCCTCCCAAACCCATAAGTTTAGGGCCATGTTTTTAACTACCTAGACATACCTTTTATGTCCTTTTATATCCTTCTAGAGCAGTGGTTCTCAACCTGTGGGTTATGTTCAATTTAAATACATCCTGCTTATCATATATTTACATTACAATTCATAACAGTAGCAAAATTACAGTTAAGGAGTAGCAACAAAAATAATTTTATGGTTGGGGGTCACCACAACATGAAGAACTGTATTAAAGGGTCGCGGCATTAGGAAGGTTGAGAACCACTGTTCTAGAGTCTCAGACTCTACATGATCAAGACATAACTCACCATATTTCACTCCTAGATTGCTTTTCCTCCTAATTTCATGATATCTGTTGATTCTTTTTTTTTCTAGAGACCAAGACTTGAAGTCTTCAGAATATCTTTTACTCTCCTTATACTGATTCTCTAAAATTTTTGTTAAGACCTCTCTCAAACCTATCTATTTAAAATCTTTGAAGACTAGAGATTGATTCTTTCTTTGTACTTATATCTCCATTGCCTAACATAGTTCTTGATATATAGCAGATACTTAATAAACACTTGCTGATTGATTGGTTCAGGCTCTCAATTTTCCTTGCTTATTACAGTTGTAAAAGTATCCTAAATGTTCTATTTGCCTTTGTTCTCTTCTTCTTTCAGTCAATGTTTCACATTGCTGCCCAAGAAATCTTACAAATGGATATGTTTATGATACGTTTTAAAAGTCCCACAGGTAATAAGGGAAAAAACAGGATTTGAACCCAATTACTATAACTTCTCTTCCAGCACTCTTTATAGTGTACCAGATTACTCCTAAGATTTCTGGGAATTCACTTGAACTAAAATATTTCATCCATGACTTCTAAAACTCTCATTCTAGAATGAAACTGAGACTTTCAGATATTCCATGAACTTGAAAGATTTTCTATGTGGTTCAAGTTTCCAGAATAAAAGCTCCCAAAGCTTCTGCCACTTCTTTCATAGCTACTTTCATCGATGCTCCTGCTGTCTTCCTGACCTGTGCCAACTCTGGTGTCATAGACCTTGCCTGCACATCTTCCAAGTTGTTTTAGGTTGGCAAAATGTCTCACTCGGACCTTTTATTTACTTTGACAATCCAAAATTTTATTTGAAGCATTTAAAAAAAAAGTTTTTGAAGGGGAATATTGGTAGAATTCAGCTGGTTCTCAATCTGTTTTCTGCCATCTTGGCTCCAAATTGGTATCCATTGTATGAATTTCTTTTCCCAAAAGGGAGAAAACTGTTGATCTTTTAAACGATGTTAATGAATTTGATTTGTCTCCTAGAATAGTTCTTGGATTATTAAATAGATCACTTGCAAAGAAAGCAAATGGTCATCACTGTAAATAAACATGGGTTGCTTAGGCTACAAATTAGATTTTAGCAAACCCTACAAATGGCTGTGTGAGGCAAAGTATAGTCATATTTTGTTAGAATAATTATTATCTTCTCAAAGCATAAGCTCTTTGAATACAAGGGCTAGTTTCTCTTTGTCTCTTTAGTGTCTAGCAAAGAATAACCTTTTTAGTAACTTTTTTTGGCATTAGATTGATGTTATGTCCAACTAACTTAATCTTCCTTTTGACAAGATCATGTTAGCTAGTCACCAGAATGTGAACTTGGTATTTAAAAAAAGAAATGTTTAGTGGATTCAGAGCATCTTAAAGAAAAGACTCCAGGAATGGTAATGAATATTTTGATGTTAACTTGGAAAGAGATCTTTAGTGACTGACCATGACCAATTTCTATTCAACATTTTTATTGTTAGTATAGAAGAAAACATGGATGACAAGTTCATCAAGTGTTTACTTGTTTTAAAGTTCAAAGACTGAAGGAGTTAGAAACAACTAGGGGCAGCTAGATGGCAGAGTGGATAAAGCACCAGCCATGGGGTGAGGAAGATTTCATTTTCTGAATTCAAATATGTCTTCAAACACTCACTTGCTGTATGAACTTGGGCAAGTAACTTAACCCCATTTACCTCAGTGCCTCTTCTGGAAAATGAGCTGGAAAAGGAAATGACAAAAAACTCCACTTTCTTTACCAAGAAAACGTGATTAGGGTGATGGAAAATTGAACAAAATTGAAAAAAAAACTGAATAGTTGCATAATTCTAAATTTCTTTTCAGAATGGTTGTGTCCCTTCACAGGTCCACTTAACAGTTTATCATTGTGACTAAATTCCCCACAGGCCCTCCAAGAATCAATCAGTGAATAAACATTAATTTAAAAAAATAACTAATATATAGGATGAAACATTTTCAATTTAGAAAGATCTCAACAGAATGCCCTACTGATCTGAGTTATAGGATCATAGATTTAAATTCAGAAAAGACTTTAAAAATCATTTAGTTTGGTGTTTAGAATAATTAAATGACTTGTCCAACATCATACATGAATTTTTCAAAACACCTAGAATTATAACCAGTGTCCTTTCACTCCAATTCATTGTTCTTTCTACTAAAAATGAATGACTCTAAAGGTTGGGCCCAGACTGTAACAGGTTAAGATGTTGTCCATTCTATAGAACCCTTACTGCTACATCCAAGCTTTTATTATCTAGTCTTAATAACTGTTCTTGTTGCTTGTTGCAACAATCAAAGCTTATTGCTACATGAGACAGGCTAAATCTCCTCTGGCAGACTAGAGCTAATTGGAATTCACATGGATCATATATCCTCAAGATTATATTTGGTCACACAGCTTCTACTAGATTAAGACACCATAAAAGCCTGAAAATAGATATATGGTTCATAGAGAAGGAAGTTCTAGTCATTCCCAATTCTAACCTCCTAACGCAGAAAAAAAAAAAAATCCCTGTTCAGCTTGGAATTTAGTTTTTCAATATGTCGTCTCTCAGACACTTCAAGAAGCTAGGTTCATGAAAATAAAATCTGATAATACATGCCAGATTCCAAGTATAGCATGGCATTTCAGAAGTAAATCTAAACTCATTACAGTATCTAGACCTATAGGAAATGGGGAATCTGGAGACATTTTGGTGAGTCTTCTTATAGAGCTTTATGGACAAAGAAGAAAGTGGAGTTGCTGTTCCAAAATCTTCTCTTAGATTAGCCCTACATTGGTTATGTTCATGAAAATAAACTTTTTCAGAAAATCTACAAACATTTATTACACACCTACTATGTATTTATCACTATGTTTGCTGTTGGAATGTAATTACAGAAGTGATATGGTTTGTGTCCTCAAGGAGCATATGTTGTACTAGGAGAATTCAACATGCACACAGGTAAGGAAATAAAACAGAAGAATATAAACATCTACATAGAAGAAAAATAAAATGTCCTTTGAAAAGATGTCACATTGTACCAGACTGTCTTAGAGTGGCTTAAAATACCCTAGGGCCTACAAACAAAGAGTAACAACCTATCTAAATGTCAAGACAACCCTTGGCATTCTTTTGGTATACAGCCAGTTGCCCCCATGAGTCTCCTTTTGCCTTCAGAAACTCATCATTCCACATCTACATTTATCCTCACATCCACTATCTACCAATCTAGTCTCTGCTGACAATAGGGTCACTTGAAAATTGTCAGAATTCTAGTAGTCCTTGTGAAAACATTTCTTTAATAGACACCTGTAATGGTAATTAATTGAAATTTGAAGACCCCTTTTTTGTTATGTCAAGTAAGCAGGTACTTAACCCTTAGTAACTCTGTCTCCTGTTGCTGACATAACAGGAAGGGGTTGGCTGAGACAGGAAGCCAGTGTGTGTGTGTGTGTGTGTGTGTGTGTGTGTGTGTGTGTGTGTGTGTGTGTGTGTGTGTGTGTGTTTCTCTCTGCAACATCTGGAAGCTGACTGAGAACTGAGAGAGGATTTTCCTGGTGAAGGCTGAAGTTGTGGCCCAGAGAGCTGTCTGGAAGGCCAGTGTTGCTGCTGCCGCCTGGAAGGCTGATATTTCTTCTGGGTCCTAGGCCCAGCCAAACCACTGGAGGACTGAAGAAGCATGACCAGGATGTTAACACTTTGTTTGTTTATGGCTTGGTTGATCCTTGAGTTCTCCCGGAAGAGAAGTTGTGAAGGTTTTGAGATGTATTGGACCCTGTGAACTGCAGTGTTTAGCAAGAACTGCCCAGAGGCCTGGACAAGGACCTGGGAACTGTCTGCCTTTGAATCCAGGTGACTGTTTGGTAGATTCAGGTAGGAGCTGGGACTATGGAAGGGGATCCAGGGAATCTGAAAGGCCATGCTGAGTCAAGATGAAGAAAGGCCTCTCCTTGAATATTGAATGCTGTGATGAAATTGAAGTTTACCAGAGACTGAGGGATGGAGGGTTTGTGTAATTTTCTAATGATTGTATTTTGTGAGTAACGATATTTAGTGACTGATTGCTAGATAAATGGCTGATTAATTTAAGCTATGATTGCCTGATGAGTGGAAGATTGACTATTGTATTGTGAGATGACTGAATGACTGAGTGAGGAGGCAAACCTCCTTAGGGATATCAGATGATTATTCTTTTGCTCTTTGTTCTAAATACTGTGACCACTTTGGTAAAAACTATGTGGCCATTCTAATGTTAAGCTGTTGTGAACACGATATTGTGATTTTCTGTGATAAATATATTGTGATTTGTTGTGAATATTTCCCTTGATTTGTTATGCAATAAATGAAGTCTTCGTTATACTGTGTAATGAGAACCTTAAAAGCTGTTCACAGTAGCATTCTTTTGGGAAGTTGCTTGTGTATGGCATTACAACACCTACCCCATGTTTTGAGTCAGAATATTGGTGCAACTAGGAAGTAGAATTAGAAGATTTTCCACTGTCCTGAAATACCAGTCTACAATATGGAAAGCAAGCAAATTGTATTGAAGTCCTAGGGCAATTTCAGCTATATTAGCCCTCAAATGGGTGATCTAGGATGCGACTGTGAGTCCTTTGGGCAAGATGACTTTTAAGACTAGGGTAAAGAGTTCCTGACCCCATTTAAAGCTTCTTGTTGAATTCTTTGGCTTCCTTACTGGTGATCTAATTGCTTTTATCATCTCAAAGTCCTTTTAACTGTCTTGGGAAAGACTTTACCTAAGATTACTATAATATATTTTATTAATATAATATTTAATGTTTTATTAAATGGTTGTTTGAAATCCATGGCTATAAATGATTGCATATACTAGATGAAGATCCATAACAAAAACACCCTACATAATAAATAGGAAGTCTAGGCTTTAGGTTTTAAAAAGTCAGCCACAAGATGAGGATGAGGAATTTTGACCTAGGGAGTTGTTCATTTTTAAAACATAGAGAATTGAAGATTTGAGGGCTGAGTCTTCAATATACATACTTATTTAAGAAAGCCTTGGGATTGATATTCTAATTTTAGGATTTTGGGGTCAAACATCTCTACCTCTTTTCATCAGCCCTTTAAAACCCAAACTTACTCAGGAACCCAAATAATCACAAACACTTTTCCTCTTGATTCAATGATTATCATCTTCTATCAGAAGTTTGCCACATGGGGATGGCTAGGTGGTGCAGTGATTAAAGCACCAGACTTGGAGTCAGGAGGACCTGAGTTTGGATCCAGCCTCAGACACTTAACACTCTGTAGCAGTGTGACCCCGGGCAAGTCACTTAACCCCAATTGCCCAGCCTTTCCCCCCCTCCAAAATGAAAAAAGGAAAAAAAAAAAAGAAAGAAAAAATAAAAAGAAGTTTGCCACATGGCTGTGGGAAGCTAATCTTATGTATCTCCTCCTATTTCTTTTTTCTGGTGAACTCTCTTTGAACTAAGGATGGATTTGAATTCAGGCTTTCCTGTTTCTAGGCCCACTACTCTTTCCAATATGCCACTTACCTACCATACAAATTTTGGATATAGCAAAGACAGATCAATTGACATATTAAATCATTAAGTCCTTGTTATGTGCAATTAATCAAATCCATACAAAATATATACAACATAAGTTAAACATATTTCAGAGATTGAGGTCACTAGTACCTCAGTTGGATCAGGAAAGTGATGATCAAAATAGTATGGCATTTAATCATTAAAATTAATTATTTCAAATAGGAACAGTTCCATATCATGTTAAATTAAACACTTTGGTGCTAATATGTTGTTTGTACTCTTTTTTAAAGGATATCATTGAGTAGGTTGCAACCATTTTTTAAACAATGACTACTCAATTGGAAAATGGCAATATTTTCCCTACCCCTGAGATATAATAGCTAGTACAAAAGTGGGATCGTTATCACCTTTTTATAATAACACCTTATAGATCATGTGATTGTGTGAGAATTGATGAACTTTTACAAAGGTTTGCTTGACTGACATTCCCAAATACATCCACTCTTCAAACAGTTCCAAAGCAAAGGAATCTGTGGCAAGTAATTCTGACAATGACATCATTTAGTACAATGAGACATCTCATAATCAAAAATGATCTTAATGACCTCTGATCTCCTTTCCCAGACTAAATCTAAGATCTCATGATCCTATGACATGGACTGGCTGAGTGCTTGTGAAATGAGATGGACAAAACTGAGAAATTCTCTATTTCTTCCCCCAAGTCTCAGGCACATGGCAGTCTTCTAATTGAAATCTTCAAATAAAGTTTCCTGAGGGATATTCTTACACTATGACCCCAAAAAGCATTTTCTACATTGCATTTCTCAAATACTGAGAATCAAAGGGCAAAGCAGGCATTGAAGGAGAGGTCAGAAGAGTTCAATTCTAGTCCAAGTTCTGCTACATCCTGTTAATATATTAAACAAGTCATACCACTTCTCTCATCCTCAGTTTCCTCATCTCTAAATCGGGAACAATAATATCTGCCTTAGTTTGCTCAGAGTGCTCTTGCAGGATGCAGATGAGGAAAAATGCTTTGAAAATGATAAAGAGTTCTAGAAGTGTGAGCCATTATCATCTCTATCCCCCCTCCTTCTTGAATTTAGTATTTCATATTCCTCTCCAGTGCTACTACAGATAACCTTGAATTTGACAGCAAAGCATCTTTAGATACAGAGACTACGGAACACTACTCATTACAAACGAACCTGCTCAAATTCTTTCCAAGCGATTACTTGTGATGATGATGATTCAAACTAGACAAAAAGTAATGATGGCTACAAATCCTTTCAATTGCTATCAATGTCTGTCATTCTGACATTTCCGCAAATAGCTCAAAAATAACTTATGTTGGAATTGGAGGCAAAATGTTAAATAAGGCAACAAGATTGAAATCTACAGCTAGTGGCCTACAGAGATAATTGGTGCTACCATAATTTATAGAAGCCATATATTTTTTAAAGGGAAAAGAATTGACTTATTTGTACTTACAAGGTGTGACTTTCTTCTTATTGGAATGCCATAGAGATTAGGTAAGAGTTATTGGAGTTAAAATATTATCATCAGGCTATGCAATTTCACAAAGAATTTCATTTTTAAACCATTAATAGTTGTATTTCAGCAAAACACCAGTTAGCCTTCTTATTTAGTCATGTTGAATTTTTCCGTTGTAGAAGAAAATGATTCTCTTCTTCTCAGCATCCTTTTCCTTCACTTCCTATCATTCCAATAGAATCCAACTAATATTCCATTAAATACCTACTATGTGAAGAAACTGCAATACAGTGAGTAGAATTGGGACTCAGGAATATCAAGTATTGCCACAGATGATTATTTCTTGTGTGATCCTAGGCAATCCATTTAACTTTGAAAAACTCTATGACCATAATTGTCAGAAGTTTTCTATCTACCTTATCTGTGGGAATTTTCTCACCCAGAAGATCCTTATACCAAAGAAATTATAGATATCATTCTTCTCCCTTCAAAAGATTTTTAGAAGTACAAAAAAGTGCTAAGCATTAGAAATTAAAGCAAAAACAGATAGCAGTGACACCAAAAACAAGAGCAACAGTAGCAGCAACAGCAAAAATATTGTCCCTACAATTAAGAACTTCACATTCTACAAGGGGATAAAACATGGAAATAAATAAGAATATGTATAATAATTTGAAAAAAGAGAGAATAGGTTTATTGAAGAATCAGGAAGAATATCAAAGAGGATAAGTATATTATGGTGCCTTGAAGAGAGCTAGGAATTTTTAAAGCTATAGGAGAATAGGGAAAGAATTCCAGGTGGGATTTGTTCCACATACCTATAATCTCAGCTACTAGGGGAAGGAGGCCTAGGTTAGAAGATCCTTAGAGCTTGGGGATTCCCAGCTGAAGTGTACTATGCTAAAATTGGGTATCTGGATAAAGTCCGGCATCAATATAGTGAGTCCCCACGAGCAAGGGCTGGAGACAGGAGAAACGTGAAATTCAACAGCACAAATTAGCTTACTTCAGAAATGTAACAAACAGGTCAATGCTTCCAGGCCAATCATAATGAGATCATGTTTATGAGCAGCGCTTGTATCTATAACCTGTGAATGAGAGGAAGACTAAGTCTTTTTTTTTTTTTTTGGAGGGGGAAAGTGTAATGGTAATGGAATTTGGAGATGCCCCTGTACTGGCTTGGTTTTTTGGTTGAGTGTTAAAACCCAGAGCTTGTGAATCTCACTAGCGGGATGGACTTGTTGACATGAAGAGAGAGGGATGAACTGGGAGGAGCTGTGAATTGGGAGAGAGACCCATGCTGAGAGAAGGCCAGAAGGACTTTTAGAGAGCAATATCCAGTATCGTGGAGCCTGAGTTGCTGAGAGAAAGACTGTTGAGGGCCTGTTGAAGCTGCCCAGGATTTTTAAGAAGTGCCATCCGGAGGGGCCAAGAACTGAGGAGGCATAGCTGTGATGCCGGTATTTTGTCTGTCTGTTTTGATGTTGTTTTGCCAGATTCAGCTGCTGGTGAAGGACAGTGCTGCTATTGTAGAGGTCCTGGAACCTTGCTGTTGGTTCAGAAGCCCTAAAGGAGGATTTTCTTGTGGTATGTTTACAGAAATCCTAGAAGAACTGATGTTTTCAGGGGCTCTGGGATTGTTCTACAGACACAGAGTGACTTGATGAAGACACTGGCTATGGCTTTGCTGAGCTTTGTCTCCTCAGGAACTGAGAATCCTGGGGGCTTGCCTCAATTCAAGATGAAACAAGGGCCTTTCCTTGGGTTTTCAATGTTGAGATGATATTTTAACCTTATTGTAACTTAAGGGTGGATGGCCTTTTTTGCTTTCGTGCCCCTTTTGAGAAAGTGCTTGGTGTTAATGGATGGTATTGTAATTCAGTAGTGCCCAGGGGTGGGAAACCTTTGGCCTTTTTGTGCTCTGTGATTGACTAAATGAATGTACTTTGTTTATGATCAGAAACTATTCTCCATTTGAGAAGAGACTAAATGAATGTACTGCCCAGGAGTGAGCTACTTTGACTACTGATCCAGGAGTGGGGTACCTGGACCTTGGTACTTTTCAAATGAATTGAGAACTTACTTGCTAAATGAATGAGTTATACTGCGTTTTGACTTTCTCTGTTCTGGGAATGTTTTGCTGAATAAATGGGGTTTGCTATGCTGGTTAACAGAATCTTGGAAGTTGCCTTTGCTTGGCATTACAGCAAGGCAAGGCAATTGGAGTTCAGTAACTTTCCCAAGGTCATAAAGCTATTGTCTGGATTTGAACTCAGGTCTTCCTGACTTCAGGACCAGTGCTTTATTTGCTGACTGTGTCTCCTAGCTGCCCCTAGGGAAAAGGGGGGAGATATATCATGTGCACAACAGAGTATAGGGAAGGATTCAGAATATATAGCAATAGATTATCATTTCAAGAAAGACTATATATTAAGTACTGTGTGTTATGCCGAAAGCTATCAATCATTTCTTTGCTTCCTTATAGGGTTTCTTTTGTTCTCTGCTATACACTTTTTATTTTCTTCTTTTTATCCCTTTCATCCTCCCTCCCTACCACCCAACGGCTACAATTGAGCATGGATATATTTATATATGGGTGTTGATATATACATACATTTATACATATATATGGATACATACATACATACATATATAAACATATATTTTCCCTAGGAGATTCTATTTCTAATCTTGTTTCTGCATATCACTTTTTTCCTATCTCTCCTAACTCCTCTGCTTTATTTCAAACTACCTTGTCCTCGTATTATTTAACCTACCCCCACTCTAGCAATACCTCCCTTATTCTCCCATTCCTCTAAATCTAAACAACCTTTTCTATACCCTTTTGCCCTATTCCCTTGCCCTCCCCTCTAAAGATCCCTCCTTTATCATCTCCCTCCTCCCTATCTCCTTAGAGGTTTATTTCTTTCTAAACATAGAAGACTTTTATACTTTTCTTGATGTGTATGTATTTTCCCCTCAAATCCATTCTTGATAAAAGTAAGTTTCCAGAAATAAGGGCCCCCTCCCCATCTAATTCCTCTGTATTAGTTCTTCCTCTTGTACCTCATTTGTGTAAAATAATTATTCTTTCAGCTTTTCTTGAATGACTTTACTTTTTAAAGTTGTATCATACTTAAGTCTACCCAGATCTTTCTTATAAGCTACCTAATTACTAGTAATCATCTTAGACGTGGGTTTTACATTTTCCATATTTGAGGTAAACATTCTATTCCTATTGAGTCCCTTGTAATTGGTTATTGGCATATACCTTATATTTCTCTTGACTCTTTTATGTAAATATCTATTGAGTTCAGGGTTATTGTTTTTTTAACAGAGTCCTTAAAGTCTGACAGTTGATCAAATGTCCATTTTTTTTTTTCCATTCAGAATTATGCTTAGCTTTGCTCTGTATACTTTTGACAAGTGGCCCATTTCTTTGGCTCTTCAATATATAGTTTCCAAGACCTGAGATCTTTTACCCTCTCCAATGCTAGGTCTTGAATAATTCTAATTGTGGCACCACCATATGTAATTTTTAAAATTGTGGATTATAGCATTTTGTCCTTGATCTGGGGGTTTCATAATTTAACTGTAATATTCTTCTTAATTTTCCTCATAGGATCTCTTTCAGGTGGTGATCTGTAGATTTTTCTATTTCTACTCTCCCCTCTTGTTCTAATGCTTCAGGACAATTTTCTTTAATTATTTCTTGTATCATTGTATTAAGATTCTTTTTTGGATCAGAACTTTCAGGTAGTCCAGTTATTCTTATGTTCTCTCTTCTTGACTTGTTCTCTGGATTTGTTGTTTCTGTTATATTATATTTCACATTCCCTTCTATTTTTTTTCCTTTTATGTATGTATGCATGTATTGGGGTGTGTGTGTGTGCGTGTGTGTGTGTGTGTGTGTGTGTGTGTGTGTGTGTGTAAAAATACAATTTCTTCATCTGTTACAACTTCTTTGGCTTTGCCTTCCCAATTCTGATTTTCAACAAGTCATTTTCTTCCTTTAGATTCTGGATCTCCTTTTTGAATTGACTTACTTTCTTTCCATAATCTTCTTGTTTTTTGGGTATTATTCTTATTTTTCTTTTTAATTTTTCCTCAGTCTCTCTGATTTCATTTTTAAAATCTTTTTTAAGTCCTTCAATGAATTCTTTAGGAACAGGTGACCTTCTGACATTATTATTTGGGGTAGAAGAGGGTTTCTTTTTACTTCAGTGTCCTCCTTTGAAGATGAATCCAGTATTCTCTATCCTCATAGTAGTTCTCTATGGCTGGATTTTTACTCTTTTGTGCATTTTTTGTAGTAATAGCTTAATTTTTGTAATTACTTCCAGCCCTGAGGTTTGGGGGATGGTACCTCTTGGTCCATATCTTCAGTTCTTTCCTCTACCTGGAACCAAAACCCAGTCTCCAGCCTCCTTCTTGCAAGTGCCCACGGCCAGGGGCATTCTGCCCTACTTCTTCTACACTCACTTGGACTTTGCTTGTTTCTTTTTGCCCCAGACATTCTTCAGCACAGCTGTGTCTGGTGTTCCTTGTCAGAAGAGGTTCTCTAGATCTTTGTCAGGTCAGACTGCCAATGTCTCTCTCTGTCCAGGGGTAAAAATTTCTGTGGGAGGCTGAAGGCATCCTTCAAACCCAGCTAACCCCAGTGTGTGGTGCTTGTTGTTAAAGTGGTCCCTAGCCTGGAGGTGTTTATTCTTCACAGAAAGGAAATCCAGTCTTAGCATTTTTCTTCAGATCTTCTCCTATTGTCCAAAGAGACCCCTGCTCTTACTTGTTTTCCTGGTTCTATGCTTGCCCAGAGGTACTATTTTGTCTCTTTTGTGGAAGAAAATCTTGAGAACTTGAAATTTTCTGACCTACTCAACAATCTTTCTAGAATCCTCTCCCAGGAAGACTAAGTCTTTAAAAATGACTTGGAAACAGTGGAAAAGCTTGAAGATAAGAGAAGGAGTTTTGACTTCTGAGAATAGCAGATCATCCTGTTTTGCTGGAATATAGGCTGTACGAAAGGTAACAGTGTGAAATATTCCTGGTAAGACACCAAAAGCAGAATGTGAATGACTAAACATCAAGTTGAGAAATTTGTATTCTATCCTACAAGATACTATATCTAAGGAAACTATCCTCTTCTTGAGGGGGAATCTAAAAATCTTAAACTTTTGCTGCAACTGTGGTGTCAAGTTAAATTTCCTAAGATTTCTGACAAGTTTGTTAAAATCTGAATAAATTTTTAAAAATTGTGATATCAAGGTGATATATCATCTGATATCATAGCACATATTTTCATAGTCTTCATGGTGCCTTCATTTGGAGAAAAGGAATTAGCTATTATAAATATGAATACATAGCAAAAAGCTTGAATTTCTTTAACGTGGGAAGGCATATTGTATAGGACATGTTTCATCAAGATGGTTTTTATAAAATGTTCTATTACATATGAGGGGAGTTTATAAGGTAATCATATGCCTGATTGGCATATTGATGGAACAGACTTTTGTTTTTCACATCCCCTCAAATTCCACATAGACCAAGAGGAAAATCAGGGTAGAGTAGACAGACAGAAAAGCACTGTGGCCAAAGCAACCCAATTTCCAAATCTTAGACTTTTTTTTTTATTGAATCACTTGTAGTTAAAGATCTGGTGCAAAACATTTGTGTGATCTTTTAATAAGGATATATCTGGATTTTCTTTCTTATAAAATAATTTTCTTTTAGAGAACTTAAAAGATTACTATTTTCCACTGGAATACTCACTCATGAAAAGTATATGTTATCCTTACATTCAATTCAAAACTATATGTAATTTATGAACAAAGAAAAGAAAACTAGGGAGTTCTTCTACTTCTTCTGATAGCAAAATGAATCTGGTGTGGATGGGTACTAAAGCCAAAATGGCTGAGTAAAAGCAAGGACTTATCTGACTTTGACCCCAAATCCCTCCAAATACCTTTAAAAAAGGACTCTAAACAAATTCTAGACCATCAGAACCCACAAAAAAATGGAGTGTAACAAATTTCCAGTCCAAGACAGCCTAGAAGATCAGCAGGAAAATTCTGTTGCGACAAGGTAAGAGAGGAGTCTAGCATAGCATAGGTCATGGCAGTACATAGTTGACTCCAGCAAACCTGGACCAGGCCTCAGGACAACTTAGTCAGTGACAGCAGTGGTAGGTTCACAGTCCATAGATGCAAAGACAACTTAAAAGGTCAGCAAGTCTGTTGGACCTGGATGAACATGGGGCATAGCCCAGTACAAGTCATACCAGTACAGCTCCAGCCCTATCAAACCAGGAGCATACCTTGGGAATGACTGAATCAGTAGAGGCAGTGACTGCTTCCCAAAGCTCTCAGCCCACAGAGGGAAAAGAGGTTGAACAACTAGTCAGAAGGAGATTATACGGGAATTTTGCTAGCACAAAGGCAGGACTCTGTTGCTTTGCCCATGCTCAGATCCAAGAAGAGCATGAGGAGGTGAGGGTGAGGAAGAGCACCAGCATAGCAGAGTTTGTAACAGCAGTGGGACGGGGACCATACTCACAGTTCCAGGGAAGAAAAGAGAGCTTGTAGATGCTCATACACCAGCACAAAGGCCAGGAGAGTAGTAAACACCTCTCATTAGATCATACCACCTGGGAATAACTGATAACTTGAAGATTCCCAGAAGTATCTCTGAAAAGATTTGCACAAAACTGCTGAAGCTTGGTATAGTGCACCCACCATCCTGGAAACAGAGTCCTTTAACAAATGGTTAAAAGTCAGATAATAGGCTGGGAAAATAAGCAAACAATAGAAAAAATAAATTTGACTACAGAAAGTTACTATGGTGACAAGGAAGATGAAATCATGCAATCAGAAGACAGCAAAGTCAAAGCTCCTCCATCCAAAGCCTTCAAGAAAAATATGAATTCGTCTCAGGCCATGGAAGAGTTCAAAAAGTATTTTGAAAATCAAATAAGAGAAGTAGAGAAAAAAATTGGGAAAAAGAATGTGAATAATGCATCAAAATCATGAAAAATGAGCCAACAGCTTGCTAAAGGAGACACAGAAAATACTGGAGAAAATAACTCCTTAAAAACAGAGTAGGCCAAATGATAAAATATGTCCAAAAAGCCAGTGAGGAGAAGAATGCCTTAAAAAGCAGAATCAAATGAATGGAAAAGGAGATCCAAAAGCTCACTGAAGAAAATAATTCCTTAAAAATTAGGTGGGGACAGCTAGGTGGTACAGTAAATAGAGCACGGGCCTGGCCTCAGACACTTAACATTTACCAGCCGTGTGACCTTGGAAAAGTTGCGGAACCCCAATTGTCCTGCATTCCCTCCTTCAAAAGGCAAAATAAAAATAAAAAAAAAAATAATAATGTGAACAAAATGAAGCTAATAACTATGAGAAATCAAGAAACAAAACCAAAGAATGAAAAAAAAATAGAAGACATTGTTAAATATCACATTGGAAAAAACTACTGACCTGGAAAATATACACAGGAGGAATAATTAAAAAAAAATATTTTTCTACCTGAAAGTCAAGATAAAAAAGAAAGAGCATAGACATCATCTTTCAAAAAATTATCAAGGAAAACTACCCTAGAATCAGAAGGGAAAATAGAATTTGAAATAATCCATTGATCACCTCCTGATAAAAATCCCCAAATAAAAACTCCCAGGAATATTATAGCCAAATTCCAGAGTTCTCAGGTTAAGGAGAAAATATTGCAAGGAGCCAGAAAGACACAATCCAAGTACTGTCAAACCACAGTCAGGATAAAACAAGATTTAGTAGCTTCTACATTAAATGACTGAAGGCCTTACGATATGATATTCAGGAGGGTGAAGGAACTAGTAATACAACAAAGAATCACCTACCCAGCAAAACTGAATATAATCCTTAAGGGGGAAAAATGAATTTTCAATGAGATAATGGACTTTCCTAGCATTCTTGATGAAAAGACCAGAGCTGAATAGAAAATTTGACTTTCAAATGCAAGACTCAAGAGAAGCATAAAAAGGCAAACAGGAAAGGGAAATAATAAGGAACTTAAAAAGTTTAAACTCTTTACATTCCTCCCTAGGAAAATGGTATTTGTAGCACATAAGATCTTTCTCATTATTAGGGTAGTTAGAAGGAGTATGTGCATAGAGAGGGCACATGTGTGAGTTGTATATGAAGGGATGATATCTAAAAAAAAATAAACTAAAGGTGAAAGAAGAATGTACTGAGAGAAAGAGGAAGGGATTTTTGTTCTAATTCTTCTTTTGCAATATGACTAATGTGGAAATATGTTTTATATGACTGTACATGTACAGCCTATATCAGATTGCATGCCATCTTGGAGAGTGGGGAGGGAAGGGAGAGGAAGAAATCTTGGAACTCAAAACATTATTGAAGTGAATGAAAGTTAATTTAATTAACTAAAATTAAGTTAAAAAAAGAAAAAAAAATAATTCAAACACCTTCATAAAGAAGAGAAAGAGAAAGGGAGAGGTTATATGGGGTAAATAATTTCACATAAAAGAGGAAAGAAAAAGCTTTTACATTGTAGAGAAGAGTGGGGACGTGGAGAAGAGTGAGTGACCCTTACCCTCATTGAGAAAATAGCATACAAATACAATTTGGTATAGAAATCTATATTACTCTATAGGAAAGTAGGAGGGAAAGGAGATAAGAGGGGGTGAGTGGGATTATATAAGGAAGGATGAGGGTATTCAAAAGTGAAACACGTTTGACGAGGGACAGACTGAAAGAAGATAATAAAATAAATGGTGGGGGAAATAGGATGGAAGGAAATACAGTTACCAATAGTATCTGTGAAAAACAACAACAACAACAATTGAAGCAAATTTCTCTGATAAAGTCCTCCTTTCTCAAAAATATAGAGAATTCAGTCAAATTTATATAAAAAAAAAATAAGAGCAATTCACCAGTTGATAAATGATCAAAAGATAAGGTCTGTTTTCAGATGAGAAGTAATCAAAGCTCTCTGTAGCATATGAAAAAAATACTCTTAGTATTAATTGGGGAAATGTAATTTAAAACAATTCTGAATTACTACCTCCTACTGATTAGGTTGGCTAATAGGGCAGAAGAGAAATGTTGAAAGGGAAAATGAGACACTAATACATTGTTGGGGGAGTTGTGAATTGATTCAACCATTCTGTAGAACAATTTGGAACTATGTCCAAAGGCCTATCAAACCATCCATACTCTTTGACCTAACAACACTTCTACTAAGTCTGTATCCCAAAAGATATCAAAATAAAAGGAAAAGGACCTATGTGTTGTAAAGCCAAACACAAGCAGCTTTCCAGAAGACTGCTACTATGAATAGCTTTAAAGTTCTGATCACATAGTATAGTGAATTCTCCATTTATTCAGCAGCAAACCAAAGCAAAACATTCATAGAAACCAAAGTGCAAAGTTCGCAGGGATATAACATAACAGCTCATTACTAAAGTGGCCACATAGTTATAAACAAAATATATCATTCAGTAAGTCCTTAACTCTATCATCCTTAAGGAGCAAATCATCCTTAAGGGATACAAAGTACAAAGGTCTCCTACCCCTAGGTTATACCATCTTAATCAGGTCAATCAGAAAGTCTTCTTTCTTCTTGATTGGAGACTAGCTTCCAATCATGGTTTACTCAATCATCCTTAAGGGCTACAAAGTACAAAGTTCTCTCACCCCTAGGTCAAAGTAAATCATCTTGTTGTCAGTCAACACTAAGTACCCAAGGAAAGATCCTTTCATCTTGACCTGAGTCTGGCTCCCAAATTGCAAAATTCCTCTTCCATGCTCCCAGCTCTTCCCTGAATTCATCCAGCTGTCACCTGGATTCATAGGTAGGCAGCCCTCAGCTCCCCATCCAGCTGCATGTCAAGCTCCATGTCCAGCTCCCATTCCATATTGAAGCTCATGGTGACCAGTCCACCTCAAGCCCTTTGTATTTTCTGTTTCTGGGAAACAAAGCTTGACATAGCCACAACAACATTCATGCACATTGCTGGCACTATTATCTCAATTCTCTTTCTGCCTGTGAAATCAACAGAAGTCAACAGACAGGGTGCATCTATCTGACAAAGTAACACAATCAACAAATAGAGTCCTTTTTTATGGCTCCTGGACCAGCAGTAAGATCTCAGGGCTTCTCTAACAACAGCAACGTCTTCTATCAGCAGACAGATCTGACAAAGTAACATCAACACAGACAGACAAGTACCAGTGTGATAGCCATGCTCCCTCCCAGTTCTGCTCAATCCCAGCTGTGCTCAAGCTTTTTTATATGGTGGTTCTTCTTCCTTTTCCACCCTTCCTGTTGCATCAGCAAGTTCCTCTCACCTTAAAATCACAGGTGGGGCTCAAAGGCACTTAAAGAACTGAAACAAGATGCTAAATACTTGAATAACCAAAAAAAAGACAATATATACCCCTTTGCTTGCCATTACATATGTACAGAAATAATCAACTCACTCCTGTTCTCTCTCTATAGAATCCGCCCTGATAATGATAGAGTGCTTATAAGTTATATATATCATCTTTCTACATAGATATGTAAACAGTTTAACCTTATTGAGTCCCTTATACTTCTATCACATTTATGTTTTTTATGCTTCTCTTGAGTCTTGTATTTGAAACTCGGATTCCCTATTCAGTTTTGGTTTTACCTCAGGAGTGTTTCTATTTCATTAAATCACCAGGTTTTCCTTGAAAGGTTAGGCTTATTTTTCTAAGTGGGCTATTTTTGTTTGTAATCTTAGTTCTTGCCTTCTGGAATATCAAATTCCAACCCCTCACCTCCTTCAATGTAGTACTTGCTAAATTTTGTGTCATAATGACTGTGAATCCTTGATATTTGATTTGAATGACTTCTTTCTGGTTGCTTGAATTATTTTCTCTTTGAGCTGGCAGTCCTGGAATTTGGCATCCACTATGGTTCTGTACCAGCTTCCACCACTGCGTTCCACATCTTTCCTTCCAATCTCATAAATCATCTTATGTTGGAGGAATGTTTCAACCCAATCTTTTATTAGTTCTACTACTATTTATTTCAATTTGAGGCTCATCTATATATTTATTTTAGGTTATACATGTGTAGTCATGCAAAACATAGGTCCATATTAATGATGTTGTGAAAGAAAGCATATTGAAATAAGGAAAATAAGGAAGTTTGGTTTTTTTAAAATATGATTTGATCTACATTGAGTCATCATCAGTTCTTTCTCTGGAGGTGGATAGCACTTTTCATTACAAGTCCTTTGAAATTGTCTTGGACCATTGTATTGCTAAGAATAGCTAAGTCAATCACAACTGATCATTGTACAACATTAAAGTTACTGTTCATAAAATCTTCCAGTTTTTTTCATTTCACTATGTCTCAGTTCATATATGTCTTTGCATTTTTTTCTGAAACCATCATGCTCATCATTTCTTATATTATAATAGTATCCCATCACAAGCATGGATCACACCTTGTTCAGTCATTCCCCAATTGATGGGCTTCTCCTCAATTTCCAATACTTTTCCACCACAAAAGGGGTACTATAAATTATTTTGTACATATTAGTTGTCCCCCACCTCTGCATTTTTAAAAATGTCTTTGTGATACAGTCTTTGTAGTGCCATCACTTGATCAAAAAGTATGCAGAATTTTATGGCTTTTTGGGGATTTGAAGCTCAAAAAAAAAAAAAACCACATTGTTTCAAGGCAAATGATGGGAGAATCAATTGAGAGCTCCCACCATCTTGACTCCTCCTAATCCAGAAGTCTAAGTCCTAAGTAATACTTAACTGATGACATATGGCTATAATTCATGGAATTTCAAGCATTAAATTGTCAGATTATTCAGGGCATAATTGATGTTTTAATTAGGTGGTAGGGCACATATATAGATATATACATACATATATGTATGGTATATATACATATGTGGTATATACATACATATATAGGAGGGGTGTGTGTGTGTGTGTGTGTGTGTGTGTGTGTGTGTGTGTGTATACCATGTAACCACTACATCTTTTAGCAGGTAAGAGAGATATAGATTGCTGCAAGCTAGAAGAACTTACCTTTGGGGTCTATCCAATACAGGCCCTCATATGTACCTCTATTGAGACCTTGCCAAAGTCTTTAAAATATTGGAGGCAAGTCTTTTCATTTTGCCATAGTGAACTGATTTTAAAGAAGGAAGCTACAGAATTTTGAATGCACAGTTATTGATTTCGAAACAACCCTCTTGAAATTTTAATGAAATTGTCAATGAAGTTGTTTCAATTCCTTGTCATTCAGATAATTACTGAGCCAAAATATGTTTATTTAATGAAGGTTCAAGATCGGAAATATTTGATTTATTTCTTTGGCAAATTTAGTAATGGTAGTAGTAAATTAGATTTTTTCTTTGATATATTCTTTTAACAATTACAAAGAGAATATTAAATACTTCAACATAACAATATTTTATACAAGGTTGTTTATTATATATAGTTGGTATAAAAATCAAATTAGGGAAATTATGGTATATTGCTTGTTCAGAAACTGTAGTTTTAAATTAGGAATGTATTTTTATCTAAATCTAAGAGACAACAATATCTCAACCCAGTACATATTGTAAGTTAACACAAATTTAGGCTTCCTGTTATGGTCAAAGTAATATGGTATTTAGTGGGGTAGGTAGGTAGTGCAGTGGATAGCGTACCCACCCTGGAGTCAGAAGGACCTGAGTTCAATTCCAGGCTTAGATACTTGAAATTTCCTAACTGTTTGACCCTGGGCAAGTTGCTTCACCCTAATTGCCTCAAAAAAAATTGCAAGGAAGGAAGGAAGGAAGAAAGACACAGAGAGGGAGAGAGACAGAGAGAGAGAGAGAGCGAGAGAGAGGGAGCATGGTATTCAGAATTAGAGAGCTTAACACAAAATATTAACTGTTCTAATTCTAACCTGTGTGAAGTTGGTTATTTCATTTCAGTGAATGACAGAATTTTGAAAGTTAGAGAAGATTTCTGTAGTCCTTTAGTCCAATATATACATTTAAAAAATCAATACCAGGATATACCAGAAAGTTGTGATTCAACTTCTGTAAGAAGACTTCTCAGAAAGGGAACCCACCACATCACTTCTTAATGCCTGACTTTCCATTTATAAAATGAAAAGTTTGAACTATCCAATATCTAATGTCCCTTTCAGATTTAGATCCTATAATTTCATAATTCTCTTGAAAGGAATGAATAAATGGATGGATTAACAAATAAAGCACTTATTAAATATGCATTATCTGTGAGACACCATAAATACTCACATGCAATTACAAAAGCAAGACAATCCCTGCTCTTGGGGAGTTTCATTCTACTAGGGGAGATTTCACCTGCAAGTGACATGAAAAAGTTCCAGGGTTCTTATGATCCAGGAACAAAGAAGATATTAATGTAACAATATGTTATTTTGTACTATTAAGGCATCTAAAATTGTTAATATTTTAAATTTCCCATGAAGGCTATGACTGTAATCAATATTAAAATACCAAATATAGTTTTATATAAAAATTAGATGTTGTTGTTTATTTCAGTCACTTTTCAGTTGTGTTCAAATGTCTCCCAATGAAGCTTTTTGGTGTTTTCTTGGCAATGATACTGGAGTAGTTTGCCATTGCCTTCTCCAGTTCATTTTACAGATGTGGAAACTGAGGCAAACATGCCTAAGGGACTTTTCCAGGATTACACAGCTAATAAGTGCTTGGGGGCAGAGTCAAGATGGTGGCTTAGTAGCAGGGGAGCTCTGTGGCGTCCACCATAACCACCTCAAATATCTATAAAATATGACTCTAAAGAAATGTTAGAGCTCCAGAACCCACAAAATTACAGAGCAACAAAGCTCTTGCTGAAGGCAGCCTGGCAGGGTGATGGGAAGGGGTTCATCACAGTGTACTAGGAGCCCAGACCAGCACCACATGAACCCTAGAGCCCTACAGTGGCCAGAACAAGCCACAGCCACAGCTTTCAGGAGAGCGGATCACAGGCAGCTGTGGTGGTTTCCAAAATTATCAACCCATAAGAAACAGGGAATATGTGAAAGATCAGTGGAACCAGCTACAATTAGGGGAGAAGGTCTGGCTGTTTGCCTCCAGGGAGAGAAGCAGTAGTGGCCACCTGACTGTTTCAGAGCTCCCAGCCTGCAGATTGCAGGGGGTCAAGCAATCATTCAGAGGCTAAGCATTCTTTCCTTAACAAGCTTGGATCAGGATTATGGTCTTGGGTGGTGGTACTGAGGTGTGTGATCAGTGAGCCAAAACTGGTGGGGGCTGCAGAGATAGCAATTTTCCTGGCAGCTGTGGAACCCCAGTGATTTGGGACAGTGCTCTCCTGTCTGGCAGTAGAGTTCTACTGAGTGCAAAAGTCAAGTAACTGACTGACAACATGAGCAGACAAAAAAAGGAAAGCAAGCCCAGTAATGCAACTTCAGATTTCCTTTTTGAGGACAAAAAGGATCAAAGCATGAAATGGGAGGAAGACAACAGTCAGATCTCCCCCACCAAAAGCTTCCAAGAAAAATGTAGATGGGTTACAAGCCATAAAGGAGCTTAAGAAGGATTTTGAAAACCAAATAAGAGAAGGGGAGGAAAAATTGGGAAGAGAAATGAGAATGATGCAAGAAAATCATGAAAAGAGAGTCAACAACCTGACTGAAGAAATTAACACCTTAAAAAATATATTAACTCAAATGGCAAAAGAGGCCCAAAAAGCCAATGAGGAGAAGAATGACTTGAAAAGTCGAATTTGCTAAATGGAAAAAAGAATCTCAAAAGCTTTCTGAAGGGAATAATTCCTTCAGAATTAAAGTGGAGCAAATGGAAGCAAATGACTATATGAGAAAAAAATATACTATTAAACAGAGCAAAAAAAATGAAAAAATAGAAGGCAATGTGAAATATCTCCTTGAAAAACCACTGACCTGGAAAATAGATCCAGGAGAGACAATTTAAAAATTATTCAACTACCTGAAAGCCATGATCAAAAAAAGAACCTAGAAAGCATCCTTCAAGAAATTTTCAAGGAAAATTGCCCTGATATTTTAGAACCAGAGGGCAAAATAGAACTTGAAAGAATTCACCAATCACCACTTGAAAAAGATCCCAAAAAGAAAACTCCTAGGAATGTTATGGCCAGGTTCTAGAGTCCCCAGATGAAGAGAAAATACTACAATCTGTCAAGAAGAAACAATTTAAGAGAAAATACTACAATCTGCCAAGAAGAAACAATTTGAACACTGTGGAAACAAAATCAGGATGACATAGGATCCAGCAGCTTCTCCATTAAAGGATCGAAGGGCCTGGAATATGATCTTCCAGAGATGAAGGGAGCTAAGATTAAAACCAAGAATCACCTACCCAACAAAATTGAGTATAATGTTCCAGGTGAAAATATAGTCATTCAATGAGGTGGAGGACTTCCAAGCATTCTTGCTGAAAAAACCATAACTGAATAGAAAATTTGACATTCAAATGCAAGAAGCATGAGAAGATAAACATGGAAAAGAATTCATAAGGAATTTATCAAAGTTGAACTATTTATATGCCAACATGGAAAAACAATAATTGTAACTTATGAAACTTTTCTCAATATGAGGATAGTTGAAGGGAATATAATGTGTGTGTATGTGTGTATATGTGTGTGTGTATAT
>CM053592.1:100118441-100136554 GCA_028646515.1 Pseudochirops corinnae | reverse complement strand
ATATAAATGTATATACATATATACGTATAAATGTATATATATACATATATACATACACATATGTCTATATAGGAGGGCATATATGCATAGAGATATATATGTGAGTATGTGTATATATGTGTACATAGACAGAGGGCACAGGATCAATTGAATAGGATGCAATAATATTTAATTTTAATTGTTTTTAACTTTTGTTTATTTTTAGTTTACATCATTCATTTCCATGAGATTTTGTGTTACAAATTTTCTTCCCTTGTTTCCCCTACCTACTACCTCAAAACAGCAATCCCACTGTATACCCCTTCCCCCAATCTGCTGCTCTCTCCTATATCCTCCTCCATCACCCCTCTGACTTTCCAGTGGGGCAAGATGGATCTCTCTGCTCCAGTACCTGTATATCTTATTTCCAAGTTGCATGCAAATAATAATGATTGTGTGTGTGTGTGTGTGTGTGTGTGTGTGTATAGGTTGATGTGTACTTTTTTAACATTTGATTTTAGAGCTTTAAATTCTAGATTCTTTCCCTTCTTCCCTCATCCCCCAACCCCACTGGAAAGACAAGCAATTCAATACAAGCCGTACATGTGTAGTTATACAGAACATCTCCACACACGAGAAAATAATAAGTGCTTGTGGCAAGATTTGAATTCAGGAAAATGAGTCTTCCTGACTCCAGGTCCAGCTCTATCCACTGTGCTGCCTAGCTGTCCCCCATAAAAACTTAGAATAATTAGAAAATTGTGTATGAATGGAATAGAAATCTAGGTGTTTCTTTGGTTTTGTTGAACAATAAAGGCAGAAGCCAATTAGAACTAAAAGATTTGATTGAACAAATTCATCATTTGCCTTAGGCAAGGAACTTAACCACTCTAGACATGTTTCCTAATTTTTAAAGTAGTTTATTAAATGACTTCCAATGTCCCTTGTAGCTCTACATCTGTAATATTGTGGGACTATGAAATGTTACTTTATGATAAAAGCTTTATTTTATCAAATTTTATTTAATCAACATTATAATTTTTCATTCATTTTATATATGTCATTTGAGTAGGGGTGAAAACGGTTTATTGTAGAATATCAAGTGCAGCCTGCCTGACCCTAATCAGACTCAGATTTGTTAATTTATTTATGATAGCCTCAGTGTCAGTATTGCCAAAATTTTTGATTGGCATTCTGAACTTCAAAAAGGATGCTCTCAATGTGAATGTGAATTATTCTTCTAAAAAAATTTATATCCATGGGAAAGTAGAAAAATCAATTAGTGTTTGTTGATATCCTCTGCCTTCTTTTTTCTATTAATGAGTCCTATTCCTCCTCATAACCATTGCCTCTCATCCATCTTCTTATTAACTGATGCTTCATAATTGTGTCATACTTGGAGTATGGATTTTTTTTTTATGTAAACTTGGTCTGGTTCAGCTACTTTTCCTATCATTATTATCTTCAGTACTATTTCTGTTTCCTTAAAAACCATATTAGGTACTGTGATTGAGAATATGTGTGGTGGCTGAATTACTCTTGCTGGTAAAAAGAAAAAAAATGTCTTTGCAGATCTTTTTTCCATTTTCTTCTTTCTGTTATTCCTAATTTCTTTTCATTGTTAAATGTTTTAAGATGGCTTTTCCTAGTTGGTCTCTCCCAACCTTTCTTTAAAATGTTTTTTATTTACAATGTTTCTTCCTACTTCATGTGGTAATATCTCTCATAATCTTGCATAATTATTTCATGTACAATTTTACAAATGAATAAATAGAATTTACTTGGCTCTCCCATCTCTCTGCTTGGCAATAAGTCAAATATTTGCTTACCAAGACTTTTTTTTTTTTTTTAGTTCTTTTGGTCACTTTTTTATGGCTATTGATTTTAATGGATGAAATTTTACATGAGTTGTATTTTGTGTCTATGTCCTTTCTTCTGCCCACTTCCGTGAAATGGTTTGTATAGATCTATGATAGATTTTAAAATTGCGTATTATTTATTTTTCTAATTTTTATTCTTTTGGCTCTGCACTTTTTGTGGTATTTGCTCTAAGAGGTTGATGTTTTAATCATACATAAATGGCTGGCTCATAAATGATTCACCCATCAATCATAAGTGATTTCCCGTTTGGTAATCTATAATCAGATTTTTCTCTAATGTCTATTATACATTACGCCTTATACAATATTGTCCCATTCTTTTTGTTGGGAGCGGGGAGTATTTAAGCCCTACTGGGAATGCTAGGTCAGTCAGAGGGAATTTCTAGTTATACTAGAAAGAAAGATCTTATAAGAGTCCCTATATTTTCTGATGTGAATCCTTCCTATATCTTTTATTAATAAATAAAACTGTGCTGTTCAAGCCCTGTGAGTCCTAGTGCTTTAGAAAAAAAAAAAGCTAGTGGCTACCTTGGGGGGGGGGGGAAGGGAATATCAAATAGTAATAAAATTCAGTTTTGATAGGAGCAATGAACCAACATTGAAGTAAAACATCCCTAAAGCATACCTGATCCATTTTATTGTGACCTATGATACAAGAATCATATGTACTTCATTTTGTAAATAATGAGTATTTCTCTCTTATATTTAATATTATATTAGAATCAAGTTTTTTTTTCTCCTTTTTTACTTCTTTATCCAGAAACCAACCAGTGTGGGAAACCTCTTTTAAAGAATTAATTAAGCCAAGATCTAATCAGACAGTAAAAGAAATTCTAAGCTTGGAACTAATGGGACCATTTCTTATCATCCTGTTTGCTCAGACATGTCTGGGGAAATGTTGAACCTTCTTATTGTCAGACAGGTCATATGGAAATTGCCAAGTCTCTTTAACCAAGATTTGATTGACCCAAGTCATATACCCCAAAATCCTCATTGCAATTTAGCTCAGCCTCTCATTGTAATATTTATTTTCTCTTTAATTGTTAGCCAATCAGAGTTCATTACTACCCCTCCGGAACTGCTACTCTTTGAATGTCAAATGAATTGTGACTCTCTGTCATTAGTGGTCTTTTGTTTAAGGGAGACAGCCAAATGACCATCCTTTTATTAATAAACATACTGGCCTTTTTAATAAAATTATTACACTATATAGCAACTATGTACTTTGGAAACTTTGAATCAACATAATTTTAAGATATATATAATAGATATTATCAATATATAGACATAGTGGAATTCTTCACTCCAAAGATATACTAATTTTGCATATGTTCAACTCTCAAGCCCACATATTATTAGAAAAAAAGAGATCATTAGCTCAAGATACTAATCTACAAATTACTTATGAATCAAAAAAATGGGAAAGGAAGGGGATGGGAGGGGAGGAGAAAGGAGGGTGGGAAACAGGACAGGTTTTTGATCTTTGAATGAAGGCAGGATTAAAAGTGATTGCATATATCTATATTGTTATTATAGTTGAAGGGTTAAACTGGCTAGCTTAAGCAGATAGCCATGACAAAACTATTTCTAGGGCAAGGATACCTCCTTGGAAAAAGTATAGCCTTGGTCACTGGCCCCTAGACCTTGATTGCTTTGATCAGATTGGCTGATGAGCAGATAGAACCTTGGGCTTGTTGCCAGCATTTTTTTCCTTAAGGGAAACAGAAACACATTTGTCTCTGAGTCACCTTGGAACTTGGAGGACTTGTTCAGGAAGGAGGGGGCTGAAATATAAACCAGCATTTGGCATAGCCCACAAAGGATGGCATGCTAATTCGTTATTGTATGGTGATTAGTCAACAGTGTCAGTGCTTCAGGACAACAAGGACATAGAAAAGCCCCCTGGTTTTCATGAAGGTCACTGGTGACTTTTAAGAGAACAATTTCCATAAAGTAGAGAACAAAGAAATCATGATGCAAGGGTTATGCAGAGAGTAAGTATTCAAGAAAGTTAAGAAATGGAAATATATTATTCTACTCTAAGTTTCTGGTGTGATTGAAAGGACTTGGGAATGAACTTATGATTGTATTGGTAAAGGGAAATACCAGATGAGGAAACTCCTTTTACCAAAGCAGATTGTCTCTTTCTATGCAGTTTATATCCTAGAGCATTACCCAGAGAAGTTAAATTACTAGTCCAGAGTCATACAGTCAATATAGGTTAGAAAGAGGAGTTTCAATTGTGAAAAACAAACAAACAAACAAACAAAAAAAAATGAGGGACAGCTAGGTAGCACAGTGAATAGAGCACCAGATCTGGAGTCAGGAGGACCTGAGTTCAAATTTGACCTCAGATACTTGACACACTTGCCTTCCTCCTTCCAAAGGAAAAAAAAAAAGAAAAAAAATGATAAATACTATGTTACCTAGAGAGGGAATTTGGACTCAAAGACAACAAAGAAAAATAAGATCTTTGAGTAGTTGTAGGTAGAAGAAATAGAGAGGAAATAATTGAAGACACTGAAAAGAAAATGAATATAATTCAGACAGAGGGAGGACTATTGAGCAAATATGTATGGTATAGAGTAATGACAAAAAAAGAGATTTCTTCTTATGTAAAAAAGGAAACAGCTGATGTTTTAGCTTACCATTGCAAGGATTCTATCATATTTATCTGATATGATTTTCTGTCATATTTGTGATATACTATCCATTCATTTCTTTTTTGCCTCATTTCTTCCAGAATAGATCCTTACAAGGATCTTTACTCATTTGACCACTATATCCCCACAAGTCAAACATACCTTTTAGTTTTCTTATTTTCTTATTTTTATAACCATGTTCTTATAGACAACCAGTCAAATTTTGTGCTGTCCTTTACCTTGAAACTCCTTACACATCTTCCTAGCATTCTTGTCCTAACAATATTTCCCATGTATTGCCACACCTTGAACCTAGCTAATGGTAATTCCCTGTCCTCTTTTTCTGCATACTAGTAGGTAATTCCACAGGAGGAGGCTATATATTCGCTTTGCCCCTTTTCCCCCACAAATATATATGCATATGGTGTATGTGTGTATACACACATATGTGTATATGTAAATATGTATATGTGTATGCATATGTATATATAGGGGTATATAAGTATATGTATAATTTATTTCTATTCTTTCTAATATAAATTGAGCCTAGAACTGGGAATTCTATCCCCTGCCTTTATGGACTCTTATAAATTATTGTTCTTCATCCCTAGATTAATTCAAGGTTCAGTTCATGGGCCAATTTCTAGAATAAGTATTTTTAGATTAAACAATTAACAAATATTCATTAGCCATATGTCAGATAACAAGTACTATGCTAACCATTGTGTAAGAGAAGGGAAAGCAAGGCAAGGGAAAGGAAGATGGAAACTAGAATACATTCAGGATGTACCACCAGGGGGGCTAGGTGACACAGTGAATATTGCACAGGCCCTGGAGCCAGGATGACTTGAGTTCAAATCTAAAAACTAGCCCTGTGACGTTGGGCAAGTCACTTAACCCCAACTTCCCTGCCTTCCCCCCAAAAAAGGATCTACCATATTCTAGCCACAGTGCAAGGAAAAAAGGACACACTTATAAATAAAAAGAAAAACAGTTCCTGTCCTTGAGGAGCTTACATTCAAATATCAGAGGAAAACACACAAAATGGACCTGAAAAGTAGGGAGAAAGAAAGATTCTGGGGAAGGTACCTGGTATGGGGGTATGATTTTGAAGTCTTCAAATCAGGAAAAGACCAGAATGGTAATGAAGAGAAAGACCAAAATAAAACTTCTCCTTTTCCTCTTATAGCAGGAAGAAAATACACATGCATACAAGTATTCTATAAAATAAATGTATATAAAATATAAATCAGTGAAAATTAATATGACATAAGCAGTGGGATAAGGCACCATTTAGGCACAGCCTAAGGTGGAGTGGGGAGAGGGAGAGGGAGAGGGAGATGAGGAATCGTTTTGTTTAGGAAATGTTGTTTGAGTTGAGTTTTGAAGGAATCTTTAATGATTGTAAGGGCAGAAGGGAGGAGGGAGTGCATTCTAAACATGTGAGACAACCTCTCATGTTGTGTGTGAAGTAAAACAAAAAAGACAGCTTGGTTGGACTAGAAAGAACAGAAAGGGGAGTAATGTGGAATAATGTTGGATATTTGGTTGGGATCAGGTCGTGAAGGTCATTTAATGTCACATGGAGGAGTTTCTATTTGACTCCAGAGGAAACAGACAGCCACTGGAGTTTATTGAATAGGCAAGTGACATGTTCCAGCCTATAGTTTAAGTTCATTACTTTAATGATTGTGTGGAGGTGTAACGATACTGGGATTTGAAGATCTTCCACTCCCCTTGAATCTGCTGATGTAGCAGGAAGTGGTGGAGCAAGAGAATGCCAGAACCAAGCCAGTCTCCATGTGGTGCTGACTTGGAAGCCGGGCCAAAGGCAGCGGCTGCGGTTGCTAACTCCTTTTGCTTTGAGTGGGCCAGAATCTCTGCTAAGGACTCCTTCTGAGGACTGCCAGGGATGGGAACTGCTGGGGGCCAGAGCTGCTGGGAACAAGCTGCCTGAACGCTGAGCAGTTGCGTGTGTGCGGAGAGGAGGATCTTTGCCTGAGGTAGCCTGTCCCGTTTTGAAGGCTTGAGAATGTGAGTGTTTACTACTTTACATGTGCCAACTTTGTAACTACTGTGTTGGTTTTGACTGTCTGGTTTTGGGACTCAGTTTTCTGGTATTTAAATGAGTGCTCTAGTTATATTTCTTATGTAGAGAGCCTGTTACATTTTGTAGTTAATAACCATATCAGCATATTTATAGCTACCGTAGGCATTGTGAATACTGCATTGCTGATACAGGAAGATGGGTAGGAAAGGGGAGAGACTGATTTGAGAAAGTAAGATCAATGAAGAGGCCACTGCAATAGTCTGTGGGAAAGGGGATAAAGATCTGAACTAGGGTAGTATTCATGTGACTGGAGAGAATAGTACAGGTGTGCGAGATGTAATGCTGTGTAAGTGAGAAGACTTGACAAACGACTGTATGTAGGGTAAGAAAGAGTGATAAGTATAACCAGAAGTGCTTAAAATGATATTGCCTTCATAAGAAATAGGGATGTTGGGAATAAGGATGGATTTTTTGAGAAAATATAACAAATTCTATTTGGATATGTTGAGTTTTATTCTGGGATATTTAGTATGAAATATCAAGAGAAAGGCTAAGAGATGCTGAAATCATTTGCATAGAGAAGATAATCTAACCCACAGGAGCTATTGATAGGGATAAAAAGAGAAGATAAACAGGCTTACAATAGAATCTTTAGTTATTGGCATAGTTAAACTTTGGGACAAGCCATGCTGGAGTATAATTGGTGTTCAAACTGAGAAGTGAAAGGACCATTCTAGCTCTCAATGAATTAATCAATTAGTGCATATATATTAAGTACTTATCTTGTGCCTTGCATTGGAGTGACAGGAAAAAACCAAAAGGTGAGAACAGTTCCTGCCTTCAAGAAATGTATATTCTACTTTCCTTAAATTACCACTCTTTCTTTAACCATATAACATTCAGTACAGCTCCAGAGGAAAGAGTGAGGCTAATAACTTTGTACAGCCCGACCTCACTTAAATTCAATTCATTTGTAAGTCATGACATCACCTTCTCCAATCATGGTCCTCTTCAAAGAACAAAGGAAAAAAGATGACATTTGGTAGCTGTATCTCTGGAGAGTGGTGCATGCTTGTGTGTGTGTGTGTGTGTGTGTGTGTGTGTGTGTGTTATTACCAGCAACATTATTTTGCTGCTTTCATCCCACAAAGCATATCACATCTTTAGAGTAATAATATTAAAAAATGTCAACTGGTTTATCACTACATCATTCAAAAGTCTGTTTAACCCATAATATGTCTGAAACACTACATAAGCAGATGGAGAATAATATGAGAAGGACCATGGAGCATCAATGGTTTTGAAATTAATTGAAAAGACACGTAGGTGTGTTGATTTCAACAAATAGTATCCCTGATAGTCAATTTAAAAAAAACCAGTAACAACAGCAACAACAACAAACAACTATTAACATTAGTCGTTTATGAAGGGAAAATATTTTAAATTTCCAAACCACCAACTTACAGTCTGTAAATGGATCTCTGCTTAGATGGTCTCCCATCACCACTCGTGGCCATTTGTTATCCATCTGATTCTTGCACACAGCCATGTCTGTGATATCAATGGGTTTTACTCATGGATCTGAGCCATATAACAATGTGAATGTGAAGTTCCTTTCTAATGATTACGGCCATAAACAAGATGGATTTGTCCAGCATTTGCTTAATTAAAACAAAGGACTCTACTGTTTCCACTTATTTTAATCAACTGAACTTTTCTTTCATAAATACCATCCTTGCCTTGCCTCCTCCCTCCCCTCCCCCCACACACATTTTGACTTTCCAGAAACCACTTATGCTTAAGACAAACATATGGAGATCATTGTTATTTTACAACAAAGAATCATGAGGAAGACACCAAGCAAAATCCAAAAAGGACTATTTAGGTCTCTGCTATTTTTATATAATTCTGCTACTTTATGCTGTATTGAAACATCAAATGCTGCTTGAGTTTTTTATCCTCTTAAGAAAAAAGAATTCAGCAACACAGCATGTTTTATGACCATGTCATTTGTTTCAATCCAGATGTTATTTCACTGACCTACCAGGACATCCATGCTTCAAGGTTCTAATGTAAAGTAGCAATTTCCTCATTGTTTGGAAATAGAATATGGAGTAGTAGTACTTAGATTATATTTTTGTCATTAAAAAATCTGACTACTAAAATATTTTTTTGTGGTATTTGGTTTTGTGTTGTTTTAAAAAAAATAAGTAGCAATACATTGATGGCAGGTGGTGATAGGGAAATGTTTCCTCATGCAAGCATCCTTGTCTTCCTGGCCAAAATTCGCACTGCAGATGATAGCATTAGAAAGACCATATTTAATGTTAAAAAAAGCAAAACAATTAATATATTTATATAGTTGAACACATATAATGATAAGAACACTTTTATTATTTTTAAATTTTGCTATTTTGAATATTGATATGCACTTATTTTCTCCATTTTCTTCTCCTTTCACTGAATATTAAAGAAAGAGAGAGAGAGAGAGGGAGAGAGAGAGAAAGATAGAGAGAGGAAGGAAGGAAGGAAGGAAGGAAGGAAGGAAGGAAGGAAGGAAGAAAAGAAGGAAGAAAGGAAGGGAGGGAGGAAGGAAGGAAAGGAGAGAGGGAGGGAGGAAAAAAGAAAGAGAAAACTATTAAAACAAGTAAAACATAGACAAGGAAAAGAAATTATCTCATATTGGCCATGTTCAAAAAGGTGTGTCTTCATTTTAAATCCCTCACCTCTCTAGGAGGAAGTAGATAATTTTTTTTTAATTTTCTGTCATCTGAAATAATGATTTGTCTGGCATTAATTAGTTCTAAAAACTTGCAAAATTATTATTCTTTACAGTGCTATTGTAAATATTGAAATAATTCTCTTAGCTCATCTCACTTCACTCTGAATCAGTTCATAGAATTCTTCCAAGAATTCTAAAATTGCACATTCTGCATGTTTTATAGCACAGCAGTATTACATTATATTCATATATCATAATTTGTTTAACTCTAGAATGTGCAGGTACCCCTTAGTCTCCATATTTTTACTACAAAAAATCTCCTATAGATATTTTTATAGATAATTTTTTTCCTCTATTTTTAAACTCTTTGGAATATAGTCATCATGTTTCTAGGTCAAAGATTATGCATATTTTAGTGCATAGTGAATTATGGGGCAAATTTCTAAATTCCTTTCCAAAATGACAGATCTAATTCACAGCTCACTGAATGATACATTAGTGATCCAATCCCCCATATCTCTTCCAAAATGAATTATTTTCCTCTTCTGTTATTGTTGCCGATATGATCTATATGAAGTGAAACTTCAGATCTGTTTTAATTTGCATCTCTATGACTATTACTAACTTGAGGAATTTTTATATGGTTGTTATTCAGAACAAAATCTTTAAAGGAACTACTTATGTTCTTGAACTTTAATTTGCTAATTCTCCTAAGCACTGAAAAGGCAAAAAAGAATGCTGTTATGTGATGTTGTACTGATAAAGCAAAAACACTGGACAGCAAAACAAGGGATAATTGAATTTCTGAAGATGACAGAGAAGTGAATATCTTAGGGAAATTATTTGAGACATCCCCTGGTGATTACACACATTTTCCCACATTTTCTAAAGACATAAATAGACCTTTTCAACATCTCTATGAAGAGAGTTAAACTTATTTTTCTACCAAGCGAGTGTTGTAGTCAAGGAAATTGGGTGAATTTAAGAATTAATGTCAGTTTCCCTGAGAAAATGGCAAAGATTTGAAATTTAGGATAACTGTGATCTATTCTTCACAGAAGACTAACACTTCCAGATAAAATTTGAGGATATTAAATAAGATATTGAATCATCTTGATTATTAAAACTATGAAGTTCAATTGGAAAAACAAAAGATTCTAAGGCAGCAGCTTGTATTGCCTTCTTGTGTGTGTGTGTGTGTGTGTGCATGCACATGTGTGCTATTGTAATGACTTCATGGGGATGGGTTGTATGAAAAAGAGAAAAAACTTGGCTTACTGTCTTGTAAATAACTTCGAAATTCAGAAGACTTTACAAGTTTAGAGCTGTGAGGAAACTTAGATATGTTCTTGGTTTACCTAATTTTAGAGATGAGGACACTGAGCCTCAGATTGTTGAAATGATTGATCCCATATCACACAGGTAGAGAAACTGAGACACAAATAGTACTTTTGTGATTTTCAAACCATTTATTATTTCACTCTTTCATTTTAAATTTATGACTTGTTGATTGCAATTTGAAAATGAAAAAAAGATGACCTGTGACTCTAGAATTAACAAGAATTTTTATCATTTACACATTTTGCTGCTCATTTGTCTAACACAATCTTTGTGTTTAAGACTATCTTTATACTGTGTAATTCAAACAGCAGCATAAATATCCTGATATGAAAGGCCAATCAAATATTATTCATATTCACCTGACAGAATATATCCATTGAGTTGCATGAACAATTAGAATAAAAACTACAATGACATTACTCCACAACCTTGAACACAATTGTGTAGCTACAAGATTCTTCTGAAATGTCCTAAAATATACTGAACACAAATAACTTAAACATCAAAAAAAAAATGAGTTCAAAAAGCAGTATTTTTGTTACAGTAGAAAGTGACAAGGAATCTAAAAGTTTCTGAACAGATAAAAAATTAATTTTAAGTAAATGCAAAAACCCTTCTGTCATAGTACCCTATGCATCCATAGTTAGGCAAACTTTTATTATTAGTCAAATCAGCTAAGGAAACTATATTCATCTAATCTCAATTTAACAAAAATGTTGATGATCATTTTGTAGGTGGAAAAAAAAATCCTCAACCTCACTAACTTTCATCAATGGGAAAGCAAAAACAAGTCATGAAATATGGGTATTTCTAAAATCTCCAGACCAACCATAGACTCTTCACAATGAAAAGCTTAAGTAATATATGTTTCTGTCTTTTTAACATGAACTTTTACATAGAATCCACAAACTACATATTTGGAAAATATCTCCATGGCCATTATGTTCAAACTGTATCTCAAAAATCTCTTCTGTATATTGTGATTGCTTGCTGGAGATAAATGTCTCTAGCAAAGAATAGCATTTTTATTTCTGGAGAATGCCCATTCCATTTTTGGATAGCTTGATACCTAAGAAACATGTCCTTATTAAGGATAAATCCAAACCTCTGCAATTTCCACCCATGGCTCCTAGCTTTGATGTCTTGGATCATGTAGAGTATCTTAGATTCCTAGTCTGCATCACCTATCCTGAAGACAACTTTTATGCCCTTCCCAAAGCCTTCTATTCTCCACGATAAAACTCTCTCATTCCTCAGTGCCATGTTCTAAAGGCCCACATTTTAAGTTTTAGGCATTTTCCTAGACATTCTGAAGTCTGCCTATTCATTTCTTAAAATATACAAACCAGAAGAAGACACACTACCCTAGATGTGTACTGTACTCTGCAGAGTACAGACCTAGACATCACCTCTCATAGTCTAAACACTATCCCTCTCTTAGTGTAGCTTACAATCACTTTGGTTTTCTTGGCAGTTATGTCACATGAAACTTCACCATATACTGTTTCTTTGGTCCCTTGTGTTATGTACTTTGGATCATTGCAAAGGAAGTAAAAAGTCATAGTAACTGCTTATTTTGAAAAGGGCTTTAATTAAAACCAATTTTTATTAATTAAAGAAAGTGTTTGTTACTGAGTATTAATAGGTGTCTGCAAAAGTGTTTCCCCTCTTCTTTTGTACCCATATCTTATGTTTTTGGATTCATCCTTGGGGGGATGTTGTAGGATATCCCTGTTATTGTTTCCATTTTTTCCTTCAAAATTTGTATAATAATGGCTTTTGTACTTTTCGTCTGAGAAATTCAAAGTGCCTTCTATTTAATTTAATTTCCTCTTGTTAATTGTGGGTTATCATTACCTTGTATTACTATTCTCATAGATCCCTTTTGTTCTACAGAATTAAAAGCTCCTATCTTGAGAACTTTTTTGCAAACCCATTGAACTGAACATTTCTGCCACCATCTTCTTTTGTGCTCTTTCCTCAGGGGTAAAGTGGCTAAATATGAAATGCTATGGAATTGTGATAGGAAACATTTTTGAATATAAATACATTTTTAGTCTTTTCTGTTTCTTAAAAAAAAAATAGTCAAAAAATTCAATATTTAATCTAGGCAAAAAAGGTGACTTTTCAAAAAATTCAATAAACAAATCCAGCTATACTTTACAAGAAGAGAAAAATCGATTTTTTTCAAGACTATTTTAATTTTAGAACTACTTCAAATTATAGGGGAAAATACATACATGTGTGTATTCCTAAACTGGAGAAGAATTTTGGAAGGATAAATGGGGGATGTCAATGCCCTTAAAGCTGATCAGCAAGGATTATTTCAAAATGTTTCATAAATTGTATGTGTAGGGTAAGAAAGTGTGAGTTGAACATGACAAATTGAGAAACAGTAGAACTTGAAAGATGATAGAATTATTGAGAAAGAGAGGCATAAGGAGAGACAGAGACAGAGAGAGACCCAGAGATAGAGACGGAGACAGAAACAGACACAGAGAGAGACAGAGAAAACAAACACATCAGAGTCACTTTAAAAACATTGGATTCAATGTTTTTAACAGAATTTTTAATGGAAGTGTTAAAATGTAAATATATTCTGGATTAAAATAAAATTTATATTAATATAATATTAGTTCACTTTTTTATCCTTTCTTGTTTGGAAAAAAAAAAATCTTTGCCTACATTACCTTATTTGATCCTCACAATAACTCTGTGAAATAGTTGATATTATCATCTCAATTTTGCAAGGAAGGAAACTGAGGATAAATTTATATGCAAGGGTCATACAGAAAGTCATTTTCAAGCAAAGTCAGGTTTTTCTCATTTCCAATGCAATGTTTTCTGCACGAAGGTACTCTGCTTCTGAAAGATGTGTATATAAGTTATATACTTTCTATAAGTATGACCTATGGAATGAAGCTGTATCTTTAGTCGGCTAATTTCTAAGGATCATAGCTATAGAACTAGAAAAAACCTTAAAGGACAATCTAATTTGGCTGCCCTATTTTGTAAATGAGGAAGTCAGGCTTGGAGTCAGGTCACTCAAATACCTAAGTGGCAGAACAGGAATCTGAATCTCAGATCCCTGACCCCAAATCTAGAACCTTTTCCTCTGAATCATGCTGCATACAGCCAATTGTGGTTGTTTCTGACTCAAAGTTCTCTTTTCTTATCCCTATAGTAGTTTTAAATCTGGAATGGATGAATTTGAGGTTTTAAAAAACATATTTTGATAATTGTGTTTTAATATAAGTGGTTTCCTTTGTAATCAGTGTTCTCTCTATATGTGTGTACACATACATACATGAATATATGTGTATATGTATAGATACACATGCATATATATGTGAAATTTACAAACTTTATTCTGAGAAATGTTCACTAGATAGTGAAAGGTGTACATTATACAAAAAAATACAAAGATCCTTGATCTATATATAAGGTTAGAGACTAGATTTCTAATTTTATTGATGTAGGAAATCTCAGGTGATGAATGTTTCTATCAATGCTAATTGGCAACTTTTCTGCAACTTATCTTACAACATTTCCTAGAACTGAGAGAGGTTAATTGACTTATCCAAATTCATGTAATCCAAAGTGTCAGAGGTGGAATATGAGCATAAGCAACAAGGCCACCTCTTCATTTATAATGCTGCAGATGGAATCGATACTAGGTAAAGTATGGGTAATGAATTTGAGCAAGCGTAACTACTCTAAATCTTTGCTTCCAAATTTCAATGTAACTTTTAAGTGTGGAACCTTGCCATTTGGCTAATGGTGTCTTTTATATTTGTTTTGCAGGAAGTTACTTCATTGCCCTTATTTTCCATCTGTCTAAAGGTTTCTCCCCTCCCCAATGTGTTTTAACTAAGTTTGTTGTTTTTTTTTAGAAAATTTTCACTTCCTCAGCTGTTAGCAGACAATGTCATCCATTAACGAACACACACATCAAGTATATTCAAGCACTTAACACAGTAAACACATTGTACTCATGCAGCATGCATATATCATTTTATTGCAATGATATATTAACATTTGGTATTTATATCTAGTCCTTAAAGTTTGCAAAGTATTTTGCATACCTCATCTCATGAGACCTGCATGACAATCTTATGCCTATATCTGGAAGGCCATCAAGTCAAAACCTTTATTTTACAGTTCGGGAAACCAAGGCCCAGAGAAATGAAATGAGTGTAGCATTTTCTCATTTCATAGATGCATAAAATTGGGCTAGAAATAGTAAAGTGAGTTGATCAAGCTAGTCATAAGTGGTATCTGGACCAAGTTCTCTCCTCATTCCTAGATCTTTTTGCTACAAGAGCATGAAACTTAACAATTCATTCTGTGTTTGCTTCCTATGAAGATATAGTCTGTTTTTAAATGATATCTGAAACAGAGGTTAATTCTTCAATACAGTTATTGAATACTTACTGAATTCCTACTCTGAATTTATAAATCTGCTACATTCTCTTCTTTAATTTAATTGACATGGTACAATATATAAAACAGTAGGTAGGAACAATGCAAGGCAGACTATTAATAGAACAAAGGCATTTGTTCAATGATTATTCAATCAGAATGAATGTATACATTAATCCCAATAATTCTTTTTTAAAATTTAATTTATTTATTTAATTTCAGTTTAATGACATTCAGTTCCACAAACTTTTAAGTTCCAAATTTTCTCCCTCTCCTTCTCCTACCCTCTGCCCCTTATGGCGGCACACAAACCAATATAGGTTCTACAAATACCTTCATACTGAACATTAGTCAAGTTGTAAAGAAGGACTATAACTAATGGAATGAATGAGAAAAGAGGAACAAAGCAAAAGAGAAAGAAAGACAGAGAGAGAGAGAGAGAGAGAGACAGAAACAGACACAAAGAGACAGAAAGAGACACAGAGAAAGAGAGACAGAGAGACAGAGAGCAAGTAGTTTGTTTTAATTTGCATTCAGACTCTAAATATTTCTCTGGATGTGGATAGCCTTTTCCGTCATGAGTCCTTTGGAGCTGTCTCATAACCTTGCATTGCTGAAATGTGTCCAGTCTATTAAAATCAGTCATCACAGATACGATGTGTCTGTAATTGTGTACAATGTTCTCCTGGTTCTGCTCTTGTCACTCAGCATCAGTTTATATAAGCCTCTCAAGGATATTATTAGCACAATAGTATTCCATTACATTCATATACCATAACATGTTTAGCCATTTCCCAATTGATGGACATTTTCTTGATTTTCAATTCTTTGCCACCACAAAAAGAGCTACTATAAATATTTTTTGTATGTGCAGGACGTTTTTTCTACTTGTATGATCTCTTTGGGACACAATCCTAGAAGTGGTATTGTTGAGTCAAAGGGTATACACTTTTTTATAGCCCTGTGGGCTATAAAAGTTCTAGATTGCTCTTCAGAATGGTTGAATCATTCACAAGTCCACCAACAATGCATTAGTGTTCCAATTTTACCACATCTTCTCCAGCATTTGTCATTTTTCTATTTTGCTATCTTAGCCAATCCAACTGGTGAGATGTGTTACCTCAGAGTTATTTTGATTTGCACTTCTCTAATCAATAGTGATTTAGAGCACTTTTTAATGTGCTTATAGATATCTTTAATTTCTTCCTCTGAAAACTGCCTGTTCACATCCTTTGACCATTTTGCAATTGAGAAATGACCTGTATTTTTATAAATTTGACTCTGTTTTCTATATATTTTAGAAATGAGGCCTTTATCAGAGACCCTGGTTATAAAAAAATCTTTCCCAATTTTCCATTTCCCTCCTAATCTTGGTTACATTGGCTTTGTTTGTTCAAAAACTTTTCAATTTAGTGTAATCAAAATGATACATTTTGCATTTTGTAATTCTCTCTGTCTCTTATTTGGTCATAATTTTTTTTCCCTTTTCCATAAATCAGACAGGTAAACTATTCCTTGCTTTCCTAGATTGCTTACAGTATCAGCCTTTATTTCTAGGTCATGCATCGATTTAAAATTTTATTTTGGTATAAGTTGTAACATATTGATCTATACCCAGTTTCTGTCACATTATTTTCCAATTTTCTCAGCAGTTTTTGTCAAATAATGAGTTCTTATCCCAGAATCTGAAGTTTTGGGGTTAATCAATCAGTAGATTACTATAGACATTGACTACTGTGTCTCCTGTACCGATTCTATTCCATTGATGAACTACTCTATTCCTCAACCAGTAGCAAGTAGTTTTGATGACTGCTGCTTTATAATACAGTTTAAAATCTGATATGGCTAGGCCACCTTGCTTAGCATTTCTTTTCATTAATTCACTTGATATTCTGGACCTTTGGTCATTCCAGATGAATTTTGTTTCATTTTGTCTAGTTATATAGAATAATTTTTGGTAGATTGACTGGTATGGCACTAAATAGGTAACCCAATTTAGGTAAAATGGTCATTTTATTATATTGGCTCAATCTTACCATGAGTAACGGATGTTTTTCCATTTATTTAGATCTGACTTTCTTTGTGTGGAAAGTGTTTTGTAGTTGTTTTCTTTTTTTTTCTTTTTCTTTGTTTCTTTTTTTTTTTTGCTTTTTGGAGGGCAATTGGGGTTAAGTGACTTGCCCAAGGTCACACAGCTAGGTTTTTTGGGGGGTTAAGTGTCTGAGGCTGGATTTGAACTCAGGTCCTCCTGACTCCAGGCTGGTGGCACCTAGCCACCCCTTTGTAGTTGTTTTCATATAATTCCTGGGTTTGTTTTGGCAGTTAGACTCCCAAATATTTGATAATGTCAACAGTAACTTTAAATAGAATTTCTCTTTCTATTCCTTGCTGTTGGGCATTGTTAGAAATATATAGTAATGCTGAGGATTTATGTGGATAACCCAAAGAATTCAGATGAATATGTTGGAGTCAACACAGAACAAGTTCACTGGCGGAGTTTCCCAGGGATATGGCCCTGGCCTTGTCCTTGAAAATAGAAAAATCGTATTCATAAAGTGTAAGGGTGTTTGACGTCATTAACCGCTGGGAGTGCACCGCGACAGTCTGGGGATGGAGTAGAGGCCCGCGCATGTCTGTTAGCCTTGGTCATGAGCACTCAGTTCAGCCTTAGGGTTGAAACTAGAATGCCACGTTGGCAATAAAGACGGCATGATTACGCAAGATGTCTCCTTGTCTTCGGGACGGTAGGTGAGTGGCTCACCGGGCGATGATGGCACTCGGAGGCAGGGTTCAAAAGCTAGGGTATAAAAAGGGAAACCGCGTGTGTGTAGCTCTCTCGGCCATTTTTGTCTTTTGGGTCTTGCACGCTAGCACGCTCAGCATATAATAATAGTGATAGAATAAAAAGAAACGATTGAAACTCATATCACGGTGCAGCATGTGTTCTGTGGGGGACATTCTGTGATTGCAGCCTGAGCATTCACTGCCGGATATCTATCCGAACAGGCGACTCTCAGAGTGGAGAGGCTTATAGACCAGGAGTTGAAGTAAGTATAAGGTAAGGTAAGAAAATATCC
>CM053592.1:100086592-100112085 GCA_028646515.1 Pseudochirops corinnae | reverse complement strand
AGTAGATTGGGGGAGAGGTTATACTCCTTTTCTGCTTCTCTTTGTGACCCGTGTGTTTGCTCAGTTTTCCCTCCAAGTCAGCAATAAACTTTTCCTACCTGGAGAAGAGCTCTAATATGTTCACATTAAATCTTCTAGTAATCATCTTGGCTAGGATGTCCCACTTTTGTTGAATGCTAATATTTCACTTGGAGAGAATGGGTCTATGAACTTTCTGGCACTGTGTGGCACACACATATCACTTACATACATCACTTACATCACTGCCTGTCTCTTCTCCTTGTAGTGACATAGTCTATTAAGTGTAATTTTTTTGCTGTGAAGTTACAACTATGAAGTTTTATTGTGTTGAGGTAAATAAAAGACATTGTTGGTGATGAGAAGTTCATGAGATGCACAAGTCTTCAGTAGTAACTGACTGTTGCTGTTCCTGTTTCTGATTCTACTCCTCCCTAGAACTCCCTGCTATATCTGATATTCTGTGCCTATTCTTGCATTAAAATCATCCAGTACTACAAATTTGTCCTCTTTTGTTATATTAATGATGTGTGTTTCCAGGTCTTCATAAAATTTTTCTTTGATTTCATTAGAATTCATCATGATGAGAGTATACTCACTGAAGATGGAAGCATTGAACTTTCCTACAAATGACAATCATATCCATAAGGTTGTCATTAACTCCTTTTGTGAGGCATAAAAGCTTGTTGATGTGATTAGATTTGATTGTAAAACCTACACCAATTGGGACAGGTAGGTTGCACAGTGAATAGAGAGAGCCCTGACCCTGGGGTCCAGAGGATCTGAGTTCAAATGTGACCATAGACACTTAACACTTACCAGCTGAGTGAGCTTGGGCAAGTCACTTAACTCCTATTGCCCTGCCTTAACCCTCCAAAAAAGGCAAAACAAAAACAAAAACACAACACCTGCATCAGTTTCATGGCACTCCTCATTACAGTGATTCTACCAATAAAACATGTATCCAGGTCTGACTTTAGTAAGGTGATCATCATTTACCAGTCTTGTTTCACTGGGAGTTTCTATTTTAAAGGGATACCTATGAAGTTCTCATGTAATAAGAGTTATGCATCATTCTGGTTTACTGAACTTTGTGTTATCCATGAGCATGCACACATTTCATGTACTAATGGTGAAGGAAATCATCTTTATAAAAGATTTTGCACATTTGTTTTGTATTTCAACTGCAGAGTGAGATCTTTGCCTGCTGAAGTAAGCAGGTCATTATTAAGTTAGGTAAAATGGACAATTTGGGGGGCACCTTTATTAGTCCATATGCCAGAAGGTATGCAACACAATCCTTTGAAAATCTGCTTAGACATTTAAGGGGCTGCTGAATCCTACTGCTGCTTCAATCCAGTAAAAAAGATGATCCTCTGATCTGGGCCACCTGTATTCAGAGTTATGACTATACAACCCCATCTGTGGCTTTATCTCTTGCCCATTACCATAGGATTTTGAGGTAGGTAAAAGTGGTAAAATGGTATAGGTAATATCTTTTTACTTGCAAATAAATTTGATTAAATGAGACAGAATTGTGTGAATTTGTCAGCCTCACTCTATCTTCCAGAGTCATCTAAGTCCAGCAGCAAGACAAAAGTCAAGATGACCAGTGATGTCTCAGTATGAAGTGGATGACCTTGGTATCTTTGATGTCTAACCAAAGTCTAGGCACTCCACAGTACCTCCTTCAGCTATGTTCATGGCCCATTAGAACAAATTGTTCACACCCACTATTCTACTGGAGAATCTTCACATGCTTGGGATAGACATTTCCCTCATTCAGGCACAGGCTTGAGGCTTGTCAGTTATCCTCAGTACGGTTTACCTATCTGCCAAAATGATTTTACTGGGATGTGGCTGCTGTACATGCTACAGTTTCTCACAGCCACAGACGAGAGTTGCTTGGCAGGTAGACCCCAAAGATTAAAAGCAGCCCAAAATAAGGCATTTAGCAGGCCTTATACCAAAGGCACTAGTCTTCCCTGAACACCTATGCCCTAAAGAGTAGCCCATTTGCCCACACAACAGAGGCCCAGGTATTTCCTTCTCTCTGAGAAAAAGTGTTTATATAACTACTCTTGCTGTGATCCATGGATGCATGGTCTGGAGGTATGAAGCAGAACTCATCTTTGCCTTCTCTTTCTTCCAGATTTGCACAACTGAGAAATTTCCTCCTCTCTCCTTCATATAGATAGAGGAATTTCTCTACAAAGGAAACATGCCCCCTTCTTGTTATTCCATCACCTGCTACAAAGGTTTGGTGCTCCTGACTTTGGTCTCCTCTATTCAATATCTCTCCTCCTACCAATCTACTGACAAGTGACACTAGAGGAAATCACAAATGGTTTTTTGCATCCACTACCAATTTATGCTATTCAACCTCAACTTTGCTCTCAATGATGTATGTGTTATGTTAATCTATGGCTTCCCAATACCTGATCCATAGCAGCTATTCCAAATTTTATTTTCTCTTCAAGTATTCAATTTTATCTCTACTCTCACTTTAGGAAGATAAACTTGCCCTCTACATCACTGAGAAGGTATAGATCCTATTTTAGTGTCTTCCTAATTGTTAAACCTCCACAATTAAAGTTATTTCTTGGGAAGTTGATACAACACACTATGTTTATGTCATATGCTATGGCTAGCTGTATACAACTTTCATGTAAGTGTCATACCCTTATATTATACATACCCACAAATGCACTCCACTATGGTTACTGGTAACCATATTAATTGTGTTTCCTATGCTAAGTGGCATGCTAATTTATGTAACTATGATACATATGAATTTGTATATGCTGGTCTTGACTATGATGACATTTGTTGTTTAGTCATCCAGTTATGTCTGACTCTTTGTGGCCCTGTCAATATACTCCATGAGATTTTATTGACAAAGATAATGAAGTTGTTGTCATTTCCTTCTGCAGTGAATAAAGTCAAATAGGCTAAGTGACTTGCCGAGGGTCAGACAGCTAGTAAGTATCAGAAGTCAAATTTGAACTCAGGTCTCCTTGACTTCAGGCCCAGTGCTTTATCCATGGAGACACCTACCTACCCTAATTTGTTATAATTCATATAATTTATAAGCACTGAAAATTAATCACTGAGGGAAGAATGTGGAGAGGTAAAAACCAGGGGTAAGGAAGAAGTTGTTGCTTGTCATATAAATATAATAAAGTCCGGAGTGTAGTTCAGCAAGAGGGAAAACGTAACTTTCTATTTTACTCCTGATGATAATAAATATCTGCATATCAAGACCCAAAAAAGTCCTTTGGGAGAAAAATACAACTACTCAGAAACACACCATTCTTTGATATTCTTCAAAATTCCACTAGGGTGATTTGAAGGGATAGCGTTCTTAATAAAGAAATTAAATCATCACTAGTAGATGACTGGAACATTATTTTGGATCTTGTTAGGATGGAATATAAAATACTTAATCTTTGCCTTGGGGCATACTGCATTTTTTTTTGTTTTGTTTTGGTGCATTGGATTATAGTGTCTGCTTTGATCAAAGCGAGGGGTATGTAGAGATTTACATCCTTTGAGAGGTTTTCTAGCCACAATACCATTGGAGACAGGAGGCATAATAACCCCTGTGAACCCTGACGAAAGAATACCTAGAAGCTGAGAACAGAAAGAAGCTTGGAGGAAGTCACAGTAGCAGAGACATGCAAATATGAGACCCAAGAGCAATATCGAATTAAGTCCAAATAAGATTAATAGGAAGCACATTTACTGGGAGGAACAGTAGAAAAATCATCAAATGACCCTGATGGCTTTGTTCTAGAACCATGAGTTGCCTCTTCACAGATAAACCTTAGTCACATGTTTCTTATGTATGAATTTCTCCATGTCTGTTGCCTAAGCTTCCCAAAGAAAATGTGGATATCTTTGGGAACATGTGTCCCATCTTTATGAAATGATCTATTCCTCTATTTCTTATTATTTAATTTCATTAAATGATTTTGCTTTGAATGCAAGGCTGGTTTTTACCCTCTGATTGACTGGTAAAATTAAATACATCAGTGGTAGCTTGTGAACTAGGCTTTTAAGTAGTTACAGACCTAGGGAGACCTAGATGTTACCTTGAACCTGGATTACCTCGAACCTGGATTACCTCTCCTTCAAAATCTCTACATATGAGATTTAATTCTGCCAGGTCCTATAAAGATTAAATCCAAACCTCCCTATTCAGTTTTAATCTCTTGACTTAACTCTAGTCCCTCTTTGCTAATTATCTTTTTAATGTCATAGACATCCCGAATTCAACATGTGCAAAAGGAAACTCATTATTTTCCCTCCATTTAATCTGTCTCCTCTATTTAACTTTGATTTTTCTGTTAAGGATATTGTGATCCTTAGATGGTTTGAAATCTCAAGATCATTCTGAACTGTTCCCTTACCTTCATCCCCTCCCCCACACCCCAAAATTTGCCAAATCACCTTTATTTTGTCTGTACTTGATAATATCCTCTTGTTTCCACTCAAATGGTGACCAACCGGTTTTAGACTTGTGTGAGTGAGAAACCTCACCCAAATCAAAGGAATGTAGAAGAGAACTTCGAGCAGACAGGAGTTTTATTCTTTAAAAAAATATACATACCCTGCTCCCCGCCACATGTCGGAAAGGAAAAGAGAGAGAGGGAGAGCACCCCTCCAGGCGCCCTTTTTTAAAACCCTGAGAGTCATAAAAAGTCATAAAAAGTACATTCTTTTAAGTTCTATTAGAAGAGAGAGAGGGTATGGATTCTACGCAGGTAAAGTCAGAGGGTCTCTGACTTCTCATTGGAGGAGGGGCGGAGTCCCGTTTCGGCGCAAATTTAAACGAAGAAAGATTCCCCCCCCCCACCTGTCCCACTCACCTTTTGCTTATGCAAAAGTTATGGGCGCACAGTCTTTACGTAGACAAGTAACTCTCGTGGGATTTCTGTCCCCAACCCGAGCCGGTTCTGCTTCCCCCAACAAAAAGTCTCCCTTTTCATTCTGGCAATCAAATGAGACTGGTCTACTTCTAGCTCACTCTAAACAAAGGTTCCGATTTACATTCTAATACTGCCTTTGGAGAATCTCAACTTTAAAGGCTTCCCATTCAGACTTTATCATCTCTCTTGAACTATAGTGATGGCCTCCTATGTTGTCCACTTTCTCTCCTTTCTCAAATCCATTCTCCACAAAGTAACTGAAGAAATATTCCTCAAAGCACAGGTATGACCCTTTCATTCCAAGAAGTTTGGTGGCTCCCTTTTACCCCTGAGAGTAATTGTAAATTTCTCTATTTGACATTTGAAGACCTTCCCAACAGTCCCCCACATATCCTTCAGATTGATTTCATATTATTCCATCATTTGCCCTCTATAATTCAGCCAAACCAGTCTTCTTCCTACTCCCCATAGATTTCCTACCTCCATGCCTTTGTATAAATTGTCCCTTGCACCTTCCTAAACCTTCACCTCCTTGAATCTCTAAGTTCCTTCAAAGGGTAAGTTAAGGCACCATTTCTTAGGGGAACATTTTCCTCCTGATAGCTCTAATTATTAACGTTTTTTTCCTCCTTATGTTAGGAAATCTTTTTCATGTTCTTTTCCTATCCCTCGTTCCTAGAGCAATACCTTGAATTATATATAGATATAGATGTATATAGATATATCTATATCTATATATTTAACCAATGAACTCAAAGGGGAAGAGAAGAAAGGCATTAGATTTATCTTTGGAAGTACATTAGGAAATCTTCAATTTAGAACAAATTTTGTTTTAAAAAAGTTATTGAATAGAGAGCCAAAATGTGAAAGTTCACATGGTTGCAATTGAGTTTCATTAATACAGCCTGACTAATCTCAATTGAAATTTAATCTCCATAAATTTGAAAAAACATGTCTTGGCTTTGAAGAAGGACTTCTAATACATCTGTATGGTGTTACTAGTAGGTTCTGGCCAACATATGCTTAGAAAGAATTTATGCATTTTTGAAAGAATTTTCTGGGCTTTTTTTTTTTAACCATAATTATTGGTCTCTTTAGTTACATCCACCCATCTTACTCTGTTAGTAGAAATCCAGGTCTTTGAGGGGACAAACATTGTTTTGTCTTTTAATTTTTTTTGAATAATAATAATGCATTGTTTCTCTTTGCTGCCTCCAAAGAAAGTGGGTACCTATTTTATGTATAGGTAAGAAGCATTTCCCTTCCATTGGTTAAAATAGCTCATAAATTCACATTAACAACACCAAGACCAGAGCTTGGAGAACTTGTTCAGAAACCATTTAACCATTCTCATGCGTATTAGTTTGTGTTTACTACTCATATCTGAGGTTTACTCACTGGTGACTTTGAACAAGACCAGGTGGACTTTGATATTTTGCCCTGATGTCTAATAGAATTAAAATAAAAAAATCTTATGAGTCAAAGACTTTCTATGACTTTACTACGTACGGTATTTGGATTTACCTTCACCGAAGATTTATAACCATGTATATTTTCCCACCTCAAGTGGACATCTGTGACATTCAGGGTCACTTGGAAATAAAACATTATTGTCCACGTGGGCCTAAAACTAAAAATTTAGACATACACATATATTCCCGGGGAAAATGGTAATGAATAAACTATTTTATGTCTGATAAGGATTTTTTGCTTAAAAGATTCAAAGTGAAAATATTTTTATAAATAGATAATATGCGAAAAATGTTTTGAATGCTAAAGAGAGATGATCGAACAACTAGTAATAAGAGAAGGAGTATGAAGAGCAGGAGGAGGAGGAGGAGTACAGTTACCTGAGATATATGTGTGATCCTGGGGAAGTCACATAACCTCTTTCAGCCCCATTTTATGATCCATGAAATGAGGAGAATGATCTTACCATGGGACCACATATACATACATACATGTACATATATATGTATATGTACACATATAACATACTATACACATATAGTTATGTATATAATACATACTATATATATACTATATATACACATATGCATATTTACATGTATGTATATATTTTTTCTTATCTCCCTTTCATCACTATAATTATCTATAATTGTACCTAAAGCAAATGCATTTCAAAGTGAGAAGAAGACAATGGTGATAGAGGATGGTCTAACCATGAATGTAGTTTTGACAAAAGTCTAGGTCTGTCACTCAATCTGGATCTTGCCCACATAAAAGTTGAAGAGAAAGTGGAATCCACAGAGATTTCTCTCTTAGGCATTGGAAGTTTATATACAATTACTCTAGATAGAGTTGGAGAGTAAAGAATTGAGATAGTAGAAAGCCAGTTTAAGTAAATGTATTCTCAAGAAGAAAATTCTACCCCCACTCATATTACTTCCCTACTGTCAAGTCCCTGTCATCTCCTGGTGATTATGGTTATGGCTACATTCCTTGTCCTTCTACATTTTCATAATTTTCAGCCTTTCAGAATGTTTCAAACTACATGGCACTCTCACTGTTGTCTAGTCATGTTTAATTGTTAGCTTTTTCAGTACTCTCAGAACAAATGGGACTTTTGTGTTCTTTTTAGTATTTAGATTAAGGGAGATTATCTTTTTTATTGCCATTTCTACCCCTTCAATAATTATTTAAGAGAAGTAAATACTTCACTCTTTGAAGTGAGAATCTGGTGCACTGTACTTGAGCTTCTAAAAATTTTGAAAGAGAAAAATTTACTTTGCTCCAAAGATGTGTAAAAAATGATAATCTGACTACTTTTAAGAGTTCTAAACATTACTAACATAAGTTTTGAAGTGCATGGCTACTTTTCTAAGAGTGAATGTTAATAAGTGATTAAAGATTTATCATGTTGGTATAAATTTTGAGCACCTCTTTTAAGGTTTTATTCAGTGTCCTAGGTAAACTGAAGTCAATAGATGAAGCACATGATATAGTCTCTGCCCTAAGATCTAAGCAAAATGAAGTCCTAAAAGTGGCTTTCCCAAGGAACATAAGTGATAAATATCAGTTTTTCATTTACTATATTTGAACCCAGCTTCTCTGACTCCAGATCTAATGTTCTTTCCATTGTACCATGGTAACTTCTTTAAGCAGCTTATAAAATTATGTAGTTGAGATGTGGAGGTTAACTGTTGTTTTTGGTTTTCTCTCCTTAGTTTCTGATGCTGATTTGGTACAGGGATACTTGTCACTCACTATAAATAGATTACATTTTACTTGCAGCATCATCACTTTTTAAGTGGTTTATATCAGTAATTTTTTGACCGCTATCAATCAATCAACCATTGAGCATTTATTAGTAATCTTCAATGAAAGTATACATTTACCCCCCACGATCATTTGTAAGGTAAGAAAAGTGGAATAGATATATACTTGATGGGATATCAAAATCACCTCACACTTTCAAGTTTGTGACCTTGTAGCTGCTCATTAGTGAGAATGGATCAGGCTATGCAAATTCTAGCAAAACTTATTAAGTCACTGTTGCCTAGATCGTATAATTCCTCTGAGATTCTGTTCCACTTACTAGTAAGAGATAGGAAATCATGTGTTTGTTTTAAGGGCTTTCAAATTTTGTTTAAAAAAATGCTTTGTGATAATGAAACCACACAAAGCAAATCAAATGATCACCTCACTACTTACAATAACACATATCTTGCTTTGTAGCAGATGTGTCACCGTGTATTGATGCAAAAATAATCAGCTCTCTTTTTCCATTGCCTGCATTTAGGAATAATTCTCATTACTTATTAGAATTCTTTATAATTCACCATATGACTTTATAAGTTACCTAAGAACACAAAATGAAACACTTTGCAGTGTGCTATTTTGGAGGGGGTGGGATTGTGAAATTGTACCATATAACTGTCAGGAATTATGGCTAAGATTGGTCATCATGAATCTATTTCACCAGAATGAATGGGAAAATCTTTATCCAAAATGCTTATTGGGCTGCAGGCCAACAAGTATAGACCAAACATTTATTTCTGTTTCATTGATGTGATGGGTTTTAGTAGGTATAAGGACATTGTTTTCTGTTTTAAATGCCATTTTATTTTCTCCTGGCACAGATTTTTTTGAATGGATTACACTAAACAATTTTTGAATCAATAAGTAATTATCAGGGCACTTTCCAATCAAATATGTATTGACATAAAATAACCCAGGTACTTTTTCTCTCATCCTGAAAAAGTGTTTTGATTGCTGGATATAGTCATTTCACATTAAGTAAATCCACATGCTCATTAAGTGGAGTGATACAAAATGATTAAAGGAGATGCACATGACAGACCAATTGTGTTTACTGTAATTTTCTGGTTGTTGCATCTCAGATTACACTGGACACTTTCTACCTGGTCTTTGCATATCAGCCCTGTAAAGGATATATTCAAACAATATATTTGTAGGTTTATTTGAGGCATTAATACCGATGCTTGACAGCATTATTCGTACTGTTTATATCACTATAAAATAGGTTTATGGGGAGACAATTAGTAATGCTGAGCCCAGACAGTATAAATGTTAGTACTGATTGTAACACAATAAACCTAACTTTATAGTGATATAAATGAACAATATTTATGTCATCATGTTTTATGATATCATGTGATCCCACTCTATGAGGATACTAGTGATCTTAATCTCACAACTAAACTCTTTGTTCATGGGAACATTTTAATTCATTATTGTGATGAGTCTGGTGCTCATTTTGACTCCCTTACAACTGTAAGGGCCATTTGTTTTTCTCACTATATAAAAAACAAACAAAAACATTGTCGGCTCTATACTTCAAAGAAGACTTTAAGAAAAAATATCATGTCTATTCAACATCATTCTTTTTATATAACTTCAAGGCTAACATTTTCACAAATTTTGATATTGTTGCTCTCCTGATTCTTGTCACTACTCAAACAGATGTCATCAAGGACTATACTTTTGTATATTAAAGATGTTAGAAAATGCCTTATTAATACTCTGTACAGGTTTATTTTTGTGATTCCACTACTATTTCTTGATGATTCCATAGACTGCGTTTAAAAACATTTTGTTTGTGAAATTACTACTTAATATGTTTCCTGTTTCTAACTCATGCTTGGAGGCTATCTCCTATCTCATTTCCCATTGTGATTCTTCAAAAGGTACTCTCTCCTCAAGTTTTTAGCCAATTCCATCCAAATTCCAACTCTAAAATATGAAGAGATTGTAGCCCCATCTATTTCAATTAAATAAGGTCCATCTGATAGAAGCTCACTAAACTTTCTTCCTATATTCTTCAAAAGTTTCTTAGTTCATTACTTATTTTCTCCTCCTGCTATCCTGTCTCCATTTCCCGCCAGTACTTGACCAGTCAGAAAATTTCACTTCAACTATTAAGAGCTTCCTTTGTGCAAAGTGCTATGCTATGCATTGAGAACAGAAAGGAAGCCCCCTCCCCCCCCAAAAAATAGTCACTTACCTCAAGGGGTTTGCATTCTACTAGGAAGTATAATATTTATACAGATAAATAAATTAATAAGATAATTTGACTAGGAAGAGGGTCCTAATATTTGAGGGAAATTGTAAAAGACTTCCTCTAAAAGAGATAATGTTTCAAATGATCTTTGAAGGAAACTAAGGATTCAATGAGGCAGGGATGAGATCCCAGGTGTGGTGGGCAGCCTGTGAAAAGGTATAAATACCACAGATAGAAAGACAAGGTTGTGAAGCAGCAAATAGGCCAGTGTTGTTGAAACATATAGTGTGTGAAGAATTGTAATATGAAATGATCCTGAAAATTTAGGCTGGTTGCACACCATGAAGGACATTAAAGTCCATCAGAGGATTTTCTGTTTTGTCTTCAGAGGGATATAGAAAACTACTAAAAAAAAATAATCCTGGAAATGCCATGTTTTAGCCTCCACATAATTATGGTTATTTTGGTTCTTATATGATGGGTGAATTGGAGAGGAGAGATATTGGAAGAAATGAGATAAATAGTAGCTTACTGTGGTACTCCAGGAAAAAAAAAAAAAGATGTATGTGTGTATGTATAAAATGACAGAGAGAGAGAGGGAGGGAGAGGAAAAGGGAGAGAGGAAGAGAGAGAGAGAGAGAGAGAGAGAGAGAGAATGAATGAAACTGAATGGCTGTGAGCCCAAAAATGGAGAGTAGGTTATAGATGAGATAGTTCTTAAGGAGGGGAATTTAACAAGATTTGGTAAGTAATTATATTTTGTGTAGGTGAAAGAGATGGGAGAGTCAAGTATAATTCTAAGCCTATGCCTAGGTGATTGGAGGTGTCCAAACAGTACAAAAGTTAGGAGAAGATTTTTTTTAAAAAAGCATCTTTTTTTTAGTCAGTTTTAATTATTGATAGTTATAAGTAGTATTTTGACTTAGAAAGACTAGAAACATAGAGAAAGAACAGAAGTTAGATATTGAATCTAGCCCTTTCAATTAAAGATGGTGTCATTAAGACCAAGTAGAGTGAAGTGACTTGCCAGAGGTCATTTGAGCAGTGAGCAGTTATTGTTCAGGTAGGTGGCAATGTGAGAGTAGAGCTCAGGAAAGAAATTATAGAAAAGGAGAAATTTGGAAATTATATGGATAGAGAACATAATTGAACTCACAAGAGCTGATTAGAACACTGAGATTAGGTATAGAGAAACAATAGAAGAGAGTTCTGACGCCTTAGAAAACTCACCCATTTAGGGGCTGAAAGATAGATGATAGATACCACAAAAGAGAATGAAAATGAGCTCTTACACATGAAGGTGAATATCCAGAGGGGAGGACTATCTCAGAGGCCAGGTAAGAGATAGAATCCAGGAGGAAGTGGTTTTGGACATAGAGTAAACCTGCAGAGATGTCATAAAAATATAAACTGATAAGAGGCCATTAACTTAGGGTTGGTACTTAAGAGTATTGGAAAAACTTGGAGAGAATACTTTCAATTGGGTGGTGGAACTGGAATTCTGATTACATAAGGTTGAGAAGTGAGTTAGAGGTGAGGAAATGAAATTACCCCAGCATGTGTTGTCCATTCATTCACCAAATGTAATTTACTTTCTTCCCTTGATTTTTCTTTTAAGATTCTCATCCAATAAGTGTTCATTTTTGCCTCTGTAATGGTTTTCAGAATCTACTAGAATCAACTTGTTTTTGATGTTGCTAAGCCTAAGTTGTTCTCCAGCCCACAGAAGCAGTCATAATTGACAGTTTGGCAATTGCACATCACTTTGAGGGAAAACTCACAAAGCAGAAAAGGAGGGTATTCCCCAATATACACTCAAATTTGCATCTTAATTTGTTTCATCTGACTTGTGTCCGAATGAAGGAAAGAAGTCATTCAACTTAGAAAAAATACCCTGTTTGTTCATTAGTGTTTCCAGTTCATTATATGTCAATTTCTTGCTAAAAGATTTCTAATCCAATTATTTGTTTTACATGAGCTATTCTTTTAGTTTGTGTTATCTGGTTTTCTTGGTTCAGTTTATTGGCAATGTTTTTAAGTACCCTTAGCAGCTACAGATATTCAAATATATGAAATATTTTTTAGGAAATAATTTAAAATTCTAGAGGCAGATTGTTCAATCCAATCCAAAAATTCAGCAAACATTTTTGATTTGTGAACTATGTGCAAGATATTAAGAAAATAGAGATATGATGACAAAAGAAAAGAGAAAACAAGAAAAAATAACCAACATTGGGGTGCTTACATTCTACTTGAATATACAACATTTAAATAGTTAAGGCCCTAGACTTCTGAACTCTAGGATCCAGGACAAAAAGAGATGAAGGACCACTAGCCAAGATTACTGGATTCTATTACCTAATGTTTGTTGTTCTTGTTTTTATGGTACTTATCATTCTGGCATTGTTTAAATAGTTTAAATATTCTTTGTTCTGAACACTCTACCTCTTAATTTTTAAAATCTCTTTCATTTGTCTCCTAAAGATTATCTTCAATTAACTGGAAACGGGAATGTCTAGATTCTGAATGCAATGCTGTATGTAGTAGCAGATAGAATCTGTCTGCAGGTGATTTGGCAAAAAGAGCTCTGGGTCTAGATTCCTGAGATATGGCCTCTAGTTCTGGTTCTATTACATACTACCCTTTTGCCCTTGATCAAGACCCACAGGCTCCTTGGCTTTCACTTTTCACATCAATGATGTAACCAGTTAGAGTCAAATAAATGGATTACATTATTTCTAACATTCGGTCATTATCCTATAACTTTTATAAGCCTGGGAATTTCCCTAAAGGAAGGAGAAAAGCATACATAAGAGCTTGCTTTTGAGTTAAGGTGAGAAAACATCTCTACATCAAAAATCTTTCACCATTCCCCAGGAAGAAGAGAAAGACCATTCCATCAATTCTTCAGCCTGGTCTCTTGCCTAATGCCATTACTTTAACTTCCAGCACTTGTTTATCGTCGTCATCATCATCATCATCATCATAATCATCATCATCATCATCATCTCTTTTGTTACTGTTGTTGCTGTTGTTGTTGTTGTTGTTGTTGTTGAGTATGGCTATAACTTATAATTCTTACCTTTACTATTTTTCTCCTGGTCTGAATTGCCTAAGGCTCTGATATTGTTACACCCTAAGGTCACACTCCTATGTTCCTCCATGATTACCAAACTCCCTGATTGCATCTTATCCCCACCCCAAGGATTTTGAATTCTGCTGTTATCATTCGAAATTCATCTCCTTTATTCCTCTTCCCTTCAACACAATCTCCCCTAATATTTAATAATAAAGCTATTAAGCCCATTCTGCTGTGATCTCAGAAATTTATGTTGTACAGGTAACAGAATTGCTCTAATCCTAATTTTTTTCTTTTTTTACTCCTTCCATTCTTTGTATCTCATTGAGACTGGCTATCTCCTACTGATACAGTCTTCTTGGACCTTTTTTTTTTTTCTTTTTTTTTACAATCCTGCCTTTCACTCCTTGTAATTCACTTACCTGGCAAGGTAAGGGGAGTTAGAATGCTTTTTTCTCACCATAAGCACTTCCAGATTTTCCTTCTACCATTATTACTCAAAAAGTATTCCTCTTTGGAAATTCCCTCAATCCATATCTACCACCCAATCAAATTTTGGTAGCTTTCGTCTCCTGATCTTTAGGATACTTCTTCTCTTTCATCATGGAATTTAATGGCTAGCTCACAGTCTTTTCTTCTGAGTTCAAATTCTGCCTCAGACATTTATTAGCTGTATGACCCTGGGCAAGACACAAATTCTTTCTATCTCAGTATTTTTAGTGATTTTGCAGTCCACATATTTCACGTCTCATCCACGCAATTACTTCCAATCTTTGAAATCCATTCCTTCCCAGCCCATTCTCCCCTCCTAGTTACACTCTTCTCCCTTTCCTACACTGACCCCTTGGCAAACCAAATCAACTCTATATTGCCCTCTTCTTTTGAATAATTTGTAGCCTTACCATATCACCATTTTGCCTTGCCAAGTCAGCCTTGAATAGGTTTCACCAACTGCTGCCTTTACTCCTATACTCAGGCTATTGAAGGAAGCTAGAGAAAATCACAAAATCATACTGCCTGGGTCTACTATGTCATCTGTGACCTTACTGTAACAACTCTTCCTTTTATATCTAATTAATTCACTGTCTCATTCATCTCATTCAGTAGTTTTTCCAAATCTTTTCATTGCTCCTTAAATTGTTCATGACACCCTCTCTCATACTTCTTATCTGAGAAGCTTGCCTATTTTGCTGAAAATATTGAGGCCGTTTGCTTAGACACTCCTCTTCTTTTTCATCTCATCTCCCATTTCATCTCATCACTGTCTCACATGAAGAGCTGATCCTTCTCTTTGTGAAGGTAAAGCCCTTTGGGCACCTGCACAAGTAATCCCATTCAATCTCATTTTCTTAAGCAAATTTTACCTTCGATGACTTCCCTCTCACTTATCTTCATACTCTTTCTATTTACTGTCTAATTCACCACTGCCTACTAAAATGCCCATACCTCCTCCATCTTTGAAAAATCCACACTTTTTCCATCCAGCCCTACTTACTTTAATCCTATATCTCTCCTAAATTGTGTGGCTAAATTCCTTGGAAAATTCATCTGAAATAGTTGCCTCCACTTCCTTTCCTTTCCCTTCCTTGAAAACTTTGAATAGTATGGCTTCTAATCTCCTCATTTATATATATATATACACACACACACACACACACATATATATGTGTATATATATATATATATATACATATATAAAATGAGGATTATCTAAATATAAGGATCTCGTTCATAGATGACACAGACAGATCATATCTGAGTAGAATGACTAGGCCAAAGGTAACAGAAGCTGGGGGAAGATCAGGCAGGACCCATACAATGGGATCTCTCATACAAACTTCAAGGGAGATACCAGGCAAATATTATATCTACCTGTCACTATTCAAATACATCTAGTATTTGTGAACCATCGAGAAATGAGGCCAGGAAGATTTCAAGTAGAAGGGAGGTGTTCTGCTGATAGATGTTCTAAGTGTTCTCTGAGAGCCAGACTCTCTACATCTTAGCACAGCATATTACTCAGTTGTCATGCCCATACCTTGACCTAGTGACCTAATAGCAGACTCTGTATCCTAGGGCAGTAGTCTGGCCCCTGGTAAAAATTGTTGCTATGTCCCTATGTCTAGAAGGCTAGCCTCCAGAGAGAAGGTGATACTATGCACATAACAGCATAATATGAACTTGTAGTGAATAGCTCACAGGGTTGTCATGAGAAAAACACTTTATAAACCTTAAGGTAGTCTAGAAAGGTGAGTTGCTGGGTATCATAATTACTAAGAGTGACAACAATTTCAAGATACATAGTGGATTAATTTATATAGTAAAACCTTCCTTTTAAAGTAACTGAAGAAAATGGGATTGATTGAAGACTAATAATTTTGAAAATTAGAATCAGAAACAAAATTCCCAAGGGGCACATAAGAATCAAGGATCAAGTAAGACTTTGTGTAAGATTTTGAAAGATGCTTACACTTTTTCCCAAAATTTATCTTATGTTTTGGCCAAGCCAGAAGAAGACTGCAGTTCTAGCTATAGGTATAATTTCTTAATTAAGCACTACTGAGATTTGCTATTGTTATCATTTTATTTTATTTTATTTATTTCTGGTTATGACAAACTCATGATTTTGAAAATTTTCGTGTCCATTTGAATTCCTATGTTTTATTGGGAAACAAGTAACATGAAGTTTATGGTGGCTATTACTAAAGTAATGATAAGAAATCAATTTAATTTCAGCTTCTTAAGGATGATACATTCACTTAGAGTATCTTACACCCCCTCCTCTTTGTACTATATTGATATTTTAAAATATTTATGCTGTAAGTATGCTGAGGTGTTTCATATTGAATTACTTGGGAAATGTCCTGAAGTAATCTTAAAATATTAATATTTCTGAATGTGGCTGGTATGCATTTTATGGTCAATTTGACAGGTATTCCTTGGCTAACTTTGTTACAACTGCAACTTTCTTCTCCAACATTGGAAGAGCATCTTTATTTACATATCATTCAAGAAAAAACATTCTTCTTTCAATTTTAACCCTTGAGAAAAAATTAGAATAGAATACATTTTGCACATAATTATATGATTTTTTGCCATAGTTTTCATACAAAATAAGAGCTCTAGAAGATTGCTTTGGAAGAGTGTTTCAGTGCAATAGCACTATTGAAATACAACCTGGAACATACACCCCTGGGGTGCAGATTGAACTGCTGGTATTTAGCCTTTTTTGTAAGGCTAGTTGCTTTAATTTCTAAATGCATCTATTAATTTGAATCTTTCCAAAAGTTTCAAAAATTGCAAATATAGCAATATATTCACATTAATCGTATTGCAATTATTTGTAAGTTACATGTTATAGTATTGTCAAAAAATTCAATTGAATATATACATATACATGTGTATATGCATTTGTATACATATATAAATGTGTATATATTATATATGTGTATTTATATAATATTTCTGAAATAACCACCTCCTTCAGTACATTGTGCCAGGCAATGGAAGCTATAATGAGTTTATAGAATATAAGTTTCAGATGATAATGGATATTATAGACATATGCTTATTATAATATATCTACTTTTTAATAGAATTTTACCCCAGTTGCATATCAATAAAATTGTTAGCATTCATTTTTACAAGACTTTGAGTTCCAAATTTTTCTCCCACACCTCCTTTCTTCTGAAAACAGTAGGCAGTTTGATATAGTCTATATATGAGCTATCATGAAAAAATGTTACCATATTAGTCACTGTTGTGAAGAGGGAAAAGATTAAAAAAGAAAATAAAACACACAAAAAAATAAATTAAGTGAAAAAATATGCTTCACTTTGCATTCTGAGTCCATCAGTTCTTTATATGGATATGGATAACATTTTACTTCATTAGTCCTTTATTCTTATCTTAGATCATCATGTTGCTGAGAAGAACTGAATCTTTCATAGTTGATCATCACACAATGTTGCTGATACTGTGTACAATATTTTCCCTATTCTACTCATTTCACTTTTCATCAGTTTATAAAAATTTTTTCAGGTTTTTCTGAAATCTGCAGGTTAATCATTTCTTATTGCACAATAGTAGTATTCCATTACATTCACATGCCATGGCTTCTTCAGCCATTCCTCAAATATTGGGCATTCCCCCAATTTCCAATATTTTTGCCTCCAGAAAAAAGGACTTCAATAAATCTTTTTGCACACATAGGTCCTTTTCCCTTTTTTATGATTTCTTTGGAATATAGACTTAGTAGTGGCATTGCTAGATCAAAAGGTATGCACAGTTTGGTTGCCGTTGGGTCCTAGTTCCAAATTGCTCTCCAGAGTAATTGGATCAGTTCACAAGTCCACCAATAGTGCATGAGTGTCCCAATTTTCTCACATCTTCTCAAGCATTTATCATTTTCCTTTTCGGTCATATTAGCCAATTTAATAAGTGTGAAGTGGTACCTCAGAGTTATTTTCATTTGCATTTCTTTAATCAAAAATTATTTAGAGCACTTCTTCATATGCCTGTAGATAACTTTAAATTCTTCATTTGAAATCTGCCTGTTCATATCCTTTGATTATTTGTCAATTGGGAAATGACAAGTATTCTTATAAATTTGACTCAGTTCTCTATATTTTTGAGAAATGAGGTCTTTATCTTGTTATAAAGATTGTTCCCCATCTTTCTGCTTTTCTTCTGATCTTGGTTGTATTGCTTTCATTTATTTAGAAAAAGAAACTTTTAAAAAATTTAATATAATCAAAATTTTCTATTTTGCATTTTGTAATCTTCCCTATCTCTTGTTTGGTCATGAATTCTTCCCCTCCCTAGATATATGACAGGTAGACTGTTTGTTACTCTTCTAACTGGCTTATGACATCACTCTTTATATTGAAATTATGTCAAAGATCTGTCATTTTTAACTTTTAATTTTTCTTTTATTTTAGACTTAAATATGTAATAAAGAAAAGAAAAAGAAATATATTACATATTTAAATATTGAAATAAATATTAAAGAAGAAAAGGAAAAAAAAGCATGTCATGTGCACAGCAGAACATAGAGGCGAATTCAAAATATATAGCAATCAATTTCCATTTCGAGAAAGCCTGTATAATAAATGCATTGTGTTGAGAACTGTCCATCTTTTGTTTGCTTCCTTATAAGTTTTCTTTTGTTCTCTGTCGTTTACTTTTTGCTTTGTTCTTTTTTCCTCCTCCCCCACCCCAAGAAGGCTACAATTAAATGTGAATTTATTTGTCTATAGATATAGATATATACATACACATATACACATACACACACATAATTCAAACCTCAGATCACATGCTACTTCTGTATGAGCCTTATGTGATCTATACTGCAATCCAGATTCTTGTGCATTACTTATTTTAAAAAAAACTTTGTATATTCATTTTACATATAATATTTATATCTACATTTGTCCATATCATTTCTTTCATTAAAGCATAAGATCCTTCAAGACTAGTAGTAGTGTACTTCTTAATATGTGCCTTAAGGATTGATTGAGTTCTTGATTCTGCTTTTCACTAGCTATATGAAGGCCAAACCAGGTCTCTGAGGCTCTTCATTAAACTCTTATGTGTCCCTGCCTCAAACATTGCCTCTATGGCATATGTTAAGCAGGACTCAGATGTTTCCTTATATGGTGTGTGTGGGGTTTGGGAGTGCTCAACTGAGAATGACCACATAGTTACATACTGAGTCCCCTATTAGTTTATAGATTGGCTAACTTTTCTAAAGAACTATCCACAATTTTGTTATTTAGACATGTAGATGCTATTTTAATGCTGTCACCAGATACCAAGGCAATTGACACTATTTTGCAGGATTCTAGGAAATTTGTTATTTTATGTACTCTATACCCCACTTTTGGGTGGTTGAAATTGATAGGACAGTTAGGGGAGGTCCTAAGTATGGCAGAAGAAAGACAGGAGAAAAAAATGTATCTTCAATAACTATTTTGTTTATCTTAATTCATGCCAGAATCTGAAATTTGTTTGCTTTTTTTTTTTTTTTTTTTTTTTTTTTTTGCTTTTTGGAGGGGGGGAAGGTAAGGTATTGGGGTTAAGTGACTTTCCCAAGTTCACATGCCTAGTAAGTGCTAAGTTTCTGAGGCTAGATTTGAACTCAGGGCTTCCTGACTCCAGACTCTCTTTTAGCTGCCCCAGTTTACTTTTATTTCACATATGCCTACTGACACACTAAAACTTACTCTGATAGTAATTGAGAACTATCACATGCTATCTGTGGTCCTGAATACCACAGTTCCATTGTACTACTGTCCACAATTAAGGAAATCCTGGGCATTGCGAGTGGAGCAGAAACTATTATGGGTAGCTATGGACAAGTCATTTAAGTCACAACCATTTCTATGTGACAATGGCTCAACATAATAAAAATTATAAACCCCTAGAAATGAACCCAAAGTCATATAGCATGTTTTACAACTGCCTGGCCTCCCCACCAATGCCTGTCCTCTGAGGATAGTGATGCTAAGTATTTATGCTAGGAAATATGCTTTCAAAGTAACCATACTTCTAAGGCAGGTGTTCTTAGCCTGTAGTCAGCAAAATACATACAGACTCATCTATACACACACACACACACACACACACACACACACACACACACACACACGTTTCAAATAATTTCATTATAATTGTTATCTAGCATATTTTTTAAAATTTATTTTATATAATTATGTAACAAAATAAGCATTTTCATAACACAATACCAAAAAACAAAAGATGACTGCACATGAAACTGAAAATCTAACATGTAATCTTATAGCTTTTATTCTGTATTCTTAAACACATTATTTTTTCTTCTTCTTTTATCCTGAGGAGTCCATGTGCTTGCCAAAGAAGTCTATCAGGTAAAAAAAAAAAATCAGATCTCTTATTCCACATAATTCTATTTTTCTTTCCTTTTTTTGGAAAGGGCGCTGCCTTTCTCTGATTGAGTGATTGTGTTTGTCTTTCTGTCTGATCATTTCCATCTGTAGAAGTTAAAAAATCTTTTGTGTCCTTGAGAGAACAAGTATTTCTCTCTATGTGTGCGGACATGTAGGCCTAATTGAGGATATAGAAGCAGATTCCAATGTGGTTACTTTATTGAGGGAGGGAGGCCAGAGATAACTGGACATTAAATAATTTATTTCCAGTCTCATTTATTATTCTCATAATACTGATTTCCCATATGTCTTTATCTCTAAAGGAAGAAACCAAGGAGATAAGTAGAAATAGCAACTTTTTGACTGTAAAATCTATTAAATTGTACTGTTTGAATGTGTGTATTCTGAACTAAGTAAGCACCAAGTTTTCACTTTGTAAGATTATTTTTTTTTCCTCAGAAATTTGTAGCATCTAATATATAATAACTACTGGAAAGAATACTAGTCATCTTTGTAGAAGTACTGTCTTGGCAGCATTTCAGGAATTAGCAGGGGATCATGAGGGCTCAATCTACCACTCATCTTTCCTTTAAACTCCCACCGAGCTAAATGGTAGTTCTGAGCTTTAAGTGAGCAGTGAATTAGGCCTCCAATGATGTGGAGAGAAGAGGGCAGATGGTTCCAGATGGCTAGTGCCACAGAAGTTAAGGGTCATTGTTTGGCAGAGGAGGGAGTGGGCACAATCTCCAATCTCAATTATTAAAAGTCAGTAGAGAGGAAAACAACCAAAATGGTAACAGATGAATGAAAAGACCATTGGCATGAGCAAGTACCTTAAGCTTTTTTAAAGCTCCCAAGAGCAAATACATTATGACTAGATTTTTATCTATTAGCCAAGTGATTTTGGAATTAGATTCCTGTAATTATTGTTCTTTCTTTTTTTTTTAAGTTATCATAAAGTGCTAGATGATTGTTATAATATATCCTTCGCTATTATAAAAAGTATTCTTTATTAAAGAAAGTGTTTAATATCTTAAAGAAAACATATAGAAATGAATTGACAGCATACCTTTAGGAATAGTTGGTTCTGGGTCCAGCTGAGTCAGTAATGCACAATTTTTATTTCTTTTTTTAATTAAACTCTTCTTTATTCATTGTCTTAGAACAGAAATTATACTATTTACTTTCTGGGGTGACTGAAATAATCATAGCTTCCTTGAAGAATAATCCTCCCCCTTAGACTAGTTATAGTGGGAATAGAGAGACAGATATAAGTTTCCCTCTAATCATTTTACGGTAATAATTCATTCAGGATTCATTTATTATAACAATTTAGTGTTTTTAACTTACCATAGTTATTAGGGAGAAAATGTGAATCACCAAACCTAATGAATGGTCATGATATCATGCAATAAAACCTACCTTTTCTAAAACTTTAAAAATGTAATGGATCTTGGAATATATTGCAGAGTTATATGTTGTTATTTCAGAGTTAACTATTATTCACATGTCAGTTTATGAAAGTGAAAGGAGAAAGAAAAGAGTTTATCTACAAATGAGTTAAAACTATGGATCATCAGATAGTGAATTCCAGAAAAGTGGCAAGGATATTAAGGAGGAGAGATCAGAAAGGCACCTGGCAGCAATTTCTGGAAGCTTTGAAAGCTTTATAAGTATGCCTTTTTGGTTTGTGTTCTTTGGATAACACTGCATAGGCTTTGAAAACATGAGTAAACATGCAATTGTGTGTAATATAGATTTTCCTTTCTGTTAAATCGGGAAAGAACAGAATTTTGGAATGAAGGGGCAGAATCTTTTAAAAGAAAGTAAATTGCTTAATTTGTGGAAGTGCATTCCCCTTTGGGGAGCACAAGTTTTCCATTATTGTAAAGCATTTTTACCTGGTGTTTCAAGTTTCTAAAGAAATTTTTGCACATGTGAAAAATAAGCAATGTACCAAGCCAACTCAGCTCAATGGAATTCAATTAATCTTCGATGTAATTCCATTCAATTTGACAAGTATTTGATACACAAACATTGTAAAAAGTGGTTGACCTCAGTAGCTTGCCTTCTAATGGGGAAAATAATATGAACACATATAAGTAAATGTTTTCCATTTTGGGGGTAGTAGGATGTCAAAACCTTTGAACTTAGCAGTGCCTCATCTTTACCAACTGGTAAAATCTTTCTAATAATATAGTTGAAAATAAATTGCTGGTTAACAACACTCCTTATGATAATGAAAGATGTTTTTTCCTTATTTTTCATACATCAGTTTTAGTCATTGTGAAGAGGAAGGAAAGGGTATAAACATTTATTAAGCAGCTAATATGACTATGCACTATGTTTTACAAATATTAACATATTTGATGGACCATCGAGATATCTGACTGCCTTTCCACAGACATAGAGGGGGTGTGTGGGAGAAATGCATCTCCAAACTTCCGAAATGGTTATGATGCTATTCATTAAAACTCTCTTTCTCTCCTTCTCCCTCTCCCTCCCTCCTTTCCTCTTATCCCTTCTCCCTTTCTCTCTCTCTATTTCTTTGCTCTGTCTCCATCTCTGTCTGTCTCTGCCTGTCTGTGTCTTAAGTGTTTTTCTCTCTGTCTGTGCTTTCTGTCAGTCCCCTTCTCTCAATATAGGTATAGGTATAAGTTTAGGTATAGATATAGGTATAGGTATAGAAATAGGCATAAGTAACAGTACAGTTATATAAAATAGGGACTAAAAGTTAGTGCAGTTTTAATCTTCTAATAACAGAACAGGTGTCCTATTTAATGTATTTATGTTAAAAAAATTGAATGAATTTTGGAATGGCAAACTAATTTTCATTGCATTTCCATTGAGGGAACAATCTTAGACAACATATCTAGGGTCTAAAATAAATGGGCGTAGAATTAAAAGAGCAATAGATCAAATATAAAATCTCCTTTTTGAAGTAAAAGCTCTTCACAACTTGGCCTCTTCCTACTTTTCCAATTTTCTTAGCTCTTATATGTCCCTTCTTTCCTATCATCATATCATCCTAATATCCTATCATCTCCAAGAAGCCTTCTCCAAGATTCCTTAATCTTAGTGGCTTCCATCTGAATTTTATCTCTTTTCTTCTCTTTTTCTGTTTGTCAATAGAGTACTATAGATAGAAATGTGTACACACATACATACATACATACATACAAACACATACATCTTGTATATATTTAGTTGTTCGCATAAACTGTGAGATTTTTGAGAATGTGATATGCCAATTGTAATTGTTGTTGATTTATCTTTCTTTGTATCCCTAACACTTTGCATGGTGTCTGTCAGATGGTAGGAATTTAATTAATGTTGACTTTACTTGCAGTCAAATGGTCTACACAAAAATAAATTAAGCTGTACTTTGAAACATTTAAATTTCTTTTTCTTTGGAATTTGTAGAATCTAACTATATCTGCTGAATGTTCTTATTAACATTATGTTAGAAAAGGGGAACAGTAGGGGGATGACTAGGTGGTGCAGTGAATAGAGCACCGACCATGGAGTAAGGAGAACCTGAGTTCAAATCCGGCCTTAGACACTTGACATACTTACTAGCTGTGTGATCTTGGGCAAGTTACTTAACCCCAATTGCCTTGCCTGCCCTCCTCGAAAAAAAGGGGGGGGGAACAGTAGAATGTGGTTCTAATGGCTAAGAGAAAGTAATATGTGTGGTATGGCTGATGATGATGCTCAGATATGTATAGGGCCAGCTATGGGCGGAGGGATGAGCAAAACAAAACTGCTGAATATATAGTAATATTTTCTATTTATGGCCTTAGTACTTTCCCTGATATTCTCGTTACCTATCATGCCTGATTGCTGGTCCATATGCCATGAAGACCCAGACATGTTCTTATAGATAATAAGTGGTAAAGATCCATCATTGATGATTTTTCCACTTACTGGTGCTTTACTAAATTATTTTGTATTCACTTTTCTGTTTAAGCTCCTCCCATACATATCTCTTACCCTAGAGTGTAAACACCTTAAGCTAGGGAAAAAAAATAACTTTTTTTTTTTCATTTTTGTATCATTAATGTCTGACACGTAACTTTTAGTTTGTAAATGCTTCTTGAAATATAGTAACACATTTTCACTTTTCTGATACACAATAATGCCTTCAAAAATCCTTCAAACACCAGTAAATAAATATCTCAAAGAAGTCTGAGTGCCCCTCAAAGCAGAGATGAGAAGGGAAAGGAGTCAGCATTTATTAAGTAACTATTATGTACCAGACACTATACTAAGTGCTTTAAAATTCCTGTTATCTCATTTGATCCTCACAACTCTGTGAGGAGTAGACTTCAAAAAATGATTAGCTCTCTTTTAATGGAACCTGCTTTTTCATTCTAAAGCACTATTCTTGCCTAATTTAATGGCTAAGTAAACCTAAGTTACACAAAATCTAATTATTTATTCAAGTTCACAAAGCAATTAAGTGGATTCAAGTAATTCAAAACCCAAATTCAATCTCATAAAATACGGTCATAGCTTCTTGAAAATGATCTTGATTAGTTTTTATTAAGGGAAATAATAAATCCAGTTTTGGTTGAAAAAGTCTAAGGCTTTTTCTAAAATATGCTTGAACCTCACTATTGGCCTCTTAAGATTTTAAGACTCATAGGAAAGAAGTCAAAATAATGGAATAATGAGAGGAAATTGATTCTCTGGGGCAAGGGATTTTATTTGTCACTGCTTCAAATTGAACTGATATGGTCACTCTACAGACTGACTTTGTATTATTGACTTTGGGAAGCATATGAAAGGTTAAAAAAATTATTTCTCATTGCCATTTTCCTAAATTGGATTCAGAAAAGCAGTTGAGTTAAAAAAAAATGCCTCTAATAGCCTGACCTGAAATCCCGTTAAGACAAGCCATTGAAGACAATATTTCAGTAAAACTGAGAAGAAGATAATAGGTAAATATGAAATGAAATAAAAATATCTTTCTGCATCTCTGTGATGATCAATTTTCACAAACAAATATAACAGAGTGGCATTTTTTTCAATTATACTAATGAGGTACCAAATGAACTGTATATAAAAAA
>CM053592.1:100053462-100086092 GCA_028646515.1 Pseudochirops corinnae | reverse complement strand
CTGGAGATCAAGGGAGCTTGGATTAAAACCAAGAATCACCTACCCAGCAAAATTGAGCATAGTATTCCAGGGGAAAATATGGTCATTCAATGAAGTGGAGGACTTTCACACATTCTTGCTGAAAAAACCAGAACTGAAAAGAAAGTTTGACACTCCAACACAAGAAGCATGAGAAGATAAACACGGAAAAGAAATCATAAGGTACCTATCAAAGATGAACTATTTACATGACAACATGGAAAAGTGACAATTGTAACTGATGAAACAATTCCCTTGCCCTATCCTCATACTGAGAAAAGTTTCATTTTCATTTATTGTTGCCATTCTCTTTAATGAAATTATTAATTGTTTCTATTATTTACTCTTTAACCCACCCATTCTTTAAGTTAGATAATGTACTTTCCAATTAAATTTTTTTATCAATGTTTCCATAGTCATTCAATGAATATAATTTTTATGCCATTATAATCTGAAAATTATGTTCTCATATCTGCTTTTCTGCATTTTTGGTGAGATTCAAATGCCCTATTATTTATCTTTTTTTTGTGAAGCTATCTATCTATCTATCTATCTATCTATCTATCTATCTATATCTGAGAAAAAGGTATACTACTTTCTATTTCCGTTCAAATTTCTCCAGATGCGTATCACATCTAACTTTCCTAAAATTTCATGCATTTCCTTAAATTCCTTCTTATTTCATTTGTGGATAGATTGTCTAGTTTTGCCATGGGAAAGTTAATTTGCATTCAATTTTTTTGATCTTCCTTCATAGTCAATTCACATACATGTTCTCTATCTATGTAGATTCTAAATATTCTAATGATGATAAAGTTCTTAGGAGTTACGTGTATCATCTTCCCACATAGAAATGTAAACTATTTAATCCTACAAAGTTCCTTGTGATTTCTTTCATGCTTACCTGCTTTTTTTTTTTTTTTTACTTCTCTTGAGTCTTGTCTTTGGATGTCAACTTTTTAATTCATCTCTGCTATTTTCATCAGGAATGCTTGAAATTCCTCTATTTCATTAGGTATTTATATTTCCCCTGAAAGATTTTATTTAGTTTTCCTGAGTTTATTAATTGGTTGTAATATTACCTCCTTGGTCTTTAAAAATATCAAATTCCAATACCTCTGCTCTTTTTAACATGGAAGGGGCTAAATCTTGTGTTACTCTAACTATGATTCCATGATATTTTAATTGTTTCTTTCTCAATGCTTTCAATATTTTCTTCTTGATCTGAAAGCTGTGGAATTTGACTTCAGTATACCTGAGAGTTTTCCTTTTGGAATCTCTCTCACGATGTGATCAGTAGTTTCTTTCCATTTTTATGTTTCTCTCTAATTCTAGGATAAGAGAGCAGTTTTCTTTTATAATTTCTTGAAAAATGATGCTTATGTTCTTTATTGTTGTTGTTGTTGTTGCCTCTCTCATCAGCCTCCTAAGTTGTATTGGCCTGAAAAAAAATGTCTGGCCTCAACCTTTTATTGACTCTGTCACTCCAGAATTCAATTGCTTTATTTATTCTACCATCTTGTGTTTGTTTCTCACATCTATGCTTTTTAAAATGCCAAAATAATTTTTTGAGAAGAAGCAACTGTCATTTGCGTGGGTCATGATAAGCCTTATGTAATAAGTGTCATTTGAACAAAACCTTGATGAAAGCTGGAGATTCTTTGAACCAGAGATGAGGAGTAAATATGTTCCTAGCATGGATGGACTGTCTAAAGGTACCTATGTGTATACACAAGAAATTAATAAAAAATGATTCTACTGCTGCCTACAGAAATCAAGAAATGAAAAGAGAAAAATGTATTAGGAGTATATCTTACAAATAAGATGGTGTAGCAGAAAAGGATATGAATTTGTAGATACATTTTGAAGTAGAACTACCAAATTCCTAATCAGTTTTGAAATGCACCAAAAGCTAGTCAGAATGTAATTTCCTGGTGCCATGCAAAAATAATCAAAATGTTTTCAAACAGAAAAAACAAAGATAGTGGAGAGAGATGTATATTTTTTATCTATTTCATTATATAACATATAGATAAGTTATGATATGGGAAGAAGAAAAGAATTTAAGATATCTTGAATTCCAAAGGTGACAAAATAGCAGAAGATAGTTTGTAGTAAACCTTATGACTTCAATTTATACTCAAAAGTGCATTTACATAATATGATCAATGGAGTAGAGTTCCTAATTCAAGGAAGCAAAATTGATTTCATTAATGACACTATAGCAGTGAAATAAAATTCATGATTATCGTCTACATCTGGATGGATATAATATCTTTTAAAGAGAAAGACAGAAGGAAGGGTAACAGTTTATGTTAACAAGTTGTATTCATGTGAAGAAACACAGGAATTCATGTCAGGGAGTCTAACGGAAGAAGAAACAATGTTTTTTCATTACAGACCACTTGGATGAAAACAAGATATAGATGAGGAATTTGGACAATAGATGCATAAACCAAATGCAAAGGCATAATGTAATAGTGATAATAGAATGTCAATATCCCAAGCAAATGATGGTGAATTCCATTAGCATCATGTAGAACATCTAAATGCTTAACTTGCCTTTTAAGAATTTCATAATTCACAAGGCAGAAAAACCAAACAGGGAAATTCCGTTTGGGGTCTTATTCTTAATAACAGACAGGAATTGGTCCCAAGGATAGAAATAATGGAAACTTTAAGGGAAAATGTTCATTTCCTTTTAGTGTTTGTGCCAAAGAGGAAGAAAGCTGGAAATGACTGAGATGCACTCTATATTTTGGGAAAGCAGATTAGGAAAGATTTTAGTGAATAAGGAAGTTCCAAAAGAATAGCAGATGCATTAACTCCAATTCAGAATGAGTTGCATCTGTGAGAAGAAAGCGATCTTGACTGAAAAGTCCAAATGATCAAGATATTGTATTTTAACCTAGTAGCAATAATTAACCACAGAGATTTATGGAGCAGAAAAAACATAACAGTCATATCAACTTCTAAGGATAACCATTGTAGCAGATTATGGAAGATAATAGATTGAAAAAGCAAGAGTCTCAAGAGAGGTAGTAAAAAGATCACGGAGATAGTGTAAATAAGGTGAGAAAAGGGCCTGAAGTAAGGTTATGGCTACGTGAGTATAGAGGAGTCAAATATGGGAGATGTTATGGAGTTATAATGTTTTAAATTTCTCTAATGATTAGATAAATAAGATGGAGAGTGAGAGAGTTGGAGATAATTCTGAGGTTTATGAACCAAGTAGACTGGAAAATCAATGGTAGTGTGAACAGAAAAAAACATTTTTTTTTCCTTTGAAAATTTACTTATTCACAACATTTTTTTTTCAAATTTGAGTTCTTAATTATTTTCTTCCCTTGAACCCCCCCCCCCCTCCCTTTTACCTAGTGGTAAGGCAAATAATGTTTTATCAATTGTACATTTGAAATCATGCAGAATATATTTCCACATTAACCATGTTGCAAGAAAAGTAAAGTGAAGAAATTACACTTCAATTTGCACTTAAATTTCATCAGTTCTCTCTCTAGAGGTGCACTTTGCATAACCCTCCCTCACTTAAATCCAATTCACTTGCATGTCATGGCATCACCTTCCTGATGTTATGGTCCTCATTGAAATAAAAGATAAATTTAGAGGTGGATAGCATTTTTCAACTCTAGTCTTTCAGAATTGTCTTGGGTCATTTAATTGTTCAAAATAGCCAAGTATTTCTCAGTTGATCATCAGTACTATGCTGCTGCTACTTTGTACAATGAGCTCCTGGTTCTACTCCCTTCACTTTGCATCAATTCATATAGATATTTCTAGGATTTCCCCAAAACATCCTCCTCATTCTTTTGTTGTTGTTTTTTGAGGGGGGAAGGCAGGGCAGTTGAGGTTAAGTGACTTGCCCAAGGTCACACAGCTAGTAAGTATTAAGTATCTGAGGCCAGATTTAAACTCAGGTCCTCCTGACTCCAGGGCCAGTGCTCTATTTACTGCACCACCTAGCTGCCCCCCTCATTCTTTCTTATGGCACAATAGTATTACATTGTAATCATTTCAGAATTTGTTTATTCATTCCACAGTTGGTGGGCATCTCCTCAATTTCCAATTCTTTGCAACCAGAAAAAGAGCTGCTATAAATATTCCAATAAAGACATGTTTAATAGAGAGATATAGGAGAAAACTAAAAGAATTTCATCACGAATATATTCAACTTTCCTTTAGGAATCCAGATTCTTATTTGAAATATACAATAGACAGTGATAGGAAAGTTGATCTCAGAAGAGAGGCTGAGTCTGAACACATAAATGTGTAATGTGAATTGTCAGAATAGATATTATAATTAAACCCATTGCACTTATCAAGGTTTGGATTCTATTGGGAATTTTAGGTTCAGTTCTGAGAAAATAATTTTGTAAGAATATCAAGGGGAGGTCATTTAGAGACATGAAGCACCTCAATTTCTGTGACTTTGGAAGGAATTGGGAACATTTGATTTATACATGGAAGGAATCAAAAGTTTTTGAAAGACTATCATATAGAAGAATGTTTGCACTTGTTCTTGGTACTACAGAATTAGGAACATTGATTGGTGTAGATTGTAAAAACAAAATCAAAACACATTTTACCTTGAAATAAAAACTTCGGAACAATAAAGGTTTAAAATCAAAGTTCTTGAGCTGGAAGGGCTCTCAGATGCCATCTATCACAACCCCCGCGTACATGAGGAAACAAGACAAGGTAGATTTAAGAGAATAGGGCAGGGTGGGAAACCTGTTGCCTCAAAAGCACATGTGGCCCTCTAGGTTCTCAAATGTGGCCCTTTAACTGAATCTTTAGTTTGACTAAACTTTAATAAATTATTTTATTTAATCATTTTAAATAATTTTTATATTTATTATTTTTAATTAATTAATTAAATTAATTATATAAATATATTTATATTAAAAATCCTTTAATAAAATGATTTGTTCTGTGAAGTTTGAATTCAGTCAAAGGGCTGCATTTGGGGACCTAGAGGGCCACATGTGTCTTCAAGACTGCAGGTTCCCCACCCCTGAAGTCCAAAGTTACACAGTAAATGGCAGAGGAAGGATTTGAATCCAAATTCTCTGATTCCAGTCAGTGTTCTTTCTACTGGATCATGTAGCCATTCAGAATGAAATGGGTTGCTGCATTAGAGGACTTCACAAAAGGATCGTATAACCACTTGCAGGTAATATTGTAGTTGAGAATGTTTTCTCAGGCATGGGTTATATTAAAAGGTCACTGAAATTCCTTCTAACTCAGATTTAGGATTATGCCAAAAATGTGCAGCTACTGTGTCAGTTCATATCATGATCCTTTTTGGATGGATGATAATATGCAAAAACAGATTTCTTCCCCAGGAGAATGGACCCCTATAAAGACAGATCATAATCTCCTATGCCTGAGCTACAAAAAAGGTCAAATTATTTGTCAAAGATGACAAAACTAATGTTAGAAATGAAATTTTATCCCATATTTTCCTGACTTCAAGCCTAGCACTCTATCCACTATATTCTGTGACTTCCTTATACTAACAATAGCATATGTATGTACTTATGTATATGCATATGTATCTATAGTCATCTTACATACATGATCACTTCTGATACTGTCATAAGCCTTAAGCCATAGGTAATAATGGCTAATAATTTACAATTATAAGATGTTTAACTTTTATAAAGTGCTTTCTTTACAACAAATTAAGAGGTTGGCATATATTATTATTGAGATCATTTTTGTTGTAAATATAATTTTTACCTATAATTACATATCAAGAACACTTTTAGCATTCATTTTTAGAAGATTTCAAGTTACTAATTGTTCTCACTCCTTCCCCTTCCCTCTTCTGTTGAGTCATTTCTTCATAATTGTCTTGCATCAGTCTCATTACTTTTCCCTATTTTTCTTCTATCTTTCTTGTATGACTTTTAAGTTGCCACTTCTCATTTTCCTTTGGAGTTTTGCCTATAGGTGTTTTGACATTGTCTTCTTCTGAGTTTGTGTCTTGGTCTTCCCCATCACCCAAATAGTTATGATCAGATTCTTTGTTCTTGTTGTTTGCTCATTTTTTTTTTCATGTTCCCATTCTTTTCAATTTGATCTCTGCTCCCAGGGTGGAAAGGGCTCTGTCTCAGGCTCCTTGTGCTAGTGGCTATGGTTACTGGCTATTTATGTAGTAGTATGCTGATATTTCACGGAGGTTTATGGGGGACCTTCATGTCTGGTGTTGAGTTGAGGGGGTGAGGTGGGGTGATGCTGGAGCCTGTAGAGGTCTAGTAGCAGATTTAGGGTCCTAGTGGCTTTATATGGCATGTCCTAAGGCTAAGTGGATTTTGCTGCATTTTCCCAGGACTACACTGAAGCACATGGAGGTCTAGCCCCTGGAAGATACCTTTTTGCCCTGGGTTGAGCCACAGCACCCTATGGTTCATTGGAGTCTGCCCCATAATTGCTATGTCAAGGCAGGTGAGAGGTTCTGGTGTTGGCATGTGCCTACTCCACCATGCTGAGGCTCAGGATCTCCTCACTGGTTTGCTGGGGTGAGGCTTGCTGCTCTCTTGCTAGGATTCTTCCTGTTCTAAAATGTGCTCCCCTTTTACTTGAGTGATATGGACCTTTCTTAATGATCCTCTCAGTCTCCTGGGCTAAAAATCCACTTCACCACATCTTTCTATTGGCTCGGATGTTCCAGGATTTGTTCTGGGGCACTATTTTCTGATTGTTTGGAGGTGAATATGGGAGACATACAGCAATTTACTACTTACTTTGCTTTCTTGGTTCCTCTGTTATGACCATTTTAAAGATGAAAGAAAGGAGAAGAAATGAGATTTAATAATTTGGACATGAAACAGTGAGGTGGCATAGTGAATACAGCACCAGCCCTGGAGTCAGGAGGACCTGAGTTCAAATGTGACCTCCAACACTTAACATGTTACTAGCCATGTGACTTTGGGCAAGTCACAAACCCAACTGCCCTTGCTTCTCCCCTCCAAAAAGCAAAAAAAAAAAAAAATTAAAAATTAAAAAAAATAATTTGTACAAGGTCTCTCAAAAATAATGTTACTCCAGCAGAGCAAAAAATATCTCTGAATAGGGTTCTTAATATTTCTTCACAACCTATCAACTGCTCTCAACAGACATAATGACACAATGATTCATCATGATAAATCAATTGCCAAAGCAAAAATTTAATTCCAAATTGTGTGTCCTTTTCATCAAATTCCACTGACATTATCACTTATGCACAGAAATGATTCAGTGTCATAAGCTGGGTTACTCCACAATGCAAACAATATAAAATTCGTATGCTATTTTAAAAGGTGTGTAATCTTTTTTAGGGAGATTGGCCGAGTGAAAGTCAATGCTATGCAGAAATAAAAGTATGTGCCCACTGCTGTGGCATGATTAGAGGGGTGCTAAAGATTCAATCTATCAACAAATATCTTCCTTGTTAGTCCACTGTGGATTTGCCATTCACGACATGGCCAAGACTCCCCCATTAGTTTGTTGTTGTTGTTGTTAAGATATTTTCTACAGACAGATAATGTTAAAATGGACATAAATTTTATTTAATAGCAGTTCATTAAGGGAGAGTGTTCTTAATATACCAAAAATCCTTTATTCCTTGTCACAGATCCATTGATTAGATTGCTAACTGTTTACTTAGAAGGCATAATCTTAAGGACACAAAGTTGGCCAGTTTTGATTTTGGTGTTGAGGTTGGAAATGAGAGGAAAAAGATAAGAAATATCAACAATATGGAGTGCAGACAGCCAACAAGAAATTCAGAGAGTGTTAGCTTTGGGATTTGTTAATATCGGAAGGGTAGTGACATGAAGCCTGTGAGAATAAAGTCAGGAGCTATTTTTTTTTTTAATTCACATATCTCATAATTGTACATACTGCTAATTTAAGTGTCTAGTGAAACTGGGATAATACTTGATTATATAATTTGCTTGTCATGGCCCTCTACTCCTATAAGCAATGCCCTTGCTAGACTTGAGCAGCTTAGAAAGCATATGGCAATTATAGCCAACACTCATTTAGTACTTTAAGGTTTGCAAAGAACATTATATTTATTCAGAAATTCAAAACCCCTTTTCCTGTACTACACTTCTTCTATCCAAGCTCCTTGACCATTCAGAGAACTATTTCCCTAACCTGTGTTAAATTCTCTATTGCTCTATTTGGGGCTTAATGCCGCAAAGCACAATAGGCTGGTCCCATTCCATTAAAAAAAAATAATTCATTTCAATTCATTAAGCATTTGTTAAATAACCAGTTTGTTCAAGACACTGTACTAGACACTGGGGGTACAATGACAAAAAGAAGAAACAGTCCCTAGTCATGTCAAGTTCTAACTAGTACACAGCTAAATAAATACAAAGTAATATTAGAAGAGAGAGTGAACACTAAAAGAAATGAAAAAAAGGAAGATACTCTTTTACAAGACATAACACTTGACCTGAGCCTTGAAAGAAGCTAAGATTTCTAACAGGGGTAGATGATGTAGGGGTGCATTCCAGACCTGAAGGGTGTTTTGTTCAAAGACATGTAAGTGGGGAATGACCTGTCATGTGTAGGAAACAATAGACTGAATTAGCTTTAATATAGAGTGTATGAAAGGGAGAAAATCTATTCAAGGACTTGATTGTGATGAAATATTCAAAACAGAGCCAAACTAGCTACTTTGTGCAACAAACTTTAGTTCTGGAGGGCAGTGCTCAATCAAAAAGATCCTGAGCTATTTACATAGGTGACCATCCTACATTTAATAGAAATAGGTAATTTGAAAAGAGTTGGAAATAGAATACATTTTTTAAAGAGAAAGGCTTTCTGGAAAACGAAAGAAAAATCTGATATAAAATCTCCCCAAGTAGCTTGTAAATGATCTAGTTGTTTTTAAAGAAAGATTCTCATACTGAGGCTTTAAAAGACTGCCTTCACAATCATTCTCCTCCTCACACTGTACTAAAGAATATATGTGTTGTTTTGTTCTTTTTTTGTCTTTAAGAGTAAATTGAGTCTTCAGTCCGCAGTTTGCTACTTAGCATGGAACCCAGCAGCTTCACTGTGCCACTGTAAATCATTTCCAAGTACACTGACAAGACAATAAAGATCAAATCCGAGGTTTGTGGATATTAACAATACATGCAAAATATATGTAATAATTAGTTATAAACATATGAAGAAATCACTCATTAAAGAGCCCCTAGAAAACAACCTTGTCAAAAATAATTCACTTTTATGCATTACACATTTTTAAAATGTTTCCCTTCTCATTCTTTATTAATAGCAATATTTGCATTCAAATAGAGATCATTTGTTCCCAGGAATTCATCTGTTCCTGCTGTTTGTTCTCCACCTCCCATTTAATCCTAGGTTTATAGCATCACCATTGGTTGCTATGGAAATGATGAAGATGTCAAAAAGGTTTATGACTTCAGGTAGGAAAATATAGTAAATTGTGAGGACTACATGACTTAGAAAATCCAAGTCCTGTGTTTACTCCAATAGCTTTAAATTAAAATGATTAAGAGCTAAGGAATGTCAAAAATAATGTTACTCCAGCAGAGCAAAAAATATCTCTGAATAGGGTTCTTAATATTTCTTCACAACCTATCAACTGCTCTCAACAGACATAATGACACAATGATTCATCGTGATAAATCAATTGCCAAAGCAAATCTACTAAATGCCAAAATATGAGATCAACAGACTGACAATACTATACTTCACCAATGTTCCATTGTAATCCAAAAATCCTTGTTTAGAAAATCGGGAATTAATATTTACCAGAAAGAATGGAATTAGTCAAAGTAAATCTATACAGCATTGAAGGTTAGCACCTTAACATATCACTTTGTCAGACGGCCTACTATTTAGACTTCCTGGGTATGTAACTAGTGGGAATTTAAGCTCATGTAGAGAAAATGTGAATATAGTTCTTTGTCATAATGCCTGGTGCCAAAGCCAAATGTTACATGGTATTCTGTTGCAAGTGCAAAACTACTAATCAAATGAAAATGTTACTGTTCTCAGCAATATGTTCCAAGTTTCATTGTTGAACACAGTGGAAATGACTGCATTAATATAATTCTGCGAAGGAAATGACACCTAGAGGGATGCAGCATGCTGATCAAGTTTAGAGGGAAGGAGGAGAGGGGTGACAATGGAAACAATGTGTTCCTGCTCTGTCAGGACATAGGAAAGAGCAAGTATGTGGAAGGAAAAAGCAATTTGCTGGCAAAACTATACACAATGGATAGTGAGTGGTTCACAGCTTATACACGAATGATATGTTCAAAGTGAGAAAAAGAGTTGGAACTATAAATCTACTGTAGGTCTCCAACTTTCAGGACTTTGCTGTTGTTTAGAGGTTGTACAGAATTTTCACTGGGGAGAAAAAGAATTTAAAAATTGCAGCAACAAGGAGTGAGTGTATGTTTTTGAGATATGTTTAATATTATCTGCAGGTTATATATTTAACGGAAAAAATATCTACATACCGTAAGTAATATGTCTTTGTAGGAATTAACCTTTTTTTTTAAATGGGAAAGTGTAGCAACATGATTTGATAAAAATAATATGAATCATACTTAACATTATAACATTGGTTTGGTAATCCTCATTGAACTTTTAGATTAGGTCTTTAGAGAATGCTGCTTATATCGTGAAAGTGGGTACTATGGAAACTTTCTTTATAGAGGACTATTAAATTGAACCAGAACTGAATATTTGGAATGAAAGCAAAAAGCTTTAGAGGGTCTGCTGCATTGTTCAAATGTGAACTGGAAATTTTAGTGGATTGTGAAAAGTATAGTCCGTTCAAACTTGAAGTTTGATTTTATCATGTACATGCTACCCAACACTTCTTCATTAACTCGATTACTATTTAGCAGGTGCCTATTATATGCCTAACACTATGTTAAGTATTATGAATAAAAATACCATCCAAATCCAAAGTAAAACAAACAATAAAAAGTAAGTTTTCTTTCATATAGGAATTTTTCATTTAAATATGTGGGCCATATCAGTATGATCAGAATGTTTGAGGCCATTTGACCCTGCTATCTTTTTTTTTTTTATCTTTTTAATGTCATCCTGTGTGAGACCAAGCCAAGATGTCAGAGTGGGAAAAAATAGAATAGCCTAGCTCCCCCATGACTAGTCTAAAAATTATCAAATAAAGAAATGATTGAGAAATTTGAACAGAAACTGCGCCAGATCAACTTTTCAGACCAAGATTACTATTTAACCAATAGGCAAGTAATCAGGTTAGGGATTGTGAAACTGATTAGTTTCCAAAACTATAAACTCGGTACCCTAAACTCCAAACTAGACCCAAGAACAGGGAAACTCAGAATTTATCACCCACCCAGCCTTTGGCTTCAGTTCAGCCATTCAGGATTTCCCTAGTGGAAGTGGAACATAAGACTTGTTGCCTAGGATGAGAAGAGCAGGGCTGATTAGAGTAGTTCTTGTTCAGTTTACTCACCTTTAAATGAGGTTGATACTAATATTTGCATCTCTCAATTCAAGGATCTAATAACCTAATGCATGCAAACCACTTCGAGAACCATATTCTCTGTCATTCATATCATGTTGTGATAGTATTTTTTTTAAAAATTTCTTGTCATTAAAGATGAATTGCTGAGTATCAGCATAAATATTATATCACTATAAAGAAAATTTAAAACTTTTTCTTTAGGGGAAGTAATTTAAGTTGTCAAAAATATGAGAAATTCAATATTTTGGTTGGTGAATATTTAACAATCTCAAATAGTTATGATATTTGATGCAATAGGATACTAGAAAATAATTCCTTCTCATTAAAACATGACATTTAGACTAAATAATCATGAGGTCATTAAGTTCATTCTCTTCCTATTCTTTTATACATAAAATGAAAATTTTATTTTGGAAATATACAAAAGAGCAAAGAATCAATTTCATGTGAAAAAATGAGTGGATTTACTGTTCTTCCATCTCTGTTTCTTGGTCTTTTTCTCTCTGACTCTTTCTTCCCCTCATTCTATTTCCCCTTTCCTCTCCATCTCCTTTAGGTTTTTCATCCTATTGCTTAGGAAAAATCCATATACCACTGTAATGTTAATGGAATCTGAAGATGTTCCATGCCCCTTTGTATTGGCAAATAAGCAGGTACTTAGCACCTTGCTTCAAGTTAACACCTTGTTTAAGCTAATTAATTAACATAGAAGTAGTTAACACCATGGGAAGAAGTTGCTGATGTAACAAGAAGAAGCAGAACAGGGAGGAGCTATACCATATATAAGGAAGAACATAAACTGGACAGAGAATTTCCTAGGGTAAACATTATGGAGGCAGGGCAGCTATTGCTGGGGAATTTCTCTCAGTGAGCATCTGGAGGCTGGAGCTTCTGCTGAGACCTTTTCCCCGGGGAATTTCTGCTGAGAACTTCCAAGAACCAGGCTGTGAGTGAGAGAGGAGGATCCCTGCCTGAGAGAGCCTATTCTGTTGTGAAGGTTTTGAAATGTGGGTGCTCACTGCATTGACCATGTGCACCAACTTTGTGATTACTGTAATGACTTTGGCTTTCTGGTTCTGGCACTCTTTTTATAGTAAACACTCTATTCAATAACAAATCAGAGCAAAACATTCACAGAAGTCAAAGCACAGCATTCAGAATTCAGTTATAAATTCACAACGTATTAAAATAGCCACATAGTTTTGAAAAAAAATACATTCATTTAGTCACTCAGTCACTTAGTAACTCAATCATTCAGTGGTTCTCTTTTAAGCAAGGTGCACTCATTTAGACAATCAATCATTTAGTGAAGTCCTTAACTAAACAAGGCCTCCTTAAGGGACACAATGTAAAATAGTCAAAGTTCTCTACCCATGGGGTACAATTAAGTTACAATATCAATCACTACTCAGTACTCTCTAAAGGAGTAGTGGAAAATGCACAGGCCATCCACCCCTTGGTCACGAGTAAGTTACAATTTTATCAGTCACTACTCAATATCCATGGAAAGTTTTTTTTTTTTTCTCATCTTGACCTGAAGTAAGCTCTCAGATTCCCTGGTTCCCCTTCCATGGTCCCAGCTCCTACCTGAATTCACCAAACTGTCACCTGGGTTCAAAGGCAGATAGCTCCCAGTTCCTTGTCCAGCTCTCCATGCAATTCCTGTTCCACACTGAAACTCACAGTGTCCAGTCCACCTTAAATCCTTCACAGTCACTATTCCTGGGAAATCAAGGCTTAACAAAGCCACAAACAGACAAAGGACTGACACCACAGTCATGTTTCCTTTGGCAGCTCTAGCTGGCTCTCAGAAGTCTTCAGCAGCAGTTCCCAGAAGAAAGATCTCAGCAAAAGGTATGCCACCACAAGTCTGAGTTTTACATTCTTTTCTCAGTTCTTCTCAATTTCCAGTCCAGTCCCAATCCAGCAACAGCGGATGCTCACTGAGAGAAATTCTCTTTTTCTCTCTCTCTCTCTCTCTCTGGCAGTAGTTTCTGCCTCCAAGACTCCTGCCCCAAGAAACTCTTCAAGAAGTCTCGCAAAAAGTTCTGACTGTCTAGTTTGTGTTCTTCCTTACATACACAGTATTAGCTCCTCATTGTTCTGGCCTTTCCTGTTACTCTCTCCCAGGTGTTATCTATTTCTGTGTTAATTAAATAGCTTAAACAAGGTGTTAACTTGATGCAATGTGCTAAGTACCTGCTTACTTGCCAAGACAAAGGGGCATGGAAGATTTTAAGATTCCATTAACATTACAACCACTTGGCAACCATGGGGTAGTGATAGTGTAGTGAATGGAATTTTGGACTTGGAATTCAAGAATGGAATTGGAGATGACTATAGTTAAAATCTTGCCTCAGACAGTTACTAGTTATGTAACCCTAGGAAAATCACTTAACCTCTCCCAGGCTGTTTTCTTGATTATAAATCAGTTAATAATCATTTATGAATATTTATTCATTAAAGTGCTAGGCACTGAGCTAAGCCCTGAGGATACAAAGAAAGGCAGAAGATTGCTCCTGCCTTTGAAAATCTCACAGTCTAAAGGACCCAACAGGCGAATAGCTATGTACAAACTGACTATATAAGAAATAAATAGGAAAGAATCAATATATGGAAGGCATCTAGGAATAAGAAAGATTGGGAAATGTTTCTTTAAATTTATGGGTGTTGGAGATGATAGTAGCAGGTCTTCTCCAACTCTAAATCTGTGGTCATGTGACTCTGTCCATGCTAAATACATTTGAAATGAGAAATTACTGAAAAGGCAAATTTTAAGTTTTATGTAGTGTGAAATTTTTCTGTTCTTGAACTCCATCCTGGAGTTAAGAACTTGTCCTTTGAAGTAGAATAACATATGTGGAAAGGCAGGAAGCTGCTCCTACTGACAGTGTTGCAGGGCAAAGATGACAATGAGTAGGAAAAAAAAAAAACAGTTCACCACCTCTAATTTCTCACTTGCACTAAATCAAAATCTCGTTAAAAGAAGAGTCAGCTTTCACAGGAATAATGCAAAACCTTACTGTTTAACTCTGACTGGGAAAACCTGTTGTTAGGTGAATCAAACAAACCAACAAAGAAAAATAGCTTCCACACCCAACAAAATTAAAAAAAATAATAACAAAACTGCTTGTACAGGTCTTCAAAAGGAAATGAAAAGACAACTCACACAGATTAAAAAAAAGAATCCATCTTTTCTTAATACATGTTCTGCATTTCTCAACAATCTATTCACATGCACAGATTACTTGCTCATCTTTGGAACAAAGCTTCAATGACATGTGAGCACATAAGCATGAACACTCTCATAGAATCTTTGAGGAACTTCTAGTGCAATGCCTCATAAATTTTTCTCCATTCCTTCCCTAATGTAACCAATTTTAGTTAAATATAGAGCCTTCAATGATTTTCTTAGGGTCTCTTCTTATGAACAGCAATGTCTGTTTCCAAAAAACAGATTAGATCCTTCATTAATTTCCTTAAGTATTGGTGTAATCTAGTACTGTTTAAGCGTCAGTCAAATGGTGAAGTGGATAGAGCACCAGGAGTTAGCAAGACTCATTTTCCTGAGTTCAAGTCTAGTCAGTGTTAAGACAGTACTTTGGTGACCTTGGGCAAATCACCTAATCTCATCTGCCTCAATATCCTCATTTGTAAAAATAGCTGTAGAAGGAAATGGAGAACCACTCCAGTATCTTTGCCAAGAAAATATCAAATGGAGTCCTGAAAAGTTGGACATGACTTAAACAATTGAACAACAGCAAGTCACTGTTTAGTAACAAGTACTATTAGCCATACACTATTCTATATCTCTAGGTGGGTCATTAAACTGCCCAACTCTGGTGGCTAAAGTGGAGTTAGCTTTAGAATCCTTCCTAGGATTCACTTCATTCAAATTTCAATTCACTCTAAAATTTTCATAGAAGACCTAGAGTTAAGGAAAGTAGAGTATAGCTCACAACTGCGACCAACCTAATACATTGGTGATTGTGGAACAGAACCATATAAAGTCATTTGGTACTGAGACCCAGAGTGAGAACTAAATAATTAAGGAGTGTATGGGAGTTTAAGTAACCCATATATGTGAGGGTTGGCATTCTGTTGAGGATATAATGTCCTAATAAGAGCCTCATCAATCTATTCCCCAACTGAACATCATAAAGCTTCACAGTTTTATTCATTTATCACTGGGTTAGATTCTGGATTTCTCCATCACACCCTCAGAAACTCCTTAGTCCTTGAAATCTATTAAGCATTGTGATTCCAATCTCTGAAGTAATCACAATCTTGAGACCCCTTTCTTTCTGATTGGATAGCACTTATTACACAATCCATTTTTGGAGAGTGTCCTGATAACCCCTTTCCCAGTTACCTTTTCCATGTTGCCTTCCCATATCAGAATATAAGCTCTGTGAGGTCATGGACTGTCTTTCTGTTTGCTTATATTTTCATTTCCAACACTCATTACACTGCTTGACACATTCTAATTGCTTAATAAAGGCTTTATTGACTAATTGTTGACTAACACAGGAATGCCACTGATATCACCTAACCTTTTGCTTTCAATGACTCATGCAATATATGTAATTGTGGATGGCCCTTTCAATGCATGGATTGCAGACATATGCTCCATACTACTGAATTATATCCATATATCCCACTGAGATATTTCTGGAATTGTACAAAGGATATCTAAGGTCTCTTTATGCCCACATGTCTAGGAATTGATTGATGTATTTTTGCGCTGTTGTAGGCAGCTGCTCACAATGAAATCAATTTTTGAAAGAATATATGGCATGATGTCAAGGCAATACTGCTATATCAGAAGAACATGACATGATTAGGATATATTTTTCAGTATTATTATTTTTCAAATAGTTCTCTTTCTCAGGATAAGAGCCAGTGATTAAGGTTCTCAAAAATCACCTGTATGAGTCTAATGTTGCTTCACAAGGTATTTTTTTGCTGGTATTAAATACAAGCTATGGTTTCTATTTTAATGGGGATATAGAAAGTAGCAAAAACCTTACTGCCTGACAATATGCAAGCAATCTCACACATTTCTCTTCCTATGCTGGGAAAGTGTTAACCAAAACAGCAGAGAAAGTCACAGAACTATGAGAATCTGGAGGTAGTGTTCGTAGAAGCAGACAACCTAATTCCATTCTTGGAAATTAGTAATATTTGAAGGTATGTTCTTTTTTTTCTTCTTAAACTGAGAAAAAATAAAGGTACACAATTGTCAAATCAGATTGAAATTGCAAATATTTGAACCTAACAATTGAAGCAATGCTGAAATTGAAGTAATATTTTACTTTTATGAAAGCATTGTGAAGGGGAAATACAAAATGTAGTTATATTTCATTATACTCTCAAGTTTCACATGTTTTCTCCACCTCTGAAGACAAGACTAAAATAGAGAAGTTCATTAATTGAATCTTAGCCCAATTGGAACATTTTATGTAATTGGAACTTTCAGCATTCAATGACATACATTATTCACATTTGTTAGTATTAAATATCTCATTTTGCTACAGTTCTGCTACCTTCATTGTTGACTGCTGATGCCAACTGATATTCCACTGAAATCAATGGGGTGACAGGCACTGTATGTATCTTTGACAGTGTGGGCGGCACACATCAGCTGTTTCTTTTTACTGCAGTGTATATCTGACTATTAGTCTCTATTTCATGATTCTATAAATAGAAATCACATAAAAATCAATGGCAATAGGGATCTATGTAACTTTCCTTTATATTTTTTCTATAGAGAACATTTATTAAACACTTACCATGACCTATTCCCTTCCTCTGTGAAATAGTAAAAGCTACCCATGTCATCTATTATTCTCTGTGTGTGTGTTTCTGTTTCTTTCTCTGTCTCTTTCTCTGTCTCTCTCTGCCCCACTCTGTCTCTCTCTGTCCCTTTCTCTGCCACTCTCTTTGTCTCTCCGTTTGTCTGTCTCCATCTGTCTCTCTGTCTCTGTTTCTCTGTCTCTCTCTCCTTCCCCCAAGCCTTTTTATGTTGCTATTTGGTCATTACTCTTTGTGCAGCTGTGCTGGGTGCTATTCAACAGACTGATCCCCAGCCTAGTGTGTTCAAAATCTAAATAACACAGTAAGTACAGAGACCACTTTCAGTGGCTTGCATGACTCATAATAATGTGGTTGCTGCTCTGTTTCTGAGTGTATTTAGAGAAGAATTTAGCATTAGTGTTTTTTAAATATTTCTTTCACAGTAATCCGGGATTAAGACCCTGATCAACTTCAGTTCTTTGAGTGCAGGTACAGATGCAATGGCTACATTAATGGAGACCTTTACGCAACTAGAAATGACCCCCTGGCAAATGACAATTTGCATTGTATAGGTTATTTTTGCATTACTGACAAATAACTCACTCGCATTAGTTCTCAGGAAAAAAAAAAAAAAGTAAGATCAGGTCCTCCAAAGTTCCTTTTCATTGGTGTAGAAATGCCATATCCCACCCACGTTTACCAAATCCAGGTAGGTATACTTATTATCTACTCTCTCTCTCCACTTCTAATTTTTACTATGCCATCACATTGTGAAAAGTAGAGAGTATGTAAAATTTCTAAAACTAATAAACTCCATGGAAAACACCCCTCCCCCTCAACCTTGCAAACAAAGGAGAAATTGTGAGATTTTACCCTGAACCTGGAGGCTTCTAGGTAGCTCAATGGATAGAATGCTGCATTTGTTGTCCAGAAGATGTGAGTTCAAATTCAGCTTTAGATACTTATTTGCTGTGCCATCCTGGGTAAGTCTCTTAAGCTCTGTGTGCCTTAATTCACTGGAAAAGGAAATGGCAAACCACTTTAACATTTTTGCCAAGAAAACCTCATAATGGGCTCATGAAGCATGAGACAATACTGATCAACAATAACTTTTGTTTATTTATATTTTAGACTCTAGGTACATTGATGAAAATTGTTTTGTTGACTCCATCATGTAATTGTGTGCTGTTTTGATTCCTAATCAGAATCATTTATATTTTCTTGGGAAGGATGGAGGGGTTACAATAAATATTATCTATCCTAACATGATCAGCAAGATTTTCGGGGTTAGAAAATGGCAAGCCCTGAAACACTGTCCTTTGAAATAGATTCAACTTGTGTAATACTCAATTTCTAAGCTATCTTGATACCATTATTTGCAAGAACTTAACAACAAAACTTAGAAATTGTAATTGTAAATAGCCTTGAAATTATAAATGCCATAAAGACAGGATAATATTTTCTCAAGGGCTGTCTCTATGAAGTGTTTCAAATGGATGACCTCTTGTATTGTCCAATAGATGGAAGTTTTATATAGCCCTCTGTGATAGGTGGAGGGAGAGCATATCACATTAATGCAGTCTGAGAATAGTCAGGACCTGGATCTTTTTCTTTAAGTATCTTGTCAAAGAACAACATGTAATTGAGAAAAACAAAACAACAACAAAAAAAGACATGCTCAAATCCTCCCTAAAGACCTTGTCGTAATATGCCTAGAAAAATCCCACTAGATAGACTAAATTTAAGATGATATCCCTATGTTTGTCAAAAGTAGTTTCTATTTAACAACTGTAATCTGTGGCTTAGAGTCCTGGGTCCTGATTTTTGTAGATCAGGTTCAGTTTCTTCTTACCCCCATATATACACAGTTTTTCCATCTCCTGAACTGCTACAAGGTACCTCCCTGCTGGCTCTGAGGCCAGCAACAGTGGTCACTGAGCAAGAGTCTCCTCTTTCACCTCTTTTCAGGAACTATATGTGTGGGATATGGTCTAAAAGAATAACCAGAGCTAATGTGTTGTAATCTAAATCAGAGAACTTGTTATATTTGTCCCCACTCCAAAAAAAATATATTCTTTTTCCTATCATCTGATTTATTGTGAAGAGATAACCACATGCTGTCATGTTCCTAACACCATATTCACAAGCTTTGTGACATCCACACCTTTTCTCTATTCTCCTCTCTACATATCCAGTCAGTTGTCAAATCCCTTGTCTTAACAGATTCCAGTATTTAATAGCTCTAATTTAGGGACAGTTTTTTCCTCATTCTCCAACTTCAAAGAGTATTAAATAATGTTAAGAATTTAAAATTTGTTTTGTGTGATCTAGAAAATTTAAAGCATCATCATGTGAATATTTTAGGTTTCATTTAAAGGAATAAAGGATTTGTTATAAAATCTAGAAGGACCTCCAAACTTTTGATTATTTATTCAATATATTTACTGAATCAAAACCATTGCTTCATAGCCTCTGGGTACATTTAAAAGACTAAGGAAATATTTCATCATTACTTCTTTGAATCTAACAGATAAGATATTTTTAAAAATCACACTGACAGTAATATAACAAGATGTGAACAGTACATTGAAAATAATATTTTTCTTTGAGTAAGACAAAAAAATCAAATAATTAAAATGTCAATTTACCATTCCTTACAACTTTGTCTGAGTGGAGAACTTCATGATTAAGGTGATTAAAATTCTTTGGTTTCTTCCCTCAGAGGAAGATTCTATGTCTTTAGGCCTAGACTATAGAATAGCAGAAATTGAAATATAGGAATAAATATGTATGTATCTATACCTAATTCACTATCTACATAATATTTTATAGGCAAGCATGTTATTGAACCAAAAAAAGCACTAGTGAGGACAAGATATTTTTCTAAAACTCCCGGTATTGTGGTTTTAAGCATCTTTTACATATTATTTAAAATAAATGAATTTTCCAGGTATATTTAACAGATGTATAGAAAAAAGAAACAACCACCACAAGAAGATTCTCCCTTTTTGGGCTATATTTCTTTCCCTTTTTTTTTAAATAGGAAGGTCTGAATCAAAAACTAACAAGTAAGCAGGAAAAACAAAACAAACTACAGAGTTAGAATGTACTATTCATTATGTTGAGAGAAATGGGTGTTTTCTGTAGTTTTAAAATATATTTACATTAGAAACGAGTGGCCTAATTTAGGAAGGATTTGCTATTTTGCAGTTTACATAAATCATAAACTAATTTATGCATTTCTAGTTATGCTGCTAAAACTCATTTCATGAATATTGGAAGATATTTAACTCACAAACAAGCATTAAGCATTTGAATGGATATATTTGGAGAATGGTGCAGAATGAGAATGAAAAAAGTCAGGATTTGGGCACACATTCCATTTATTTTAATACATGGCTATTAGAATCATAGCAGAACATTCAGTATGCCCAATATGCTATTGTTTGTTTGTTTATCTGTTTATTAATTTTCCCCTTTTTAGTTGCCCGACTATTTGATTGTACTAAGACATGTATTCATTTATTCAACAAATATTTCTTAAATGCCTACTTAGATAAGGTGTGGTGAATGGTACTGAGGATAAAATAAAGAAAAAAAGAAAATAGTCTTTGATCTCAAGAAATTCATTCTATTGGAGGAACTAACAAGAACCCCCCACCTTCTGATGTAATTTTGGTTGAGTTGAATCAGGTCTTTATTTATATAATGGAAATAATTCCACACCCCTTCTTCCCTCACCAAATATGACTAGATTATGATTAAAATCAAGTTTATATGGGTAGAGAAAATTTGATGCATTAAAAGTTATACTTCTTCATCTGACATTATCCTGTTAGATATTAATTTATGTTTATTATCCCATTTTTAACATTATAATAACCTTATGTAAAAAGATACTACCAGTCCATTTACAATCTTTGGCATAGTCAATTAATTTATCATCAGAAAAAGGTGTAATTTTATTGCTATGAGTTGATACTTTTCCATCCACTTTAATATTGTTCCCTAAAGACCCTGGATATCCCCTTCACACTTAAAGTTGAAATCTTCTATCTGTATTATATTTCTATTTTAGAATTTGAGGTTTTTGAGAATAGTACTGTCTTACTTTTTGATTTTCATACCTGGAATTTTGAATAGTAAGGGCTTAATAAATTCCTTCATTCACGAAGAAGCAAAAAACTCAAGTGTATTCAAGGATTAGCTTAGGATCACCCAGCTGATAAGTGGCAGAGCTGGCACACAAATATTGGTGTTCTGACTCCAAACAATTCCTTTTTCACTACACAACATGACCTCTGAAAGAAAGAAAGAAGAGGTTCTTCCAGTTTATTGGAAATGTCGATTCTGATGCTTTAGGAAAGTTCCAATTTGCTATTGAATATCACCTTTTAATTATATCTGATTTGATCATATGCATTTAGGTTTGGACTTTATATAATGTAAGGAATTGAAATATTGGGCTATGTATTTTGTGAGTATAGTTTATTGTGGACTGGCAGTAGCGTGCAAGTAGTTCACTTGATATCACCTATTCCATATATGAGAACAGGCCAAGTTGATACACTGAACCCCCTACCAGGCTGGTCCAGGTTTTTGGTTCTATTCCAATTTGCTATTGGCTCATTGAAACAGCCTTGAATTAATTTGAAATAAAATCAAAGCTTCCCAGCCATGGTCAATTAAACACTCCTGGCTCTTGTAACTATGCAATATCAAAACAACTAGTTGAAAATGAAATGTGAAAAATACAATTAGTTGTTTGGATTTTATAAAGCCAAGTATCCTTCTTCACTAACCCCCATCTCCCCTCTTTGTTCCCCTCACTGAAATGGAACAGTAATAAGATTCAAATTTGGAATTTATAGAAAAAAAGTAGTCTATTTTGATGTCTTCTTAAATTTAGAATTCTCTGTTTCCATCACTATTATATTCCTCTGTATCACCTCATAAGGATATCTTCTATTCCTTTGCCTCTGAATTACTTAAGCTCTTGAAATTTGTTTTCAGTTGCTGAACAAGTGAATCTAGAGTCAGTCAGCGAACATTTACTGAGCACTTACTATGTGCCCGGCACTGTGCTAAGTACTATGGATATAAAGAAAGGCAAACACATTACCTGCTGTCAAGGGATTTATACTTTAATCAGGGAGACAATGTATATATAAGTCAGCACTTATAAGGCATATATGTGTATATATTATATATGTACATATACATACAAATATATACATATGTGTGGAGAGAGAAACAGAGAGGAAAAGGTAGAGGGAGAGAGAGAGACACAGAGAGAGAGAGAGAGAAGGGGGGGGGGTGTAACCTGAGAACTGAAGGTATGATGGGAATAAAGAAAAGCCTCCTGTAAAAGGTTATATTTGAAGTGAGTCTTGAAAGAATCCTGGGAAACTAAGAGGTGAAGGTGAGAAGGTCAGCATTCCAGGAATCTGGGCAAGAGGAAAAACAAGTGTAAACACAAAGAGACAGGAGTTTAGTTTCATCTATGAGGAACAGAAAGTTGCTTTGTGTAGCTGAAATGTAGAGTTCAGGGAACATAGTAAAATGTCAGTGAACTGAAAACAGGAAGAAGCAAAGTTATAAAGAGCTGTAAATACCAAAGGGAAGTCTTTATATTTGGTCCTGAAGGTAACAGGGAGCTACTAAAGTTTAATAAGTAGGTGAGTTAACATTGTTATACCTTTGGTTTAGGAAAAAAAGCATCTCTAAAAGATGAGTGAAGGATGGATTTGAATGTGGAGAGTCTGAAAACAGGAAAAAAAACCTTATAACTTATCTATGTCTATATACAAATACATACATATACATACACTCTGTGATCATATGTGTATGTGTGTGTGTGTGTGATATTAAGAGAGAAATGAGAACATTTGAAACAAATTGGATATGTGCTATGAATACAAATGAAGTATTGAGAATGAAGCCATAGTTGTCAGCCTGATGAATCAGGAGGAGGATGATACCCTCAAAATTAATAGGGAAGTTGATACAATTTTCCACTGTTTTTCCTTAGTTCATCAATAGATCTCAAGTAAATTCCCCCATGTTGAAATTTAATGGAAATCCTATTCCTTAATAGCTTTCTTATGGTCCTTTCCTCCTATGGACTTTATGATGGCTATGGCTGTTGCCATATATTATTATGTACAATTTCTGGAATGCTTTTGCTTTCTGTCAAAAACTGTCGAAAATTGAATTTATTCACTATGGTTATTATTCATACTACCTTCATTTTGTTTTTGATATATTTGTTCTGACTGTTGGATTCATTTTGTCAAACTGAAAGAGGGATTTTTGGAATTCTAGTCTGAGATTACTATTAATAGGATCTAATTCTTTAATTTTTCCTTCTAATTTAGTTGCTTTTCAATTTTGTTTCTTATTTTCAACTACCTTAGACTTTAGGGTAAAGTGTTTTTTTTTTTTTAATTGTAGTTCTATAATGTTTAGCGATGTGTTTGTATATGACTTGGAAATGAGATACTTTGATAAAATGCAGTATGGAGCTCTTGCCTATATCTGCCAGGATCTGTCTCCAGTTTTGATATGCTATTATACAGGTGCATGGTGAAATTTTCCATATATTCAACCCATTTTATAACCACTCATGGTTTGCCTGCTTTTGTTATAGATGTCATCTGTTCCAAAGTATTTTGAGCAGGTGGAATATAGCTATTTCCATTTTGTTCTGCTATGTATTGCCTTCTTGGGGTACCAAGAACACAAAGGAGTGTCAATTTTTCACTTTACATTTTATGTCAAATTGATCATCTTGATGGCTTTGAGTGGGAATAGCCATTATTCCTATGTAATCAAATCTTTTTTTTTTCTTAGATTCATAGTAGTTTAATCACACTGTTTTGTATGTTAAACCAATCAATGGAATAACCATAACTTGCTTGCCCAGATTTTAACTGTTTCTGCCAGGCCTTCAGAATGAACTTTGGGCAACAAAAGTCCTTGGTTGGCATTATTTATTTTGCCATTTTTCCTGCTTCCAAAAAGATGGATAATGCCTTGGGCTTTGATGGGATTGTTTTTGTTGTTGTTAACTAGACCTGTGATATAATCAGTGTTAGGAGCTACCAGTGATCACGGTCTCTCTGTCAACAAAGTTACTCTACTACTTATAGTCTATAGAGGCTTATTGTTTTTGCTGTTATTTTGTTAAGTATCAAGTTAAACCTATAGGTTACTAAAAATACAGAATACATCTGACCATAGGAGAGTATTTTGTAATGATATAAACTTTTGTCTTTGACATTTTGCTTTACTTTGTATAGGATATCTGGAAAGTCATTGGCAAATATCGGTAATACCTGTTTAGGGTGATATGTGTGAGGGTTTATCATTTAAACATTATAGCTTTGGTAGAAAACTAGGCTACTTAGTCATGACTTTAAGGGCTTAAGTAAGTGAAGTCCTATCCCAGAGATTAACCTTGGCTTGATTACACATTTTTAATCAGGATTAAAAACTTTGATGATCTTTAGTCTGTTGCTATAACTTCAAGCACTTAAAAGGGGAACGGGTAAATCTTTCAGAATTACGTTCACATAGACCAACAGGATAGTCATAAATTTAGAATCTGTAGTGTCAGGGAAACTGGTAGTCTTGTAATCTCATCTGCCATAATGCTCTTTTCATTAACTTTAAAAATTTAATCTGATCCTTAGTCTGATATTAATTTGCCAACCATGCTGCTAAATTTGGTTAACATATCACTGAGGTTGGGACACACAGTTGAACTTTCTACACTTGGAATTTGTAATTTAAAAAAGAGCATTTCAGCGAACATTGGTAACAACATAAATTAAAAATGAAGTAAACATACCACATAATTTATCTAAGTCAATATATGAATAATATATATCATATTATATACTGATATAGCATAAAATATATATATGAATCTTATCTTCCTAAGAACTTTCTTGAGATCTATATCTTAAATTCCAGTTGTATCCTCCCAAGTCCATAGAAGCATGTTAGGCACAGAGTACATTATTAATTAATACCTGTAGATAATGTCTTAATTGTTCTGAACTAGTTCTTACCCTCTAATGAATAGAAAAAGCCTATTTGAGCTTCAATATATAGTTTTGGAGAATGAAAATCTATGAGGTTACAAGATATCATATTACTGTTCTTAGTACATTTATGAATCAGATAAAAGTGAAAAAGTGGAGAGGAAAGGAAAGGAAAGGAGAGGAGATGGAAAGAGAGAAGAAAAAGAGGAAAGAAAAGAGGAAAGGAAAGAGAAGAGGGGGAATTATCCAACATCTTCTTTCTTTTCCTTTAGGGCATCAAGCATGGGCTGTCTATCTTGGGAGATGACATGAATAATATTCTATTCTCTCACATTTTTTGATCAACGTAACCACTGGCTGCTGAACTCTCTTCAGATTGACACACTGAGAAAGATTACTGCTAAGTCATTTAAGTTTTATGAAATGCATTCTAAATATTTCCTCTAACTTGAGCTACTCTAGGCAATGAAGGAGCACTCATCAATCCAGGTGACATGTTCTGATCCTTTAGTGACAGTCAACTCAGAGAAGGCTATGTTGTTTGAAGAAAAAGAAGAAATATTTTTAAATAAAGAAGAAAAAGAACTTTTGATTTAATGTTTGATTGACAGAAATCTATCTGTATGTGAAATTGGGTTGGGGTTGTGGAGGTGAGGTGGGAGTATATCCATAACATTCAAAGTTCTTTATAGAAAATGGGATTTTGGAAATCAAGGATGAAAGGGTGTTTAGTTGTTATAGAGGATGGAGAATTTTTGGTAGGAGAGTAAGGAAACTAGACTGTTGTTTCTCCTTGAGATCAATGGGAAGCCAAGAGAAGAAGGTTCTATTTGATTTTCTGCCACGTGCTGTATACATCTATTTGGGCTATTCAGTCACTTTACTTTTTCACTTAACAACTTATTATGCCCACTTTTATTTAAATGCATCTGTTTATGAGGTTTGTTTCGTCAAAGCAGAACTTATTTGCCATGACTTCAGGGAGGAAAAAAAATAATTTCAAAGTTAGCATTTATGTTTGAACTGAGTGACACTGCTCTAGTGGCTATTAAACTTCCAAGGATTTCGGGCTTTGGAGACAGGCCCCTGGGTTCACTGTAACTCTTTATGAAAGGAAAGACTTATTTTTGAAAGAGGAGGAATGTGTGGATACATTTGTATACCCCCCTCAAATGGAATTCTATACCACAGGAGTGACTCCTCTGCCATTAAGAGTCATAAAGTCAGAAGTCAAATGACTGTTTGTTGGTGATGATGTAGAGGTGGCTGATTCTTTGGCTAAGGGTTAGAATAGAAACTTCAAAGACCTATTCCAACCTCAATTCTATGATTCTATGTATCTTTCCATTATCTATTAAGATTAAACTTCTTCAAATAGTTAACATCTGGCAAAGAAAAAAAAAAACACATCTATAGAGTCTGCATTCAATTTAAAGGAGCATTTATTAAGTACCCAGAATGATGAGATTCTATGATAGGTAAGGAGGAGCCAAAGGTGCAAATTATGTTTTCAAGAAGTTCCAATTGTCCTGAGAAGGGACAATACTACTTAAGAGAAAAAAGGTGAATGCAAAGTAAAGTATGGAATTGTAGGAGGAGGGAAGTATGCAAATAAAGTGAATTAAGAATTAGGGAGGAGGAAGAAAATATTTAACAGGAAGAAAGGAAGGTTTCATGGATTGGGTGGCACAGGAAGGGAACCATTTTTTTTTCTTTGTAGGAATATGTGGATTTTAAGAGGTGGAACTCTATCAACCAATCAAGCATTTATTCATAGTCTGCCCTATGCCAGATATTATGCTAGGATCTGGGGATTCAAGAGCATTTGCAAAAAGAGTCCCTGTTCCTAAGAAGTGTGTAAGGGATAAACTATACACATATATACAAAATACATTTAAAGAAAATGAGGGTGAGTGGTTTTACTATCAGACAGACAATTCAATAGAGGTCTTGTATAGAAATTGGTATTGGAAATGAGCCTGGAAGGAAACCAAGGATTCTGAAAAATGACAGTAAGGAACAGAAACATTCCAGGCACGGTAGACAGCCAGTGCTAAGGTGCAGAGGCAAGAGATAAAGCAAAAGAAATAATGCAGGAAATCTAGTTTGGCCATTTTGTAGTGTTCATGGAAGGAAATAATATGCCATAAAGCTAGAGAGATATGTCAGAGACAGGTTGTGATGAAGACTGAGTATCTTTAGGAACAAAGGTGGGGAATGTTGTCCTATAGAAGAAAGTTTCATTTTTGTTAGAAACTGGAATACATAATGGAAAATGCTATTTAAAAGTATTGGAAAAGCAAATTAGAATCAGTTAAATTGTGGAAATCTTAACTATGAGATTAAAATCTTTTATTTCATACTTTCAGTTTCATTGAACCATTTGGTTTTTAGTTAAGTATAGAGATTGTTCCCAATTCATGAAAGCCCCCCTATAACAAAGTAAAAGTAAGGTAAAATTAATAATATAGTGATTTCAACTGAAACTTCATGTAGTATTCCATACATATATTATCCACCAAACTCTCTATCAAAAATTAACATATTTTTATCTGTTAATTATATTTCTTTGATTTTTTTGTTAATTTTGTTTTACTTTGTTAAGTATATTTTCTTTCCTACCTCCACTGCATTACAAATAAGAGCAAATTTCTTATCACAAATAGGCCTCTTGAAACAAAACAAATTCCCAGAATGTCTAGACACTCAAATACGTATGCCTCATTCCATTTCTAAATCTATCATCTCCCTAAAAGGAATAGCATGTTTAAGGTCACTTGTTTAAATGATAATTCATAGGTCATAGATAGGATCATAGATTTAGAACTTTAGCAAAAGGGCCTTAGAGATCATCTTTTTACAGATGAGGAAAGTGAGGCTGCCTTAATGTCACACAGATAATAAAAGTTTGTATCAGGATTTCAAAAGTACATCTTCCAAAATTCACGTCTTGAACAACTTCTTGCTAACAGAAGGATTGGGTATAGGGAACAGGGAGAAAGGGGGAGGAATGAAGCATGTACATATGATAAATCATTGCAATAGAATCAGAAAACATGTCATCTGAAAAGGACTGAAGAAGATTAAGAGATCATGGACTAGCCAGAAGAACAGAGTCCATGATCCTAATTATGATAGGCATATGTCAGCTCTCTAACTTCCCTCTCAAAGATTACTAATTTTCCTCATGTTATAATTTTCTTAGGGTCTTTCTCCTTCATTCTCACCTTGCACCTGCATCTGAATTTCTGAACTTCCACACCGTACTCATTTTATCCCTTTCCCTTCACTTTTCAGTTCCCTTCATGTCTTGTTCTTGAATGAATGTTCAGGCTTACTTTTTGCTTGCATTTGCATCTCCATCACTGAGAAGGAAATCACTAATAAACTAAATTGCCTCCTGGGATCCAATTAGATTAGTATAAAGGTGCTTCTGAATATGTTCAACTATATTGACTTTTTTTTTTTTAATAAGGGAGGACAGTGCTAAGATAAGCGGAGAAGAGCAGCCTAGCTGAACTATCCTAATAATCCCTTCCAAAACAACTTATAATAATGCTTAAAATCAAATTTTGGAGCAACAGCAGGTGAATTATTTTTCCAATTGAAGATTAAGAGGTCATCAGGTGAAAACTGTGACACCTGGGTGGGGACTGGCCACATTACCAGTAGCAGGACTTGGAGGCAGCTACAACAGCAGTAGTAACTTTTGGAGTTCTCAGCCCAGAGACATTTTAGGTTACTGTTCCAGGGCCAAGAGAAGCTCTTGTGGTCAGACGCCAGGGAAGAGTGATCTGGACAAAATTCTGAGGCAAATAGGAGTATTAGCACTTGCAGCTGCAGAAGAACAAGGGATCTTGTCACAGTTTCAAGGCCTAAAGGAGCAATACTGCTTGCAACTACAGAGAAGCAGAGGCCCTCTCCTGGATAAAAACCTAAACTCAGACCAGAAGAGAAATGAAAACATCTTACTTTAGAACACACTACCTTGGAAGCACCAAAAAACTTGCAGGTACCCAGAAATGACTCTGAAAACAGCAATGGGAAATAAGTCTGAAGCTTAGGATTACCACAAAGCCATTTAAAAAAGATTCTAGGCATCATATTTCAAGAAATTATTAGGAAAAATTGCCCTGACAACATAGATCCAGAAAATAAAAGAGAAATTGAAAGAATCTACACATAATCTTCTGAAAGAGATCCTCAATTAAAAACTCCCAGGAATATTTTAGCCAAATTCAAGAGCTCCTAGGTAAAATAGAAAATATTACAATTGAACAGAAAAAAAAAATCAAATATTGTGGAACCACAATGAGGACCACTTAACATTTAGTGGCTTCCGTGTAAAAGGAATGGAGGGCTTAAAATGTGATCTTTCAAAAGTTATTCAAGATTAATCCACCAAACAAAACTGAATACAATCATGGAGGGGGGGAATTAACATTAAAATAGAGAACTTTCAAGCATTTCTGATGAAAAGGACAGAATTGAATAGAAAATTTGATATCAAGACAGAAGACTTTAGGGAAGAAAATAAAGGGAAAAAAAGAAAAACAAATGTAAGGAACTCAATAAAATTAAAATGTTTATATTCCTATATGGGAAGATGATACATGTAACTACTAAGATCTTTATCATTATTAGAGCAGTTAGAATGATTATTCATAGGCAGAGGCCATAGGTATGAACAGTTATGTGAAGAAGATCTCAAAAAAAAGTGAAGGGAGTGAGAAAGAGATCACTAAGAGGAGGGGAGAGGGAGAGGTAAAATGGGGGAAAATATCACATAAAAAAGGTGCCCAAAGAAGAATTTTATAGTGGAGGGGAGAAAAGAGGTAGGGAGGGTGGGCAAATCTTTAACCTCACTCTCATTGTAATTGGTTCAAAGAGGGAAGAATACTCATATACACACATACATACATGCATATGTACACACATGCACTGAGTTGGGTATAAACATATATCTTATTGAACAGAGCAATTGGAGGAAAAGGGGGAAAATGAAAGGGTCATGATAAAAGGAAGGGTGGATTAAGGGACAGAGTGGTAAGAAACAAGACAGACTTTTGAGAAGGGACAGGATAAAAAGAGAGAAAAAGATAAACAGGAGAAAAAGCGATAAAGGGAAATGTACACTTAGCAATCATTATTGTGTATGTGAACGGGATAAGTTTATCCCTCAAATGGAATCTGATAACAGAATGGATTAGAATCTAGAATTCAATAATATGTTGTTTAAAAAGGACATGCTGGAAACAGACACATAGATAGAGGTAAATAATGGTCTGGAGCACAAATTTAGGATTATTAAGCTTCAGCTAAAATAAAAAAAAGACAGGGTTAGCAATCGTGATCTCTAATCAAGCAAAAGCAAAAAATAGACCTAATTAAAATAGATAATTACGGGAAATTTTCTTTTGCTGAATGATACCATAGAAAATGAAGTAATATCAAAAAATATGGCACATTTCTCTGATAAAGACCTCATCTCTCAAATATATAAAGAAGTGAGTCAAATACATAAAAATTAGAACCATTCCCCAATGGATAGGTGGTCAAAGAATAGGAAGAGGCAGTTTTCAAAAGAAATAAAAACTATCTATAGACATATGGAACAATCCTCTAAATCACTAATGATTAGAGAAAGGCAAAATAAAATAATTCTGAGGTATCACCTCATACCTATCAGAAGAGACAAGTCCTGGAGAGGCTGAGGGAAAATAGGCACAGTAATAAATTCTTAGTAGAGTAATAAACCAGTCTAAACATATAGAGGATAATTTAGAACTATGACCAAAGGGCTAAAACATTGTATGTACCCTTTGACCTAGTAATACCATTACTTGGTCTGTATCCCAAACAGATTATTTATAAAAGGAAAAAAAGACCTATATACAAAAATATTTATAATAGATTTTTGTCATGTCAAAGAAATGGAACTTGTGGAGATGCTCATCAATTGAGGCATGATTGTACAAGTTGTTGCATGTGATTGTGGTGGAACACTATGGTGGCAAAAGAAATAATGAGGAGGGGAGGATAGCTTCGGAAAAAAATATAGGAAGATTTATATGAACTGATGCAAAATGAAATGAATAGAATCAGGAGAAAAATGTTCACAGGAACATCAATATTGTAATGATGATCAGTTGTAAAAACTTTGCTCTTCTAATTGATGCAACAATCCAAAATAATTGCAAAGGACTTGCGATTAAAAAAAATATATTTTCTATATCTAGAGAGAGAATTTATGAACTCTGAGTACAAACTGAAGAAAATTTTTTATTTTATTTACTTTTTTAAAATTTTTTAAATGAATTAATTTATTTTCTTGTTTGTATCACTCATTCTCATGAGATTTTGAGTTACATATTTTCTCCCCATCTTTCTCCTACCCACCACCTCAAAACAGCCATCCCACTCTATAACCCCACCCCCAATCTGCTCTCTCCTATGTCCTCCCCAATCACCCTCTGACTTTCTGGTAGGGCAGGATGGATCTCCCTACCCCAGTGCCTGTAAATCTTAATTCCCAGTTGCATGTAGTTAATAATAATAATTATTATAATTATATATATGTATATATATACATATATATATATAAATATTTAACATTTGATTATAGAACTTAAAATTCTAGATTCTTTCTCTTCCTCCCTTGTCACACACCCACACTGGAAGGACACGCAGTTCAATACAGGATGTACATGTGTAATTACACAGAACATCTCCACAGTGACATATTGTGAGAGACTGATTATATGTCCCTCCTTCCTATCCCTCCCCTCCTTGTTCTATTCTCTACGCTTTCCCTGTCCCTTTACAGAAGTGTGTGCTTCCAGTAAACCTTCCCGTCCACCATTCCCTCCTCTCCATCATGTCACCTCTCATCCCCATTCTGCCTACTCTCCTGTGTGGCAAGATACAGTTTAGAGTTTATGTCATTCCTTCCCTAAGCCAAGTTCAATGAGAGTCAATTTGACCCTTTCCCTTTTGCCTTCCTGTTCTTCCCCTCCATTGTAACAATTATCCCTTGTCTCTTATATATGAGATGATTAACCCCATTCTGTCTCTCCCTGTCTCCTCTTGTTCTAGTCCTCTCCCACCTCAGAATTTCACCTTTTAAAGTATTGTCCCTTCCTATTCAATTGATTCTGTGCCCTCTATGTAAACATCTATACTCAAACTCAGATATGTGTTCATATGCATATATAAGCCCTCCTATATAGACATATGTTTATGTATGTATGTGTATA
>CM053592.1:100036145-100052962 GCA_028646515.1 Pseudochirops corinnae | reverse complement strand
ATTATATTGTGATATATTGTGAATGTTTGTCTTGATTTGTAATGGAATAAACAGAGTGTTCACCATATTTTGTAATCTGAACTCTAAAAGCTGTTCACAGTAGCGTTCCTTTGGGAATCTGCTGGTGCATGGCGTTACAAATGCTAATACCAGAAAGCCAAATCCATGATACCAAAAAAGAAATGTATACACAATAACAATGTAGGGGGCAGCACCATCCCTAAGTCTTTTGCTAGGGCCTTCCTACAAATGAATATTCACAGCTTGCTGCCTGCCTTCTTTCTCTTCCTCAGCTCTAACTACTCTGACCATTTTCCTCTGGACTCTGCCCCACCCTTCCTGCTCTACCCCTTCATATTCCACCCTGTCCAGCCAGTTCCTCCCACGACAAGACTCGTGCAACTCAGGCTTGTGACTCAAGCAGGTCTCATGGGCCTATTAATACATGGGAAAAATCTTCCCATTTACATTACCATTACACTGGATCAAAGGGTATGAGCAGTTTTATAACCATTTGGGCATAGTTCTAAATTGATCTTTAAAATAGTTGGATCAGTTCACAACTCCACCAACAGTGTATTAGAGTTTTTAATTTTTCTAGTGGAGCTTTTACTTTAGAATTTTGCATCATATACTCTCATGAGTCAATAGAATCAATATGAAAACAAACAGTGCTTAAAGGGACCTATGTAATGAAAAGGGAATTTGAAATTAGATGATACATAAACAAAGAATATTCATATTGTAGGCAAAATAAATTTTAATATTTCTGACAGGCAGTTTGGTACAGTGGGAAGTCTCTTACCTGTGATATGAGATAATTAGGTAGTCAATAAATACTTAAGTGCTTACTAGGTGCCAGACACTGTGCTAACCACTGGGGGTAAAAAGAGAGGTATAAGATAGTCCATGGTGTCAAGGAATTCAGAAACGACTGGTAGAGATGACAAGCAAACAAAAATGTAAAAACAAGCTACATACAGGAAAAACAGTAAACAATTTAAAGAGAGAAAGGCAGTAGAATTAAGAAAAATTGGGAAATTTTTCCTGTAGAAAATGATATTTTGGTTGAGAATTGAAAGAAGCCAGGCAAGAGGGCAGAGGGGCCAAAGAAAAATATTCCTAAAGTATATTGCTAAAGTGAGAGGTGGAGTGTCTTTCCATGGAACACCAAGGAGGCCAGTTTGACTCAATATAAAAGTACATGGGTGGGTATGTTCCTAGTGGGCACCACAACCATTTCTTTGCTACAAGTGTTAATAAACATCTTTCTTAAAGAAAAAAAAAACGAGTACATGGCAGGGAGTACAGTTTAAGAAGCCTGGATTTGGTCTTAGTGATCTCGTCTGCTCTCTGCTATCAGTGGGACCTTGGACAAGTAATTCAATTCACTGGACTTTTGGGTTTTTCAGATGTCAACTTATTTTATTGAATTATTTTGCCTTTTTTTTTCCAGGGCAATTGGGGTTAAGTGACTTGCCCAAGGTCACACAGCTAGTAAGTGTTAAGTGTCTGAGTGCAGATTTGAACTCACATCCTCCTAACTCCAGAGATGGTGCTCTATTCACTGTGCCACTTAGCCATTTCTATGGTATTGAATTAGTCTGTCACAGAGGTCTCTTCTAGCTTTAGTTCTAGTTCATTATCCTATAACATAAGAATGTAATGTTATTATTATTTTTGGTTTAGAACCCTCAGCCTTAGTATTTTCTCTTGATCCATTGTTGGAAACATATTTTCTTCTACCTTTCTCTCTTTGCCTTGATGTCACAAAACATGTGTTGATTTAATTTGGAAATACATTTCAAGTTATTTTCAGAATTTCTCTATTTCTTCATCCTTTTCAGCAGAAATTGGCACAGAAGTACAAATAGTTTCTTGGTGTTCCTTTTGCAAATGCCTTTTATGAAATCTAAACCATGAGATGACCAAATTGACAAAAATATATTCTATGTTGTCCTGGAATTTTGAGTAAAATTAATTCCATTAGCTCTGATATTTGCTTTTCCATGTAGAACTTCTCCATGTAGATCCACTCTTCCATTTAGCTGCAACTTCCATTTGTATTTTTGTAAGAATATCACAATTGATATGATTAATTTCCTTTAATAATAGACTGGCTCATTAGTCACTGGAGGAGGAGCTTATATTTAGATTTCCACGAGCTAAGTTAATGTTTACAAATGGTCTAAAAATAATTTTTTCTTTTTCACTAAAGGAAAGGGGACACATAGGCAGAGGGCGATTTTGCATTTTCTTTTGCCAAATCCATGGCCATATAATTAATCACTATATCACTGTCCTTCAAGTGATGAAACTCTACATACTTATTTCAGTTAGGTTCAGGAAACAGATATAATCTCCTGTTATAATTGAAGTTGAAGACTTTCTAGGATAACAGAAGTTTCTAAATTCCATTCTCTGCTTCCATAGGCTTCAAGAACTTGGGGCCACCTCCATGTCATCATAAGGTAGGGATATGTAGAGGTCAGATTGCAAAAAGTTGGCATGAAACTAATTGTTTCATGGCTTTTCCCAGTAATATTCACAGTCTAGTATGAGAAAACATAGAAACCAGATGATAGGGTTTATCCAGGGATAAAGATTAATCTAGTGGAAACATCAGGAGGTCGTCAATAAGGTATTTTAGGATTTAGAAAAACTATCACTGAAATATCTAATTCAATGTCTAAATCATGGAGGGGAACTAGATGAATCTAGAAAAAAAGATTACTATCTGGAGAATTAGAAGAGTTGAATGAAGATCCAAATGAGGGGGAAAAGAAGGTTTAGAAACAGAAGAAAGTAGAAATTAAGGAAACTATTGTCAGAAAAGCAAATTTGAAATCTCAAAATTTTGTAAAGAAAAAGTTCTAAGTCATTATATAATGTTAGGCAAATGAATCCAGTAACTTTGCTCTTAATTTCCTCATTCATAAAAGAAGGAGGTTGGACAATGTGATTTCTTAGGCTCTTTCTAGCTCTACATCAGTTCTCTCATTCTATGAAATGAGCAGAAAAGAGATTATTATCCATAGGAGGCATAGAAATAATGACTATAATAGGGAGAACACAGCCCCTACTAATCAAACCTCAGAGCTCTCATTGTGATAAGAGCAGAGATAAAATGTCACAGAACAGTTTTGCTTACTTATGCATTTGTAATTGGAAAGTCATAAGTAAATCAAATTTTACAAATTATTTTTATTTACGCCCAGATAACATTGCTTTTAAAGAAAATCATGGTTGAATTATATTGTTATTTCAGAATCACTGTAAGAGAGAAAAATGTCAAATTAATGAGTTTGAGTTTCCATTAACAGAAACTCTTTTTGTATGTGTGTGTGTAAGTGCATGTATATATATATATGTATATATGTATATATGTATATGTGAATGTATGTGTGAACTTAAATAGTAATCTCTAATTTATGAGGTGTACCTACACAGGCCATTGCTCAAAGGGATAATATTGCTTAATCCACCCCTCCCCAGATTTCAAAAATGCATCAAGTAACTGCTTAACAATGTTCAATATAAAATGTTGCTTTGATTCCTTTGTCAGAACAGGAAATTCAGGATTCTGAGTATTTCCCAATTCCCATTGATATTCATCAGAATAAAAATTTCAGATATGAAATTAAAGGAACATTTTACCTCTTTCACTCCCTCTAATGTAAGAGTCCACAAACTTGCATATCTATCTAATATTATCAATTAGAGCTATGAGTGTGGCAGAAAAGCCCACTCTGTCTTTTTCTTCCTGTTTTACTTATTTCACCTTAGGTAATAGTCAAAGTAGGATTCTTATAAACCCAAATTAAATTGGAATAAGTTGCAGAAGTTAGAGTAATCTTTATTAATATAATTTCTGATTTAAAGCATTTGGTTTATTCAATTTTTAGAAAACCATGCAGTCAAATTCTTGTAGAATTCATGTAGTAACTCAAATCAATCTAACCAAGAATTACTTATTAGAGGACTTTTGGGCACCTGTCTAAATACTTTGGTTATAATAATTTGTAATTAATATATTTCTTATTTACATGCAAATTAATTCTACTGAGGTACTTGAAAACAATTAGTGTTCTTTAATAATTTAAATGGCATCTCCTTCCTGAAAGAAAAAAAAAACATATAATCTCATTTGCACTTTAATTTACAATACTAAAAATAGCCTGTTAAGCCATAGAGTAGTTATAGTATAGAGGAAAGATTCCTGGACTGGAATTCAGAAGACCTACATTCATGTAATGACTTTACCACTTTATCAGTTTGTGACCAGTTGTGAATCACTTAACATCTCTATGAAAGGGGCATCAAGGATATTTAATAAATATCTCCTCTTAGATTGCCTTATTGGTGTGAATAATGGTTTATTACAGTTTCTGAAGAACTGAAAATAAACATTACTTGGAGGACAATGGAGAAGACCATGGTGGATGTGAGCAGGTTGCAATGTCTAGTAAATGAGTAAGTTTGGTAAAAGAAAATAAGTAAAGATTGTTATGACATATAAAACTGAAAGGAAAATAGGCTCTGAAAAATAACTGGTAGGCAGTTCTACTAGAAAACTTGACATTTCAGATGAAAAAGACAAAAGTCTATAACATGGTAGAATGACCCTTGTGTCAAATTTTAGGGAAGATGAGACTGGAAAATATAGTAAAGTAAGAAGTTGCCCAGCCCAACTCTCTCCTAATAATTCCAGTAAAGATATCGGAAAATATTAGTGAGAAGATCTATAAACACAATGAAAAAAGACAGAGGGTCATGTTTTCTAACATAAGTCAGAATTAAGAGATAGCTAGAGGCCCCTGGCATTGTAAAAGGCCTCTGCCCAGGAAGGTGGCTTCCTAGTAATACAATCTGGATTTGGTTCTGGGGCCTTCTCCAGGTCAAGGATCAGGGTTATGAATCCACTATGGAGTCTATGTACCATTCAAGGACCTAGTATATGAGCCAACTTGCAGCAGTGTCTTCTGATCTTGGAGCTGGGGAAGCAATCACAGTGTCAGCATGGGTAGAGCTTGAGGCTCTGTACTGGGCAAGGATGAAAAAAAGAAATTTTTGATGAGTCTGATGCTTGATTAGGTTTGTAGGTCTAGCTCTGGGGCTTGCAAGTAAATAACCAGGACAAGGAACTCAAAATGATAGTGAGCTTATAGTTCTTTTGCCCTGAATCCACAGAGCCTTCCAACTAGGTGACTGGTGCTGGGAACAGCATTTGTCTTCTAGAGGAAAAAGACATACATAACAAAGCTATTGTTGAGCCAAGGTGCCCCAAGACACAAACCCAGAAGATAATGACTCTCCAATATCTGTAAGCTAAGTTTGAGAGTTTGGACACAAGAACTATTATAACTTTGAAAAAAATGAAGCAATTAAAAAAATTAAATGTTGTTTCTTGAATTAGAAAAGAAGTGTCAGTGCTAAAGAAAAGACTTGGAACTAGAATAAACTGTTTTGTACAAGAGATACAAACATCACTCAAATAACAAACTCCCTAAAAAGCAGAATGCATCAAAAAGAAGTCAGTAATTTTACTAGATAACAGAAAAAAATGTTAAAACAAAACAAAACAAAAAGACTTGAAAAAAAGATGAAAATATTTTATATAAAAATCCAACTGACCTGAAAATGAAGTAGACTAAATTGCCTGAAAGCCCTATCCAAAATAATCAGCCTGTATACAATATTTCAAGAAATTGTGAATAAAATCTGTCCATCAATTATAATTAAAGGATGAAGTTAAAAAAAAAAATAAAAGCACATTGGGTCACCTTGCAAAAGAAACTCCAAATTTAAAACTGCTAGGAATATCATAGCCTAGAGCTTCCATATCAAAGGGAGGGAGGAGAGGAATCCACAAACAAAGAGTTAAAAAACAAAGAAGCTGTTGGGGTGGCTTGATGGTGTAGTGAATAGAGCACTGGCCCTGAAGTCAGGAGGATCTGAGTTCAAAACCAGCCTCAAACACTTAATACTTACTAGCTGTGTGACCTTGGGCAAGTCACTTAATGCCAATTGCCCTGCTCTCCCCTGCTCCAAAAAAAGCAAAAAAAAAACCCCAAAAACAAAGAAACTACAGTCAGTATTACAGAAAATTTAGCAGTTATTATTATAAAGGAGCTGAGAGCTTAGTATTGTGAAGGCAAACTATAAAAATTTACCAACATGTATATTTATTAAGTAAAATATAAATCTATAAAGGGTAGAAGGGAGGAATGATGCTTTAATGAAACAGAACACCACTAAGTATTCTTGCTGAAAAGATTAGAGCGAAATAGAAATATTTAAGTGCTAAAACAGGAATAAAAATAAACATGAAATGTTTACTTTCTAATTGGGGAGAAAATGTGGTGTTCTCAGTTTTCATTTAAAAAAAAGGTGAAATGTCAAAGAAAAAGGAGGGAAGAGACTCTTGTTCTCTGCCTTAGTTGTATCACATTGGGAAAATTTGGTTCACACTCTATACAAAGATTTAGGAAGAACATTAATAAACTAGAGGACACCTGTAATAGAATACTTGGGATAATGAAGGACTTCAAGTTAAAATCATTCAAAAATAACTTGAAGAAATGGGTGTAGCCTAAACAAGAAAACATTAGGAGAATATAGCATCTACCCTCTATCATTTGAAGGACTGTTCCATGGTGTTGGAATAACACTTGTTCTCTTTTTCTGTTTGTTCCCAGAAGAGAGAATTACAGATAAAATAAATGGCAAAAAATATGAATAGAGGCAAAATTATGTTTGTGGGGAAAAACATTGCTGTCAATCAGATAATTTAATAACATTTCCTCATTAGAGTATTCAAGCAAAGAATAGATGACCACTCATTGGGTACATTGTGAATGAACATGTTTTGAAATATGTGTAAGACTAGATTGCTTCTGACATCCCTTGCAACACTAAGATTTTGGCTTTCTTAGACCCATTGACACATATCATCCTAATTTGAATCAATAAAGCTTGCAAAGAAAACCAGCTAAAGTAATCTACAGAACAGAGCAGAGTTCCTGGCACATAATAGACACTCAATACACATTTGGTGAATGAAGAAAGGAAGGATAGAAGAACTGATATAAGAGATCCTAATGCTCCCATATCCCTCATCCCCCATTTCTCCTTCACCAACAAACTTTTCCAACCTCTTAGTGATGCATGAAATTCCATCAACATATTAAACCACCCTCTATGCCTCAATTAGCCATAAAACACTTAAAATGTAAATTTCCTTTGCATACTTTAATGGAGATTAATTTTACTTAAGACATCAAGCAACTAACAAAAGCAAATAAATAAAATTCTAGACTTCTCCCATGTTTATAAAGGAGCATGAGGAAAGAGCATATGTGTTCTGCTTCACTCTTTTGTCTTTATCTTGTGATTTGTGGTGAGTCAATACCCCCCCCCCCCCAACTCAGTTTTCTTATGTGTAAAACAAGAACCCTCTAAGAGAATATCTCAAAGGCACCTTCCAGTTCTAACAGTTTGGATACCTATGAAAAAAACAAGATGGATTTCTGACCTCAAAATGAATTTGTGATTACCATCAAAGTAGGAAAAGTATAGAGATAAAGCATCTCTTACTCAGCAGGACTGACGCAAACAACAGTTGTTCAGAGGTAGACTTGTTTATTCTGGTATGTGCACACCTAGGCATCTCTCCCTCAAATTATTCATGAAGGTTTTATTTATCTATTTATTTAAAACAATTACTGAATCCAAAAGGATTCATTAGTCTAGGTGTCTCAGGACATATTTTCCTGCCTTAATAACTGGAGTATATTTGTATTTACAAAAAGATCCATGATTTTACTAATTCAGATAGGATAATTCCTCTTTGATTCAGTTATCAGTTTTTCATTAGTTACAATGTTCAAATTTATCCATTTGATGGTCAAATTTTCTTAATTTAGATAAACTGACCTTCAGAGAGACACATGGGTTTTATTGAAGTACACTTTCCAATTCCATCAGTTTGGTGGCACTGATCAAAGTTTACACTTTGGTGGTAGAACAATCAGGAATACAAAATGATTCCTATACCATAATAAGTGTAAAAGTCAGATTTAGTGGTAGTAGGTCATCCTGAAATTTTTTCAGCAGTATTAATGATTCAGGAAAATTCTCATCAACATAGGAGTGTAGATGTGAACTTGTAGAGGTCATCTAGGCTGAGCCCTTTACATGAGAGAACTCAGAAAGAAAGCCTAACTTGCCCAGGTAACTCCATATATAGGTAGTACAGAGTAGAGTCACAATATGAATTTGAAAGTTCTTAACTTTGAACTCAGTCTACATATCCCAATAAATAAGATTCCTACTTCACTGTGTGCTAAATATAAAATGTTATCTATTTAAGTAAGGTAATCTACCTACACCTACACTGAATTTCTGATATTCATCCTTCAATATCTGCTCAGACTATGTCTGTAATCCCCAATATTATGTTTGCCTTCATCTTGTTTATCTTCCACTCTATTGTTATTTCCATTTAATTGCTCACTTTTGGATTTTTCATGACTCTTTTATATTACTTTGGCGTTTATGACCCGTTAAAGATTTTAAAATTTGTGAAACAGTTACTTCACAATAACCTTGGGATGAAGGAAGCACATATATTCTTTCCCTATTTTACAAAGGAAGAAAAATCATGCCTTAGAAAGTTTAAACTACTTGCTCAATTCATGTAATATCGCTCAGCCTCAGTTTCCAAATCTAAAAAAGAAGATAATAAAAGCATCTTCCCCATAGGATTAAGGTAAATATCAAATAAAGTAATATATGTAAATTTATTTACAAAACTTAAAGGGCTATGGAAATGTTGGGTTTTATTATTAGATGTTATTATTAATAGTAATAATAATAATAGATTTGAACCCTTAATTTTATTCTTTGCTATATTCTCTTTGAACTTAAGCATGCTCTCTATCTTAACTGCCACTTTGTACCTTATATCATGGTTTTAGATGAAAAGACAATATTAAGTGATTTCTATGTTCTGAGTATTGCTAATCTTGTCTTTAACAGTTATCAGTAGTCTTTGTGAATATTTTAGTTATATAATAAAATATTCTGGTCATTTAATTGATCAATAATTCATTTTCTACTATACTTACATCTTTAGCTTTTAATAAAGATGTGAAGCACCCTGGGTTACTATCAGCATGAGGGAATGTCAGTCTTCAAAGTGGCAAGTAGTTGAGGTGCTGCTTTATTTTGCATTGCATCCAACTACATGGGTATCATAATAAGTGGTGTCAAAACCATGTTTTCGTCATTCAAAAAAAAGATTCCTATAGGTGCTGATGAAAACATTGGCTTTATCAAATTTTTATCCTAACTACTTCAGCAAATACAGATACACACACGTATGTGTATGTACACACACACATATATGCATTTAGATATGTAGGTTTATATATATATATGCATGCACATGTATGTGTGTGTAATTTTTATCATGCTAATCACGATTTGTCCATATGCCCAATTAATACCAAATCTCAAATAGCCTAAAGTTAATCAAAAGATTTTCCTTGAAGAATGAGAAATAAATTAGAATAAAACACATATGTGCAAATTTTTATTATTATGTTTAAATCTGGGTTATGAAATAAATATCTATATAAATGCATAAAATGTTGCACAAAAGAGATTTTTTTTTTCTTTCTTATGTCTTTTGATATTTTACCTATTATAATTAGGGCAGCAGTGTAATACACAACCAGAGTTTACTGAAAATAAAGAACATGAGAGACCTCTAATGGAAAAGCACAGGTAAAAATGCAAAGGAAGTAAATCAGTTTCCTTACCTTGCTAACATTATTTCAAGAAAAATAAGCAAAAGTACTCACCTATCTATGAGTCATTATCCATAGTAGACTATCTTTCTCTTTGTTATAGACCTACACAAATATGTCATCTCTGATTCTATTCTAGGTTTAGGGCAAAACCAAACCATCAGCACCCAAATGAGCTTATTTTAAGAGGAAGAAAATGAGCAAAACCATAGAAATGTGGATATCATGATTATTGAGCAAGACTAGCCCTTAGCAAATTAATTATTGGAGGGTGTATTTTCACTCCTGTTGTAAACTAACCTCTGCTCACATCCTATCTCAATGCCGTGGTGAAGCATAAGCTCTGATACCTCCAAGTAAGATGAAAAGGCTTTGAATTTAGGCTTTGTAATGAACTGCACAGTTTTCATCCAAAAATCTGTCTTGCTAAGTTTAAAAAGGCACAGTACCAGACTGGCTGTGACATGCTGAATTCATCAGGTGTGGTTATCTCCTAAAGACTATATACTAAGATAAAAACATAGTTGTGATATCAGTCATTAGAAATTATACCTACAATGATGAGATCATGTATTTTTGAAGTACTGGAATTGCCAAATACCATACCGATTAGTTATATTTTGAGGAAATAAAAAATGTTTTTATCCTAAAATGTTTTCCTGGTGCAGTTCTTATTCTTCCTATGTAATCTAAATAAATAAAATTAAATTGGAAAAACAAAAGAAAACTGCATAAATTAGGTAGTGTAGTTGATAAGCATGTTGGACCTGGTCTCAGATATTCCTGAGTTCAAATTCAGTCTCAAATCCTAGAAATGTAAGCCTGGAAAAGTTATTTAATATCTGCCTTCCTGTGTCCTCATTTTTAAAATAAGGATAATAATAACATCTACCTCCCAGGGTTGTTGTGAGATTACAATGGGACAATATTTATGAAGAGTTTCACAGACCTTAAAGAATTGCATGAATGCTAGCTATTAAATAAGGCAAATTTGCAATAGCCTAAGAAAGTTTAACTAAGCTCAATTCTGATCAAACTAGAAATCCGAAAAGGCAATTAAGAAGCAAAATCATAAGGAAGTTTGAAATAACAAATTCTTGAAAAGGAAAGATGACAAATTTCTCTTTCATTTGACTCAATCGATCATGTCTGAATGATTCCTGGGAATTCTTGTTGACCAATCATGATTATCTTTATCTCTGGCTTCTCAGAAGAATACATAGTTATCTCCCATGATGAAGACATTGCCACCATGATCAGTCAATATATCATACCCATATTTAATTTGTATTTCAGTTATAAAGAATTTTGTACATATGTGTGATCAACTTACTCAACATGCTTTATTGTTAATATTAATTCATCTCAATTTAGCTTTCTGTTCAATTATCTTGATATCCTAATCCTTGGTGAACATCTCTTGAATGGTATAGAAGCTAGATAACTAGCAGCCTTCTGGAAGACATGTCCTCTCTTCTGTATAACCCTATACATAAGTCAGAACCTGAATAATTCCAAATTAACAATTAAATTATTACTCATATTTTTAAATCTCTCTAAAAAGAACATATTTGAATGATCTGGGAAAGGAGGTACAGATTTAGCGTATTTATAAGTAATCATCAATCCTGCTTCCTATTCCAGTTACACAGGGTCCAAAAAACACTCCTTCCCAAACTTCATGCACAAAAGTGATTCCCTGTTCCTCCTCCTTTAGAAAGAAAAAGAAAAAAAAAACATTCTCCTAGCTCAACATAAAAGCAGACAGAGGTTTCTTTAGGCAAAGTTCGTATAATCTCAACTTCTGATGGATGAATGAGAAAGCTGGATAAGATTGGTTTTCATAATTCATTCATTTTCATTCATTTTTAAATGCAAGTTTTATGGAATGCCCTAAAAATGCAGAAATACAGACTAACTCTATGAGACATAACTACTGCTGCAGAAGCTACAATCATCATTATATTTCCTTTCAAAAATAGATGATTGTAAAGAACTTAGTTTGGTTCTTTTTCTGGACATGAGCTCATTAAGCTGGTGCTCTCAATAGTCTACTACCTCCCATGTAGTAAATAAGATAATGCTGTTCAGCATCTACAGAAGGTAGCTTTCACACTCTGCCAAGTGAGCCCCCTTTGTGCTCATATCTAGTTGTAGTGAAATGTAGATACAGGAGGAAACAGAATTTCTTATTTCTAGTCTGTCTCCTGAGTTTTAAATTGTATACACTGCCCCCAACAACAGAGGACTTAGCTCCCCGATCCCTTTAACACTCCAAGCTTCCCATTCCAAATATAACAATTCTGACAAATATTGAACAACTTACTAAAAAAGCAACAAAAAGAAAAAGATGGAGAAAAGAAAATGACCCCAAAAAAGAGAGAAAATAAACCCTTCATTTTTCACCCTGTCAATTTCCAAAAACCAGCTGCTCAAGCAACACTGAAAGAAATACACAGCAGATGTTGCTACAAATCTTGTTACAGATGTAAGTTACAAACAACTTCTTAAAAAAAAAAAACTCACATTATTAGTTTTAAAATCCCTCTGGCACAAGCAATAGGTGTAATTATGGCATAATATAGCACATTTCATCCTTAATATTGAATAAATTTTATGACTTCTGAACCCAATTCCTGACTGAATCCCCCCCACCCACGCCTGGTGAAGTATTATCTTTGTTATTCTTAGTGGTGGTTTGCAGTCATGTGCCGTTCACAAGTAGCCTGCTGCTGTTCAGTGTCAATGATCCCCAAATAATACTTATTTTTTGTATCATGATGATTCTTCATAGTGATAAATCTCTAAGAAGTTTAAATATCTGAAAATTACTCATACGTGTAGATTTGTCTAATTCCTGAAATTGAAAAACTAAATAGCTATTCATTCAATTTTGTATGAAATAGATTCAATATATTTCCCTTAATATATTTTCCAATATATTAAGAGGGGATAGTATAGGGGGGAAAATGTTACATTTGGAGTTATGAGTCTGAGTTATAAAAGCAGAATTTGCTAGTTTCTAGCATTCTTTTCATACCCTTTCCATACGTACTTTCTATGTATCTATTCATATACATTTCTCTCCTGTTAGATATAATCCTCTGAGATCAAGAACTGTTCCCATTTTTTTTTTACTTTTTTATGCCCAAGACTTAACATAGTGCTTGACACATGATCAGTGCTTAATAAATGTTTGCCAACTAACTGACATAAATTCATAGGATTTAAAGCTGGAAGATCACCTGATCCAGTAACTTCATTTATAATTTTAAATCAATCAGAATAAGTTGCTTGTTTAAAAATCTATGAACTACTGAAAGCATGTTAAATGAAGACTCCTTATATTTATTTATTTTAATAAAAAACCTGGTTCTTTCCTGACAACACCAAACCATATATATTGCAGTCCTCTCCTTTGTGAACCCTGCTATCTCCCACTCCCTTTGAGTCATTGAACCAGGACGCCGTGTAGATGAATCATTTTATTTCCATAGTTTTATTTTCTATTTCACCTCATTCTGTCATCCCTAGGGAGTCCAGTACTCATACTATTGAGCACCCTGATAACTTGAACTTAGAAACTCTTAAATTCCTCAATGAGAGAGTCCTTTGCTACACTATTTCCTTTACATATCTATGTGGTAACAACTTAGATCACATTCTCCTTTAAGTTTGCATCACTTCACTGATATATAACTTGAAAATTTCACTTTCAGCTTACATTCTCATTTCTCTACTTCATAGTATTATATCGACCTATTCTTTACTTTGTCTTAATCTCCAATGCAATGATTAATCCCTCTTCTCCCAGTCCATTATCTTCACTCTGACTTCACTTGCTTCATACCTTTGATCCTGTGGTTTCCCACTTTAATGCTTCATTAGCTACTACCCAAGAATTCTTTACCTCCACTATTTTCCTAGCCTGTAAATCATTGTTTTTGTTTTTTTTTTCTGAATGTGATCAGCTATATGGTTTTTCTCTTCTAGCTCCAGGGATGCTAAGCTTCACTGGTAGAAGTTCATGAAATCCAGCTGCTTTCCCACAATAGAAATCCATGTGGCATACATTCTGCCAGGCCTTTGGTGCTACTCTACCCTTATTATCTTTTTTATTCCCCCAAGTATTTATTTATTTTTCTTTACTCTCACAACCAATTTTGCCCCCCATACACACATTTATATCCATTAAAACTAAAGGCTTTATGTACTACTTGATTTAGGATACTGAGGCATCTCTCATTATTTCTTTAGCTCCTTTACTCCATTTCACAAAACCTCTTAGCATTATCATCCTCTCTTTCATCTTTACAAATACAGAGGAAGAAATCTCCCTGCTAAGGCAAAGGGACAGCTAACAGTAAAAACTGTGACTTACTATTATACTTCAGTTTTGAATCCAATTCCCCTCTCAACTTCTCCAGCAGTCACTGCCCCCTCACCAAAATGCCATACATTTCAATTTTTTTTCCTTAAATCTGGGCTCCTTTCCATCATCCTACAAATATGCTGATTCATTCATAATACATTTTAAACATCTCCCTATTATTCTTCTACCCAATTCAGCTGTAGCTTAAAGTACCTCTTCCACTTCACTCTTCAAAACTGCTTGAAAAACTTTCCTATTGCTTTTTATTGCCTCTTAAACTTCCTTGTTACTGAATTTTAACTCAATTCAGTTAAACTGAAATTATGTTTCTGCTGCCACCACTATGTTGGATCTTTTTTTGTCAAAGGTCACGAGTGACTACATAAGACAGAGTAAAGTGAGGGACTTGGCTGAACTTTCCTCAGTTCTCCTCCAGACTACTTAAAAATAATCTTTCAAAATTAATTCTGGAGTAGCAGGAACTACAAAAGGAAGAGGTAAAATAATTTCCTAGTCTAACACAACTTAAAAGGTCAGCAGGAAAGATCCATCTCACTGGAGTGAATAGATCACAATCCAGTGTAGGCTATACCAAGTACAGGTCAGGACCCAGCAATACATCAGTAGGTCTTGGTACTAACTGAATCAGCAGCTATGTTTTCTAGAGTCTTGATCCCACAGGTTATAAGGAAATCAGACGACTGGTTAGAAGATTAGAGAGGACTCTTTGTTGATACTGATTACAAGACTGTTGAATTGCCCATGCATGGTTCTAGACCCACCTCTGAAGGTGAGAAAGGAAAGCACTAGTACACTAGAGAATGAATCCTAGGGATAAAAGGACCCAGATCACAGTTACAAGGAAGAGAAAATATCTTTTGATCAATCACAGAGCACAGGAGAACAGTGACCACATCTCTCCTTAGCTCATATCACCTTGGAAGAACCAAAAACATACAGTCCCCAGCACTAGCTCTAAAAACAGCAGCATGGAAGACTTGAAGCTGGGGAAAGTGCCCCTTCTACCCCAGGAGAAGAAGCAAAATTTGACATAAAGATTAAAAAAAATAGGCTGGAAAAAAATGAGCAAACAATAAAAAAGAACATGACCACAGAAAGTTACTACTATGACAGGGAAGATCAAAACACAAACTCAAAAGAAAACAAGAGTAAAAATTCCTACATCCAAAACCTCAAAAAATGTGAATTGGTTTCAGCAGCTTTGCCCTAAACAAATCCTGGAAGAGCTCAAAAAATATTTAGAAAATCAAATAATACAATAGAAGAAAAATTGGAAAAAGAAAATAGAGTGATGCAAGGAAATAATGAAAAAAAGTTCAACAGCTTGGTAAAGAAAACACAAAAAATGGGCCAGAACCAAGAAGGCAGTGTAGAATCAGGAAAACTCCATGAGCTCCCTCCTTAGCCACCTCAAATACCTATAAAATATGACTCTAAATAAAATTTAGAGCTACAGAATGCACAAAGTGACAGAAAAAAACAAATCTCTCACTGAAGGCAGCCCAGCAGGCCTACAGGAAGGATCCATTGCAACATCCTGGGAGCTGAGCCCAGCCCATTGTGAGCCTGCAGTTTCAGCTGCAGGGTGGCCCCAATCAGGAGCAGCTGGAGTGGACATAGGGAGAGTGGATCACCAGCAGCTGTGCTAGTTTCCAGACATATCATCCCATAAATGCCAAAGAGAAAGTAAAAGTTCAGTGAAGAACCCAGTTAGAAGTTGGGGTGAAAAAGAGTGGTCCGGCCTCTCTCCCGGGAATGAGAATTGGCAGAGTCATGGCAGCTGTGGCTGCTTTGGAGCTCCCAGACTGTATCACAGTCATGGGTAGTGGTCCAGAGGTATGTGACCAGTGAGCTAAAGCTGGTGGGGGCTGGAGAGACATTACCCTCCTAATAGCACTCACAGCTGCAAAATCCCCAGTGATTTGGGACAAAGTTCTCCCCTCTGGAAGCATAGTACTATCATGGCAAAGAGCTCAAAAGTCAAGTAATTGAGAGGCAACATGGGCAACAAAGAAAGCAAAGCACACACAGCAATCTAATTTTAGATTATTTTTGGGGGGTGCAAAAAGGATCAAAGCATGGAATGGCAATAAGACAATGCAGTAAAAACTCCTGCACCAAAAGCTTTCAAGAAAAATATGAACTGGTTACAGGGCACGGAGGAGCTCAAGAAATATTTTGAAAACCACGTAAGAGAAGTGGAGAAAAAATTGGGAAGGGAAATGAGAATGATGCAAGAAAATCATGAAAAGAGAGTCAACAACATGACTGAAGAAAATAACACCTTAAAACATAGACTAACTCAAATGGCAAAACAGGCCCAAAAAGCCAATGAGGAGAAGAACGCCTTAAAAAGTCGAATTTGCCAGATGGAAAAAGAATCTCAAACGCTTTCTGAAGAGAATAATGCATTCAGAATTAGAGTGGAGCAAATGGAAGCAAATGACTTTAGGAGAAATCAAGATACTATTAAACAGATCTAAACAAATGAAAAAACAGAAGGCAATGTGAAATATCTCCTTGGAAAAAACACTGACCTGGAAAATAGAACCAGGAGAGACAATTTAAAAATTATTGGACTACCTGAAAGCCATGATCAAAAAAGGAACTTA
>CM053592.1:100018728-100035645 GCA_028646515.1 Pseudochirops corinnae | reverse complement strand
TCCATACGATAAAGAAATAAATGCTTTTTAAGCCCTATAGATAACAAAACTTAAACTAAAAAAAAATGTAAAATATAAGATTATAAAACTATATTGGCAGACCATAGGCCACATTTTTGAAGTTTTTAACTGGAAAAAACCCTTGTTCTGTGAAATAACTACATTTTAGGGGGGAACAGATAATAAACCACAAATTACAAATGTGTTCTAATTAATCTGGTAAAAAATATGATCTTCTTTATGCTATCCATGGTTATATGCAGCTGGGCTTTTAGCCAAAATGATTTAGTCTTTGTTTCTTTAAAACTCAATACTAGTCCAAGAATATTCTTCCAGAGTATTTATGTATAAAAAGACCTACATCTGTTTCCGGAGGAAATAATTTAGACCAATACTATCTTAAGTCAGTGTGCCAAATGAAGTGTAACACTTATAAGTACCTAAACAGAAATATGCAATGGAGGATTATTTAGGTAAATCATCTAAGTTCTGTAAATAGTAGCAAGAATTTTAAAGTTAATTAATGGAAACCATTAAGAATTCATACTTAAGCTATTGATCCAGGTGTATATTTCACTCCTACAACCAATTTAAATAGTTCACCTTCCCTCTTCCCCCTCTAATAAGATATAAGAAATGACACCAGGGGGGGGAATGGGAAGAACATCTTAACCAAATATATATTAAAAAACAGAGTAATTCAAAACAAGTTTGTTGGCACTGAGGAATAATTTCTCAATGTATCTGAGGGGAAGAGGTGGAGAAAGGTCAAGAAAGCTGTCAGATCTTATTCTTATCAAAGATATGGATCAAGAAAATATCATTACCTCGAGAAGCATTTGACCATTGTGCATCTTTATAAAGTTATAACATTTTTAACATAATTTATTCCAACAATAAGGAAATTGTTAACAAAAGGAGAGAAATGAAAAGGTACAGTTTTGCAAACTGTGTTCTTTAAAATTTTCTTACCACTTCTCAATTAAGTACTCAGTACAGAGAATGGAAGACATCTTTAACATTTACTGATTTTAAAAAGTATTGATTTGGGAGAAAAAAATGCCACGTTAAGGGTTCCCTTCCAACATCTCTTTTTGGGAGAAGTTCTTTGCTCATTTTGGTTCTTAAGATTTTCCTTTTATATTTCTTCTTCTTTTTTCAAATGTATATAGTTTTTATTTTTTCCCCAATGGAATATCAAGAAAATTTTTAGTATTCATTTTTATAAGATTTAAGTTTCAAATTTTTCTCCCTCCCTCCTTCCTCTTCTTTTCCCTTCTGAAAATGGCAGACAGTTTTATATAGTTAATACATATGCTATGACATAAAACATATTTCCATATCCATCACAGTGGTGGAAGAAAAAACAGATCAAAAGGAAGTAAAAACATGAGAAAGAATAAAGTAAGTGAAAAAAAATTATGCTTTGATCTGCTTTCTGAGTTCATCAGTTCTTTATCTGGATGTGCATAGCATTTTCCTTCATGAGTCCTTAGATAGTTGAGTTACTCAGAAGAGCTGAGTTTTTCATAGCTGATCATCAGACAATGTTGCTGATACTGTGTACAATGTTTTCCGTTTTTCCAGGTATTTTCTGAAATCTGCCTGCTCATTCCTTATTGTGCAATAGATCTTACATACATCACATACATATAACACAGTTAGTTCATTCATTCCCCAATTGATTGGCATTCCCTCAATTTCCAATATTTTTTCACCATGAAAAGGGCTGCAATAAATATTTTTGTACATGTAGGTCTTTTCCCCTTTTTTATGATCTCTGGGATATAGACCTAGTTGTAGTGTTACTGAACATAAAAGTATACACAATTTGGTTGCCTTTAGAGCATAGTTCCAAATTGCTTTCCAGAATGGTTCGATCAGTTTATGCCTCCACCTACAGTGCATTAGAAGATGTGTTCTCACATTTTCACCAACACTGATCTTTTTTTTTTTATCATATTAGCCAATTTGTTTGGTGTGAGATGGTATTTCAGAGTTATCTTAATTTATATTTGTCCAATCAAAAGTGATTTAGAGCACTTCTTCATATGCTCATAGCTATCTTTGATTTCTTCATCTGAAAACTGCCTGTTCATATCCTTTGACCATTTATCAATGGGGGAATGACTTAAATGCTCATAGATTTGACTCAGCTTTCTATATATTTGGGAAATGAGGCCTTTATCAGAGATGCGTATTGTAAAGACTGTTTCCCAGCTTTTTCTGCTCTCCTTCTAATCTTGGTTGAATTGTTTTTATTTCCACAAAAGCTTTTCAATATAATATGATCAAAATTATTTGTTCTGCATTTCATAATGCCCTCTATTTCTTGTTTACTTGTGAATTCTTCCCCTACTCATAGATATGACAGGTGGACTATCCTTGCTCTTCTAATTTTATTGCTTCATTTTTTTCCTCAGTGTTTACTGTTTTTTTTTTTCAAAATTCCCTTGCACCACTCTCATTTCTTTTTTCCCAATTTTTATTCTCTCTTATATTATTTTTAAGCGCTCCTTTGAGTTCTTCCATGAGTTCTTTCTGGGCTTGAGACCATTTCCCATTTTTCTTTGGGCCTTTGCCCATGGGATTTTTGATGTTGTTGTCCTCTTCTGAGTTTATCTTGGTCTTCCCCATGACCATAGTAACTTTCTATGGTCAGATTCTTTTTTGTTGTTGTTCATGTTTTCTGCTCATGTTTTTTTTCTTTTTTGGAGTGGTGGTGGTGATGGAGGTTTTTTTTTTCCTTTCTTTTAAATCTGATCTCTGCTCCCAAGGTGGCAGCAGCACTGTCTCTGGCTTCTCGTACTAGTGTCTGCAGACCTTGACTATTTACCTGGTGCTGCACTGATGTTATCCTAAGGTCCAAAGTGGATCCTTGCATCTGCTGCTGCACTGAGAAACTGGACTGGGTGTTGGTTTGTGCTGCTAGAGTCCATAGAGGTCTGGAAGTTTACCTGGTGCTGATCTGGGGTCTTAGTGGTTGTACCTTGTGTGTTGAGGTCCTGTGGGGTGTTTCAGTTTTTCCCTATGGCTACTCTGAAGCATGTGGTAGTCACGATGCTGGTGGCTGCGTGTTTGCCCTGGGCTACAGTGGATCTTGGCTAGTGAGTGCTGGCTAGTAGCTGTCTGTTTCCTTAGGTACCTATAGAGTAGGTATCTGCCCGTTTACCCATGACTCTGCTGAAATACATGAAGGTCTGGCCACTAGAGGATGCCTGTTTGCCATGGGCTATACTGAAGTACATGGTGGTTCTTGGAATTGAAATCTGCTTCTTCCCCGGGCTATGCTAATACATGTGGTGGGGTCCTGGTGTTGGTGTTTTCCTGTTTTACCACATTGTGGCTCAGGACTTCCTGCTGGTTTGTTGAGATGGGACTTTGTGCTGGATTGCTGAGATATTTCCCATCTTGGGCTGTTTCCTTTTTACCCAAGTGAAATGGATCTTTCTTGCTGATCCTCCAAGTTTCTTGGGCTAAAAGATCGTTTTACCCCATCTTATTGCTGGTTCTGCTCTCCCAGGATTTGTTTTGGTGCTCCATTTTATGGTTGTTTTGAGGTGAGAATGGGAAAGTTGCAGCAGTTTACTGCCTACTCCACCATCTTCACTCCCACTATCTTTCTTCTTTTTGATTTTCTTCTTTTAAGGTCCAGTTCTTTCACTGTCATCTCTTGTGAGGTTCAGATTGCAAGTGGTTGTATCATGCCACAGGGAAGTGTTTGAGGCCCGGGAATTATTTGAGTCACGTGGAGGTCAGAGCATATTGCACGGTCCCGGCCAGGGGATACTGCATTGCTTAAGAGTCTCTTGCGTGGGGCTACCTGCTGTTCCTGATTGGCTGTCCACACCCTGGGGCCTTCATACCCTTGTAATTGCACTCCCCCTCTCACAATTCTGTTCAGCTGGGCTCTGTCACGTGTGGTAAGTGGATCTGGGTGTTATATAAGATCTAAGCCTTGGAAATATCTTTGAAGCCTGCCTTAGTATATGGCTTTAAGGCTTCCCCATAGAGAGACCTTAATAAACTTTTCTGTTTGGACCTCTATTCTAAAAGGTACTCTGCGTCAATTAGTTGGGTATGTAACTGGTTGCCTCTGTTGGTAAATTAGGACACTCTAAAAGAAAACCCTGACAATCTCTCTCATCAAGTGATTCTTCTTGGCCTCAGACATTTAACACTTACTATCCTTGTGACCTTGGGCAAGTCACTTAACCCCAATTGCCCTGTCATCCCAAAAAAGAAGTGATTTTTCTGTTCTTAGGACTCATATTACTCCTACTATTTAGATAGTGTCATGGAAGTAAAGGATTGCCTACATCTAGGACTGCTTTTAATGAACTTTGGAACCTAGAACAAGACACAACCTCTCCATGTCCAGTATTCTGATTTGTAGAAAGATAACATCTAAAATTTCTCACAGCTCTGAAATTTAAGAAACTTGTTTTATCGCCCTTTTTTAAAGATTTCCTTGTATTTGTGTTATCTATTCTCTTTAATCAGATTAATATCCTTTGAGGAGAAATCTTTGTTCTTTAGTAGTTTTAGTCTTGTCCAACTCTTTGTGTTCCCATTTGAGATTTTCTTGGCAAAGATACTGGCTTTAGTTTGCCATTTCTTTCTCCAGGTTATTTTATAGAAAAGGAACCTTAGGCAAACAGGGTTGAGTGACTGTCTAGAGTCACACAGGTAATGTCTGAGGCTAGATTCAAACTCATGGAGATGAGTCTGATTCCAAGACTAGTGTTCTGTCTATTGCATGAATACGTGCCAAATCCATAGAATGATCTAAATTTTCATTAGAAAGGTAATAAACTTTTGATGCTTTCAAAGGAAATGATATTTGAGGTTATGAAGCTAAACTTATTTATTTTTGTCCTTGTTCAGTCATTTTAATTGTGTCTGATTCTCTGTGACCTCATTTGGACTTTTCTTTGTAAATACTGGAGTGGTTTGCATTTTCTCCTTCAGCTCATTTTCATAATAGACAATATATAACCATAAAGCATTAAAAAATCCAACCAACGAGAAGAAATTCATTCTGTTATTTAATTAGAACTAACCAGATTCTTTCTGCTCATCTCTGAATTCATCCCCTTTCTGTGTCTACAAAGGCTGGGAGGGAAGAACAAGAAGTTTTTGTTCAGTCATTTTCAAATGTGCCTGACTCTTTTTCAATATATTTGTTATTCTTTTGGCAATGATACTGGAGTGGCTTGCCATTTCCTTTCCCAGCTCCTTTTACAGATGAGGAAACCAAGGCAAACAAGTTTCATTGCCTTGCCCAGGGTCACATAATTAGTAAGTGTCTGAGGCCAAATTTGAACTCAATAAGATGTCCCTAGGCCCAGCACTCTATCTTCCATGCCATCTAACTGCTTATAAAGAACACTGAATTGAGAGCCCAATGACCTGGGTTGTAGTCTCATTTGTTGATGATATTGATGTTTAGTCAATCGCTTCTGACTCTTTGTGACCCCATTTGGGGTTTTCTTGGCAAAGATATCAGATTAGTTTGCCATTTCCTTCTCTAACTTATTTTACAGCTGAAGAAACTGAGACAAATAGGGTTAAGTGACTCTCCCAGGGTCACACAGTAAGTGCCTGAGGTTGAATTTGAACCAAAGTCTTCCTGACTCTAGGTCTGGCATTGTACCACTTAGCAGCCCCTAAGTTTTTTACAGTGGGGAAAAAAAGCAAAAATATAAAAACAAACAAAGAACAACACACTCAAGACACAAGCATAAAGAATGAACTCTAATTGTCTGTACATTCATATCACGTGCAAACAGAATGTAATCCTTTGTATGGATGTAATGTAATATAATCACCTTTTCCACCCCTCTTCCCCCCTGCCTGCCACTTCACTTTGTTCATGATACCCGCATCTCTCTCTCTCTCTCTCTATTTCCCAGGCCACTAGACTCTTTTCCTTATACTAAACTGCAGTCTTCTGAATATCATCAATACAGAAGCTTTACTCATTTATCAAATAAAACAAGACAGTACATAGGACAAAAGGTTATAATATTGTAGAATCTTTTTTTTTTTTAATTTTCTGGTGACAAAGTAAAACATCAACACCCAACATAGAATCTAACTATACTGAGTGGGGTCATTACTATGTTAATGTAGTATCTCAGACCATGTGATTTGATTTACATTATATCTCATTCTATGTAATTGTGAGGCATTTAAATAGTGGGCAGTGGAAGGGATTTCTTCTAAAACTGAACCATTTTTCGTTTTAACAGATGTGATTTTTCTTTCTCCTATGACATATATAAGACTATTTTAATTGGGTATTTAGAACTAGGGTTTGAAAAAAATAATTTTATATTCAATCAAATATTTTCTGTCCATTCCCTCATTATATATGAGGGAACATGAAAAGTAAGAGATTTGTCTTTGATATCATTTAGTTTTTAATATGACTCAGATCTTTCAGCACTGAGGTGCCTTCTTGTCCTTGAGATAGCTTACTGGAGCCCGACCTATTCTTTCTTCCCTCTGACAGATGAAGAAATTTTATTTAAAAGGCAAAGAAACCATAAGAAATTCAAATTAAATGCTACCTATAGAGATGTTCTATATTTTCCCATTAGCCACATTCTCAACTTTCCATGTTCTATTTTCAGGTGCTTATTCTACCTCCTAGAATCATCATTGTGTAATTTGACCAGTGGAAGAGGAGATCTTCTAGTGTTTGTGCTAATGGGCTATTAACACAGAATTCTAATTGTTCTTTAAATGGACCAACCCACTTTGCTGATAATTGGCATACCAGCAAGTGCATTTATTATGTTTGGTAGGTGTACATCAAATCCTGATACCCCACTCATCTAAACAGATATTTAATCAGAGAGTACATGGGGACAAGTTGACATTCCTAGGGCTGTAGTGGCCACAGGGACTTACATTAACATTCCCTATGGCTGTAGTGGCCACAGGAGTTAAAACTCAAGTTGACCATAAAGAGAAATTGTTTCACAAAACTGAATCTAGTACTAGCATCAAGTTAGACCCTGAAAATGCCATTTTAATTTTGAAACAATTTACTATAAGAAAATATTCAATTAGTTCTGTTCTCTGCACTCTCACAGTCAGTCTTCCCCAGGTTCAGATTTCACACTATAGGACCCATAGAAATTCAGAGCAAGACTAATCTATAGTCTAGGCACCTCTTTGTAATTTGTCTCTTCCTCCTCTTCATAATTAAAATTAATTTAATTATGCTTTACTGTTGATCAATAATAGTATTCAGATATTTCTATGACTTCCTCATTGTAAGATTTTTTTGTTATGGAAATTCCCTTCATTTCTGCAGATTGACAACTTCTCTGGTGGAGGAAATGTTCAGTATTTACAGCACACTCATTATATGAATGAATCAATGAAAAAAAATACAGTGGTTAAAACTGTACTAGGTTCTGGTGATATAAATTATCATGTAAAATAGTTCCTTTTTTAAAAAAGATTTTAAATTTTTACCATAAGGTGGATGGAGGCATAAGAAGGAAGCTTTGGAAAGGGGTCATGATGATACTGAGTAGGGACATAGATCAGTCAAATATCACAGCCTTTCCTGACCACTTTTCCTACAGCAATAGGTAAGGATATACCTGGATATAAGATGGCAGGGGAGATAGCAAAACAAAATGCCTTGTTAGGCCTGGATTGTTGATGGATAAGATATCAAGCATGGTTGGAGGCAGATTTAGGCTCACTCAACCAATCAGGACAACATTTATCTTTGTTGTTATGATGTTGGTCCTAATAAGTAATTCAGTACGAAATTGAATATGGATGCCTGCTCTGCTGGGCAATTTAGCATTAAAATACATTTACTTAAAATATGACTCAAGCTTCTACTGGTAGTAAAGAATAATAGTGACTGACTAATTTAAACATGTTTCTTCACACTATCTGTATAATATTTATCACTGATATCTGGGCAAATTTATGTCTTATAGTATATAATTTTGGAGTCAGATTTTGTAGGGGTAGGGGCTATCATACTTTATTTGCTTGCATAAACATCATGCAAAATTGAACCTAAAAAATTCCATTAAGCTAAATGCCTTACTAGACCTTCTATATTTTCCAGTGTCCTCTGAGATACTTCTAGTAATATCAAGCTTTTTATATATTCACCAGTTATCAGTGGTTTGCCCCTTGACAAAACTGTGAATTAAGTAGAATTTTACACAGAAGTCTCTCTTTTCATAACCCTTCCACCTCTCATGGAAGCTTTCCCCTTTGTCTTATAGGCACCCAATGGCTATATTGCTTCCCGGATTTCTGCTGCCATTTTCCCCTTAATGCTGAATTAATGACAAGTATGCCATGCACGAAATCCATAGTATTCTTCAAGCTTTTTATTTTTTAAACAGATGAACAAAAGTAAGGCCTCAAGAAATTAAACACTATATACAAAGACACAAAGTTAGAAATGGAGAACTAGAATATCAAGCCAAGTCTCTGATTTTAAATCCCATGATCTTTCCATTAAATCTTAATGCCACAAAAGCATGTAAATCAGTAAAGGCATTTTATAGCTCTTTGATGAGTCCCAGAAACTCCCACCATCATTCCCAGGCTTCTCCCCTTGTTTCTTTGCACATTCCCTATGCAGATAAGACATTGTTCCTGCCTGTTAGAAGTTCATACTCTGACAGTCATGATTTGGGAGAAAAAGGAAGAAAGGAAAAACAGAAAGTGAACAGAGGAGATATAGATATACACTATCATAGGGAGACACACACACCCACACCCACACCCACACACAATTGTGTGTGCATAATAAGAAAGGAATTTATCTAACTGTACATATATAGATACAAATATAATTCTTTCCATAGGATTATGTATATTTGTGTATATATTAGTAGATGCATATGTAAACACACAGTCCAAAAGAACACACCATAAGAAATATTAGTAAGAAAAATTACAATTAAGAACTAGCATACCTTCTAGCTTGTTTGTGTAAATTTAAATCCACGAGATATAAATTAAAATGTTTTCCTGCACATATTTATAAATTCATTTTCTTCATGCAGTACGCACATGTTATAGTGAATGCATTATTAGGCTAATAGCCAGGGAAATCTAGATTCAAAATCTGCCTTTAAATACTTACTATATGACCTTCTTTCACAAAAGAGATACTTTTCACGCCGGGAATTCCCTACTCTGATGAGATTTCAGATGCTTCATATATCTACATATTTTCATATTAATATAGAAACATTCCATTTGCTTAAAATCATTAAATGGCTCCCTAATTAGCCAGACATCCAAGGCTTTAATTGTTTTAATTTCAATCTATCTTTAGTCAGACTGCTTCACTTTATATCCTCTGTTTTATAAAACTGAATTTCTTACTATTCCCTTTTGTCTGTTAGCTGAATTACCTGTTATCTGTTACCCTAGAGGTCAATTGAAGTTCAGTTCAAATGCTGTTACCTCCAATTAAATATCACAAATCTCCAAAATTACAAATGATCTTTTACCCTTAAAACTTTCAATTAATTCTGTTTATATTTTTATTATGGAATTACTAGAATTCAATTGTTACAGTTGTGAATCTATCATAAATTCCAACTAAATTTTAAGCTCCCCAAGGGCAAGGGTGTCTTATTTATCCTTGAATCTCATGTTATACCTATCACTTTACTTTGCCTTTATTCATATCTCTATAGTTTTTATTTTTTACTTATTCCATTAAATAAATTCTAAGCATTATATCTCAGTAACTCTAAAGCAATTTGAAAACAATACCATTATAACAATAATTAGATAAACCAGTATAGCAATAAAGGTAAGCCAACTAAATGACAAATTAACCATATCATTTAAAACTCATCTGGTAAATGAAAGTCATGGTGATGAATATATTTTAAGGTCTTCACACAAATGCAATTCTTCTTTGATTCCTTTAGGCAGTAATGAATTATAATCTCTGGAAGAAGTGTTTTCTAAGCATAATTCTCAATGATATATGAGCCAAGGCCATAATTTGTGGTCTCAGGTAATAATTCTGAGTTGAAGCTTCCAATTTTTCTTCTAAAATGTTATTATTGTTATGACAATTTATTCAACTTTTTCTCTGACCTGAGTAAATTAAGACTGGTGAGTAATAGCAAGGTTGTAAATGATCTAAAGTCTTCAGTTTGTTTGTTGGGCATCTGACACATATAAGGTTATCCTTCAAATTAACCAAATTTAGTGAATCTTAGAAATTTTTTTAGCAAATCAGGAATTGTTTTCTTTCTTGTGCTTGTCTATGTGATTCTCTTAGTGTTGTGAATTGAACTTTCAAGTCCTTTATGTCCTTACTCAATTTCATTTCTTTGCTGAATATTGTCTTTGCAAGAATGAAGCACCAGGTTCATTTGATGGACGGATGCTACAGTTAGATTCAGGAAGATGAGTCCCAATCTTGCCTTTGAAACTTAATAGGTGTTTGACCATAGGCAAACCAGTCATTCTCATGGAACCTCAACTTCCTTATCTTTGAATGGGAATAATAAGACTAATGGCACCTGCTTGCAGGGAATTGAGTTTCAAATAAAATGGTGTTAAATAAAGCACAGCCTCTAAATCATTATGTAAATATCATTTCTTTCATGAAATCAGATAATTTAGAGTCTTAGAGAAATGTCACATGAAACCATGGATAAGACATCAACCTTACAATCAAGCAAACCTTGATTCTGATGCATTCTAATTAGCTATGTGATGATGAACATATCTCTGAAAACTCTTAGTCCCTCACTTAAATCTCTAAAAATTAAAGGTGTATATGAGTTGATAAGTTGCCTCATGTGGAGAGAGTTTTGATATTACTATCCCACTCTAGGAGTTCCGTACATAGGTGAAATTACAAGTCCAAAAGAGCAAGGGAGGAAGCACAGAGACATCAACAAGGAATGTTCCCTAAGCCTAAGAGAGGATAAATAACTTGTCCCTTTTTATACAATGAGAAAATGTCAGAGACAGGATTTGAACCTTGGTCTTCTTGATTCAGAGTCAAGCACTCTATCCACCATGCCATGTTACCTACAAGATGACACTTATTATTACTGTGTTTTTAATGATAAAGCATGTTTGTAACTTTTGAATTACTATAATTACCCATAACTCTTTGCCATAACTGGAAATTGATCAAATCATTTTAAGTCAAAATTAAAAGTATAAAAAAATAACAAAATTTTATAAAGCAAAAAAAAAAATGCACGTATTCAGACTGTGTTCTCTTTGTGAGGTATGTATTCTTTGTGAAACATTTTGAAACATGTTCATTATGACTATATAAAGTATTTTCTGGTGGTATTTATGCCATAGTACCCAACATTATATGAACTACCTTTTTTTTCTTTTAATTTGATACAAGTGCCAGTCTTTTGATTTCTCTTAACTAATTGATCTTAGTGTTCCACAGATAACCTGGAACCAAATAAAGTACTAATCTTGATTTATGCTTGCTCCTCTTTCAAATAAAATAATAGTTCTTTAGTCTCAGGTGGGAATTTCCCTTCTGTCTTCTTTGGGATTTTCCTGATGGATTTGACATACTCAACATGAAGAGAAATCCCTAATAGAATGTCAAGGGTTGTATTTTTAACCCCATTCAATTTAATCCTATCAATGACTTGTATGAAATCATAATGTACTTACAAATTTATGGAAAACCTGAATTACTTGTAATTATTTCAGGGGTGAGGGGAAAATGGTAGTATGTAGCAGAGAAATAACATTAAGTCATTGGGTGCCTAGAAGTCATGGAAAGAAGCTTTCATGAGAGATGGAGAGCTTATAAAAACAGATGTTTTTGGAAACATGGGTATAAAACAGCTCAGTGTTACTGGCAGCATCTCAGAAGACACTGGGGAGTTGCATACTTTCTTTGTTATGTGTAAGTTAACCTTATTTTACAAATAGTGAATGACTTAGAAAGTACTGTATTTTGTTACAGTATTAAACCTAAACTATCAGGGAACTGGTCTGAGTCAAGCTTAGCCCACAATGCCTAATTGCATGCTTTTTGAAAATACCATATATAGTAAAATATAGGAGTGAGGCAAAAGGCAATAGAGAAGAGATAAAAAAGGGGGGGGGGAGGATGGAGTTATGATCTTATTGATGGAAATGCCAATCATAGCCATCATAAAGAAAAATTTTAACACCAAACGAAAGGGATAGAATTTAGGAGCTGCTCCAGAAACTTAAGAGAAGCACAGGGAGCCTGGTAGTTAACCCAGAGTGCCCTCTGGTGATGATTGGCATTTATGACAGGTGGGGCTGAGAACTTATTTGATAACAGATGATTCAGTTGGGACCAATAAATAAAGCAGGCACTAGTTACAGTGCTCTTCCTTTCTTCCCTTGCCCCATGTAATATACAATAATACATAAGGACTTTTGTACAAAACAGTGGATTCATAGCCTAGAAAGCATGAGTATTTTGATTGAAGGTATCCTGTCCCAGATGCGACCTGAATCTTATTATGTCACACAGACACCTGTATAGTCTTGAACAAAGTTGATTTAACATAGGTCACTTGCTTCCATAATATCATGAATGGATTCTCTAACTCATTTTGATATTCCTATGTGCCTCAAATCACAGTCATGATTACAGAAGTTGAGGTGGGAATAGGTCTAACAGATGTACAAAAATATTTTAATTTAGTACCAGTCTCCCTTATAGTTTACAATCTGGGATTTGAGAGGAGAAAAGGAAAAGACAAGACAACACACACAGAGAAAAAACAGCTTTCCATGAGATTTTTTCACATGCCTTGCAGCTGGACTGGTGCAGCTTAGTACTTGCTCACATTCTTCATTTTGCATTGCCCTCACATGCCCGCTCTGCTAGTTGTTCTTTCTGGCTGTGATTTTTCCTGGTTGTATGATTCTCCATCTGCTCCTTTTGGAGGATAGCAATGTGGGCCTATTTGCTTCTCATCTCATGCTATGTTATTTATTTTGTTACATTGGTACTTAAACTATGTGTCTCAAACGCATAGACTAGTACCTTAATGCAAAGAAGAAATCCTATGACACCATAGAAATCTTGGTGAAAAGGATAATTTTTCACTGATCAGTGAAGCTCCATCAAAAAAAAACAACAAAGTATTAGAAAATTAATCTGTGTATCTTGATAGATCCCTGTCACAGAGAAGTTTCTTTCTAAGCTCCATTTGTATTCTTCTTAATGTTCTATGTCAAGCATGAATCACAGTAGTGCCTTGTAAATTATAAAATGCTGTATAATTATTTGATATTTATTGTTAAAATAATCAGAATACTATAGCAGAACACAGACTTCAGACAGACATGTGATAGGAGTCCTCACAAGAATTTGGAACATGAAAACAATCTTTATTTGAAAATAATATCTTTCTGCAATGATCTAAGATAATTCCAAAAGACTCATGATGAAAAATGCCATCCACGTCCAGAAAAAGAACTATGAATTTTGAATGAAGATTGAAGAATATTATTTTCCCTTTTTGTTCTTTTTTTCTCCTGGTTTTTCCCTTTGGTTCTAATGCTTCTTTACATCATGACTAATGTGATAGATAGTATGTTTAATATGATGTACATCCTGTATCAGATTGCACACCATCTTGGGAAGAGGAGAGAGAGGAAGGAGGGGTAGAAAATTAAAACTCAAATATTTTAAAGGTGAATGTTGAAAACTAAAAACATTTTTTTTGCCTATTTAGAGGAGGAAAGTAGGACAATTGGGGTTAAGTGACTTGCCCAAGGTCACTAGTGTTAAGTAGTTAAGTGTTAAGCTAGTAAGTTTTAAGTGTCTGAGGCTGGATTTGAACTCAGGTCCTCCTGACTCCAGGGCTGGTACTCTAATCATTGTGCCACCTAGCCACCCTAAAAATAAATATTTTTAAGAAAGAAAATAACTCCTTTTCCTCAGGGCACATAAATCTACTTTTTAGACTAATGAAAGAAGAATATATAAGAAATAAAGTGCCTCTAATGTCCTGAATCGATAACATTCATATAATAACATTTCCAACTTGGAAAATGTAAATAACATATCTGTGCATGACAGAATAGTAATCTTCAGAAATCAACACTGCATTTAAAAACGTTGCAATAGCAATAGATCCCCATTATGTAGCCCTTTTATGATTTACAAACAATTTCTTCCTAACAACCTTCTGAGAGTAAAGATAGAACAAATATCATTATCCCCATTCTATAAATGAGTGGTGAAATGAAGTGCCTACTCTATCTTTGTCCTTTTATTGCTAGGCAAGTCCAAGGAAGCTTCACCACCACAGAAGCAAATTACCTACTCATTGCATGCCTGGTAAAGTAGGAAGAGTAAGAGAAAGTACTAAAAACAGCAGATCATTATTTACTCCATCCCACTCCTTATTCCCTACATTATTAACCACTTCTCTTTATTTTTCCTTAACTTTAAGGTCCTGGACCTGTACTTGAGTCATGTTTGTCCTCAGGGTTGTATCAGAAGGGGTCAAGTATTACATTAAATATTAGATTTCTTGTATATGTCTTATATCTTTCTACAAGACTTAAATCTCTGTGATGAAAAAAAGACAGTACCTCCTTTAAGATGTGTGTCCACACTAGCATATAACATACCTAATAAACCTGTCTGTGTGCTTAATATTTCTTGAGTTGAACCAAAACACTTAAAATCAGTGTGCAGAGCTGGAACTGAAAGCCACATATTCTGATCAACAATGCAGTAATCTTTCCACTCTACTAGGCTGATAATGGTCCTTTTAATAATGAAATATGCCTACTAAAATATGTGACCTCATAATAATAGGATGAAAACTGAGATTGAAAGGGGTGTGCTTGAATATCTCTGTGAGTTGAGAGGTGGATGTGCCATCCTTTGAGACAACCCATTCTTTCCAATTTTACATAACTCTGGTTGTTAAGATGTGTTTTACCTCTTTATTTTCAACCCATTCTTCCTGGACCTGCCCTTTGGAAACAAAAGAACACGTCTACTATAACCTCCACAAAAGGTTCAGATACTTGCAAGAAGTTATCATGCTCCCCTTCCATCCCCATAGGTCTTATCATTTCCGAGACAACCATAATTCATTCTTTTGATTGATCCTATTGCTGCTGCTTTCTCTCTCAAGTCATTCCTATATCATTGGTGCTTTTTTGTTCTATTAGTTAATGATTATGCTATGTTTACTCATGTCTTCCCCCCCCCACCCCATATACTATCTGTTTCATCTCCCTTCTAAAAGAAGAAATCCACTCTTGTATATCTTTATTTTCCTCTCAGAAGGTTGGCATTTATTACCTGTAATAATCATAATGTCAGTTTTTGACAGGAGTAGTGGGAGGACTATGAATATATTTCAAGGACAATCACAGAATCTTAGATGTGTAGGAGAACTCAGAGAGCAAAAATTTCAACCTTTTCTTGGGGTAAGATTCCCACTAGAACATACCAAACGTGGTTGTCTGGAATTCACTTGGAGCTCTTCATTGTTGGAGAATTTATTACCACTTGAGATAGAGCATTGTAATATTGAGAGGATTCTTATTTTATAGATCATAATATATACTTAACTGAAATCAGTCATTTTTTAGCTTCTACACACTGGTTCTATTTTTGCCTTTAGAGACCAAGAAGAAATATATATTTCCTCATACTCATGAGACACCTTCAGATAAATAAAATCAACTGTAATGACTCTCTTAATATTATATTAGCTTAACTATATCATCTCAAGCAATACATCTCCAGTTGTTCTTTTTTGAACTGATGCTCTTATGATATTGTTTTCAGCCTCTTGATGGCTGCCCTTTTTGGATGTACTTAAGAGCACCAATCTTTCCTACAATGTAGCACCGAGAACTGACCATCTTATTCTAAACATGTTTCAGCCAGGAAACTCTGTATCTTCCCCAGCCCTCAACATAGTGTTATCTAACCCTATCTCTTTTCCTCCTTCCTTCCACTTTTTCTTAAAAATGAACTCAGTGTTTTACATTCATCTCACTGTTTCTTCTTCGTAGGGTTATAGCATTACATATGTAGACCTAGAAAGAACTTTAGAACCCAGTACCTATATGAAAACAACTGCAAAACACTTTTCACACAAATAAAATCAGATCTAATTGGAAAAACATCAATTGCTCATGGCTAGGTCAAGCTAATATAACAAAAATGGCAATTTTACTTAAATTAAATTGCATATTTAGTACTTAGTGCCCAAAACTACTTTATAGAGCTAGAAAAAATAGTGACAAAATTCATTTTGAAGAACAAAAGGTCCAGAATATCAAGGCAATTAGTGAAAAGAAATGCTAGGAGAGGTGCCCTAGCTGTACCAGATTTTAATCTGTGTTATAAAGCAACAGTCATCAAAACTACTTGGTACTGGCTGAGGAATAGAGTAGTGGATCAATGGAATAGATTGTGTACAAAAGACTCAATAGTCACTGATTATAGTAATATACTATTTGATAAACCCAAAGACCACAGTTTCTGGGATAAGAACTCACTTTTTGACAATAACTGCTGGGTACCTTGGAATAGAGTATGGCAGAAACTGGGCATAGAGCATCATCTAACGCCATACACAAAAATGAAGTCTAAATGGGTACATGACCTAGGTATAAATGCTGAAACTGTAAGCAATCTTGGGAAGCAAGGAATAGTTTACCTGTCAGATTTATGGAGTAGGGAAGACTTTATAACCAAAGAAGAGTTAGAGAGCATTATAAAAGGCAAAATGAATAATCTTGACTACATTAAATTGAAAAGTTTCTGTACAAACAAAGCCAATGTAACTAAGATTAAGAGGGAAGTGGGAAATTGGGAAAGAATTTTTACAACCAGTGTCTCTGATAAAGGCCTCATTTCTAAAATATACAGGGAATTAA
>CM053592.1:100001109-100018228 GCA_028646515.1 Pseudochirops corinnae | reverse complement strand
AAAAAAAATGAAATAGAATCTCTTTCCTTTTAAGCAGATTATATTCTGAGGGAAAATGTCATGTGCACAAATAAGACATATTTTTATAGACTTATGATATTTTGGCATACAGAACTTCCAGTGAGGAAACTCTGTAAATTAATATCAGTAACTATTCTTCTATTTTTAATCTTTTGCTAGTTACATGAGACATTGAGAGGTTAAATAATTTGTCCCAGGATAAGATAGCCAATATATGTCAGACTCAAGACCTGGATCTACATATTTACATTGAAGAGACTGATCCTCCAGGCACTAAGACCAACTGCTTCTCATATACACAAAATACTTACAAATTCATTTGGGAAGATAGTATTTAATTTAGCACTTGAACTTTTCTAGGAACTCAATGTCCTTGACAACTTTAAACTATATGTCCTAACACTGAGCATTGTAGTGTGTTGTTCTCGAAAAATGACTTGCCGTCATTTTAATGGTTTGAGTTTATTAGGTTAGTCTTTCAGAGATATTTTCTTTCTTTCTAGGCATTATGCCTAGAATTTGGCAACAGCCAGTGGTGATTACTTGTGTCAGTAATATGGACCAACATGTCACATTTGTCAATGTTAAAATCAATGGAAAATATAGTACTGGGCAACTGAAAACTGAAAAAAAAATCACATGGCTCAATCATTTTTCCTGTTAAATAAACTGCATTAAAATAAACATAATTATTAAGACAGAGCTACAGAATGGAAAAAGCTCTCAAGTTCAAGCTGTAGACATCTCTAAACCTTGAATATTACCATGGTGAAGTCAAAGTAAGGCTAAAATTATGGGCAGCCTGACTTGTTGTGAACTAACTCATATCATGCAGATTGCCCAATAATTATTTTTATTTTCAAGCTTGACTCTTTCAGTTAGTATCTAGGGCATTAAAGAACCATTGGGATTGGCTTAAGTAACTTACTAATAATAATAGTTATACAGTAAGTATTTGTTGAGATTCTGTGATGTGCTCAGTGAAGTAACTTTATAGTAAATAAACCTAAAATACTAATGATCAGTTTGATGGATTTTGAAAATATATAAAAATATGCTATCCAATTCATTTTAAAGGCCCGAGAAATATTTCAAATGAACAGAAGAGAGAAAGAGAGAGAGAGAGAGAGAGAGAGAAAGAAATGCTTTTTTTAAATCAATTTTTCTCTTCAAAAGTAAATCCCTAGAAGCATCTGTGAAGCATAAAGTTTGTAGACATGTCAGACTCCAAATAAAAACCTATTTTGTTTTAAAACTAATTCGAGGGGTTCATAGAGCAACTCCTACTTTCCAGTACGTAATTAGTTATTTGATTTTTTTTATTTTCTAAATTTAAAAAAAAAAACCTCTTCCAAACAGAATTGCTATTACTCGTAATCAACCAAACTAGCTTGTTGTACATTCCTTTAAATCATTTACACATTAATGACAGTACCCAGGGGAAAAAGAATCTATTTGTGTCTTCACTGTTATTTTCTGAGATTTTAATATGTTTAGTTATATTAAGAACAAATATGCTGTTCTCACAGATGGTCTTTTAAAGTCTAAATGACTTACTGCTATAAGTTTTGTCTCCTAATGTCTTCTTTCATCTTTTATGAGCACATACCTATCTGATAGTGAAAGGAGGATGATCTGGTAGTGGCCATGAGAAGATTGGGGAACAACTCTGTTATGATGCAAGAAAATGAAAAGCAAAGCTGTATAGAACAAATATGCAAGACAAAGCAAGAATATATTATCTTCTAGGGGGAAGTCAGGCTTTTATGATTGCAAAGAGTATGGGCAGAAGCATTCTATTAAATGGAATAGATTGCTAATAGGTGAATGGGAGCTCCAGAGGCCACAATAGAAGAGAAAGGAAGAGAAGGAGAGGTAGGGCTGAGGTGAATGATGATAGAAGATCCAAGAATTGTGATGGGAAAAGGAAATTTTCACCCAGTTCATCTTCTACTCAGAACCACAATTCTTTAGAGAGCTACAACACAGCCTTTTCTGACCATAAGACAGTAGACTATTATGCTCTATTCTCAAATAGTTATATCTGTCACAAGCTCCAGATATGCTATTCAGATGGTAATAGGAGAGGGTAGCATTCATTTTTTTTGGGCTACTTCAGGGAGTAGAGAGAGAAAGAGAGAGAAAGATGGCCACTCTTATTTTTTATTCTAGTAGATGGGGAAAAAAATATTATGGGATTTGAGGAAGTTGAGAAACCAGGAGACTAGGGTGATCCAAGAAGGAGGAGAGGGGAATGCAGTAAGACAGTAAACCAGATACTGAATTTATTTGGGAAGAGGAAGAATAAACTGGAAGTTTATGGATAATAGCTACAAGGTAGTTGACATGCTAGATTGAGCTTTAAAGAAGAAGTGGGTACTAATTAATGGTTAAGTGTCACTTTCTACATAAGGTCTTTCTGATCCCACACCTACTAATGCTTCACTCTCCCCTCCAATTATCCTGTATTTATGTATATATTTTACAGATACTTATCTAGCTGCCTGTTGTTTCCACTGGTCTAATGGAAGATTCTTGAGGGCAGGGATGATTGTTACTATTTTTTTGGTTCATATATTCCTAGTAAACAATAGTTCCCTGAACATAGGAGGTGCTTAATCAACACTAATTGATTGAGTTATTGATTAGGAATCTGGAGGTGTCATTAGAGAACACACGATATGCCAATTCCTATTCCTGTCTTTGTGGGGCGGGGGTAGAGTTTGGAGGAGAGGAGCCAGCATTGGATAAAGTAGTATAATATATGGTCTTTTCAGTAGAAAGCTAGCTCTCAGTATCCGATGTTGGAAGGAATGTGATGGGGAGGGAATCTAGCTTACATATACTTAGAACTTTGGAGTTCATCTAAAATAGACCCTTAATGTTTTGAGGGCAGAGTGGTTCAGGAAAATGATTTGACTTTACTATGATAAAATGGCATAATCTGAATTCAGGTAGTATACTCCAATATAGGAAAGTTCCTGAAAATTGATCGCAAAACCAAAAAGAAATCAAAACCAGCAGAGGAAGGTAGTGAATGAAAAGGGGTTTAAGGATGAATTGAATTTCATGGGAGTGAAGGAAAGGAATAAGAATTTATATAGAGCATAATATTTTCCAGGAAATATGAAAAGCATTTTACACTTGTTTTCTCATTTGTTCTTCACCACGACCCTGTGAGATAGGTGCTATTATTATCATCCTCTTTCTTTACAGTTAAGGAAACTGAGGGAAACAGAAGTTAAGCAACTTGCCCAGGGTCATGCAGCTAATAAGTCAGATATGAACTTGGATCTTTGCAACTTTAAGTCTAGCTCTCTATTCACGGTGCCACTTAGCTGCCATTAGGTAGGGAAAAAGAACATTCATTCTTGCCAGGGGAGAACAGCAACCTAGGAGAAAGGGATTAACCAGACATTAGAATGTTTCTGCCTGGCATCTAGAAGGTCAGTGGATAGTAGAGTGGGTATTTGAGCTTGTAAGTTGAAACATTGGTACTTGTGGCTATCCTAGTATTGAAACCTACCTGCTATACTGCACACCATTTCTTCTGAATCCAGGAGTGCCTGGATTTGAGTACATAATAGCATTCATTCCAGTAGTTAAGCCCATTTTATGGGTATTTACCACACATTTGAATGTCAGCCTCACCTATATGGCAACACTTTAGATTTAGAAGATTTGCACAAAACTTTAGACTGACCTTTACTCATAACCACTTATATGATACATCTTGCCCTATGACAGAAGGGACATGAATAGACTTGATATACAGGAAAGTGGAATAATTTTTTCTCTATTATATCAAGTTATAGATTACATATACAAAATAAAAACAAATAAAACACTATAACTGGAGTGATAAAACCTGATTTTGAATTCTGATGCTACTTCTATGATTCACTGCCTGTGTGAACATGGACAAGTCATTTAACTTTTCTAAGCTGCAGTTGCATCACCTATTAAATGTGATGGTTCAACTAAATAGTAGTTTAACTTCTTTCAGATTTAGCTCTATAATGTCCAAATTACTTTACTTAAATGTTTTCAAGAAAGTTATTGTTAAAAGAAAATAAAAATAAAAGGGCACTTGAGGTATGCGCTTCTATAAATATGGATTTGTATTTTGCAATTATAGCCTAGTTTCATTTCTAACAGAAGTTTTTGAGAGCTTGCTTCATTCTTTCCTTCTGGTTAACCCCATAGTAATTTCATTACCTTTCGTACCTCTAGCAAATCATAAGGTTTCATTCATTAGTTGTCATTATAGTCATCTCTCCCCCCACCAAAAAAAAAAAAATCCACTAAGGACATAGAATTTATGATCTCTTTTCTTTTTGTCTACACAAATTCCTAACTCATAAATCAAAAGTTAAAGGAAGAATTAAAGAATCATAGTTTTATATATTTTAAGCTGAGAGGGGCATCCAGGATTATTAATTGCAGCCGCTTCTTTTTATAACCCAGGAAAGTGCATCTCAAAGCTGTTAAGACACTTGTTCGTGGTCATGCATTTAGTAAATATCAGAAACAAGATTCTAACTCTGTAGTGCCAATGCAATATTCACAGTGCTGAAGGTGACTATAAATATGCTGGCATAATTCTCAACCTCAAAATATAGTGGACTCTCCATATAGAAGACAGAAGCAAAACATTTATTCAGGCACCAAAAAACCACATCCCAAAAGCAGAAAGTCAAATCCATCATATTAGCAAAGGAGTTAATATAACTATATTATATATAGTTATACATATATTATGTATATATATATTATATATATATATTATATATATAAAACACCACAGAGAGCCACACCATCAATTAGCCTTCACACAAAACAAAAATCACAAGCTTAGCTGTCTGCTTGCCTGCTGTCCTCTCTCTCCCACCATCTAGCGGCTCTGACTCCCAGCTTCCTATGGTTTCTGATCCCCCCTTCAGCAAATTTCTCCCACCACGGGCTCCATATTATTGCATTTGGCTTATTAGGGGCACGGGAATGATCTTAAAATTCCTATTATCATTATAAACTCATTATCTTCCTGATTGCTAGTCCAGTACTCTGTATAATAAAACCAAAAGAAAGGAAGAAAAGAGAAGACTATGGTTAGGTGTCCTTTTGACTATTTTTTGTTTTTTACTCCTTGAGGAACAGGTATGTACTGTCATACATTATGTGGGCAATTATCTGCAAATACAAATCATTCCATATCCAAATTTTGTCAAAGGGGATTTCTGGAAAAAAAAAAAAAAGACCGTTGCATATGCTGATGCCAGAACAATGTATTTGTATAATTGATAGGATTATTTGTGAATGTGTAAATTTGTCAGCAATGTCTTAACATACTAGGGTGTGCATTATTTAATAGTAGACTATTTTGTGCCTTTTCAGGCACAAACCTCTGGTAAGTTTCACTTACTTGGCACTCAACAAATGTCTATTATGCTTGCTGTAGAGTTCTGGCAGCTGCCTAAACACAGACTTCATTCTTAAGAACACCAAATGACATTATGCCTGATGGTCATACAGTATCTTCGGGGTTTACTGTAATTATCAGGCTATTTCATACTTTTGTCCTATTTAGATAAAATTTACAGATCCAATTTGAAAGTTTTCTCTGCTAGAATGATACTACAATGTTTTATCATGGCATATAGATGGCCCTAGATGCTTAAAGGCTATGGAAGTCTTCTTTAGAACAAAATCTTATATTATAAAACACAATAAGCTCTACCCAGATACATTCATAATGAGTATTAAAGTTTTTTGTATTAATCTGTGTATATATGTTTTGTGTGTATGAGTGTGTATATACGTGTGTGTGTGTGTTTGTGTGTGTGTGTGTGTGGAAAAGATCAGTTACCTTCCATAGCTATACCTAAGGAGGTAGTTCATATTCATATAAGGGTTAGAGGCCATTGTAAAGTCTAAAGCTGATAATTTTAATGAATTTAATTGGAGTATTAACAGATCTAAAATATCTTGAGAACTAATAACAAAAAAATAGAATGAAGGGGAGAGGTATGGTTTATCTAAATCTTGAAGTATTCATTAAAGTGGTAAATCCTTAAGTTAAACAATAAAGCATTAAAAAAAAACTAATTGATATTGGTTTAAAAACAAACAAATAACAAATCGCCAAAAATGGTCTTGGCAAAGAAGGATCAGATACAATTGAATTCAATAATCCAGTATTATGAAACTGAAACATAGATTAGATAGGGGGATATCTTTTTATTTGATAAGAACTGCTGAGAAAACTGAAAAGGAGTTTGGCAAAAAATAGATTTAGACCAACATACTACATCATAGACCTCAATAAGCAAAAAAGAAAAAAAATAATAATAAGTGGTCTGAATATTAAAGAGTAATGGGAAAAAAACACATACTGGAAGAGGACCTTACCAAATATTTTTCATAGATATTACAGAATCTTCACCAAATAAGGTGTAAAGATGATCACAAAAGAAAAAAATAAAAGTATTTTTATTTCATATGAACTTGAAAATTCTTACACTAATAAAATCAGTGCAAATAGACAAAATACTATCAAGTGAGAAAATACTTGATTCAAAAATCTTTGATAAAGGTCTGATTTTGAGGATGCATAAAAAACAACATCAAGATATGAAAAAAAAATTATTTCTGCAATGGAAAAATGGTCAAAAGATATGGACAAATAATCTTCAAAAAAAGCAAAAATTATATGAAAAATGTTCCAAATTAATAAAATTCTGAGGTTTTCCCTCACACCCAGAAAATTGACAAAGGTAATAAATACACTATTATAGTGTAGGAGGGATGCTAAATTGCCTCAAAAATTCTAGAAAGTGATTTGAAAATGACAGATAGAGACAAGGAAAGAGATATAAAAATGCCTATACCATTTCATTGAAACATTCGATTGATAGAGGGGAAAAAAACCTTAATAGTTCAAAGAGACAGCATTACATATAGACCAAAAATATCTATAGAAACATATTGTATAGATGTAAAAATATAAAACATATGTAAGGGTAGAGTTGAAACTACAATCTATACATTTCCTTGAATCAATCAAAGTCATTATGTGACAGACTTGGTACGGCTGAAGGAATTTCTAAAAAGCAAACAAACTATCTCAGAATCAGACTCTCAGGTTTTCCATTCTAGACCTTGGCATGAACATGGCATTTCCAGCAAATATTTGAGGAAGAAAAACAAAAAGAACTAATCTATGGAAGAAAGGGGAGATATAAAGTATAATCACTAGCTCCATGGGCATCACATAACAGATAACACAGACTGAAGGTTATCCCAAGAAAAGGTCAAAAATTTACCCAACTTCTGTTCCAGGTGCCTCTATATACATATGCCCTCTACTATAACCTGCTATTTTATTGTCCAAATATTTCCAATAATTTGATTTTGACTCAGCTACAAAGCTGTTGGGGTCATGTGAGATAGATGGAAATGTAAATATTAAGCAGACAGTTCCATCTGCTCCTAAATATTAGGCATATTCCTAACTGGGAGAAATGAATGTTTGTGACTGAAGCCTTAATTGTTTGTCTAAAATAAACTACCTAGAATAGTGATCCAAATGGACCTTATTGGCCATGATATAAATGAGCTAACTGTTGCAACAATGTGTTGCAATAATGTAAATGCTAGTCTGGGTTCTTAACTGCCTAAAACATCACAGTTGTTTCAAACTCACCCTTAAATTTATTAAAAATAAAATGATAAGTGTTTTCCTTTTACCTTAAGCTCAATATAAATCAAATAAGTCATAAGGCACTAAATGTGTTAATGAGATCTTGGGATAGGTGAGGCATAAAAATTATCTTCAAGTATTTGAATGATTATAATGAGGGGAGAGATAAAAATTTATTCTGCTTGGACTCAGGTGGAAAAATTGGAAGGAAAGAACATAAGACACAAATTAATAAATTAAAATGAGCATATTGGAGGATTAGTATGTGCCAGACAATACTCAGTTAAGACTTGAAGATACAAAGATAAAACAAACAAATAAATAACAACTCACACACACACATACACACATACATACGCAACCAGCTCTTGACTTCAAGGAACATATATTCTCATGGGAGAGGCAGACTTGGCATTATGAATAGACCCATTACCATTATTGTTATCCAGAAGTGGAATGGGTTTCCTCTTCTTAATTACTGAAATGCTTCATACAAAGCTGTGTAAGTACTTGTCAAGTTTCTTATAGATGGGACTCTTTTTGAGGTAAGATATGACCAAGATGGTATCTGAGTTCTTTCCTAACACTGTGTTTTTTGAGATTCCCTGACTTATAAAATTGAGACACAGATATTTGCACTACACACTTCCCAAGGTTCTTGTAAAAGAAAAAAGTGCTTCCTAAACCTGAATAATCTGTATCACACTGAGCAGTTTTTATTAGGCAAATGACCCATACACAAAAAAACCTACCTTATTAAATAATAAAAAAGCACAAAAGAGAAGTAAGTTCAAGCTAAATGTCATGAGAACTGAGAGAAGTTACCAATGCCTGATCTCTGACAGTACTTTTCACTTTGACTCTAAGAGCAGCTCACTGGATCATCTCATGAGTGTAGAAGCATTGTTCAGTGTGAATTTAGCTTCCCAATGACTTACAAATGCAAGTTATACCTATAAACTTAAATATATTTTCCACATAATACATTTCTAAAGTCTATTTTAATACATTAATCTCTAGGTCAGTGATTCTCAAATCTCTCATGGGTTTCATGAATGAGTTTTGTTATAACGGATAAAAGGAAATTTATAAATAATTCTGTGTAATATTAATTTTGATGTACAGGGTAGCGTAGTATAAGGAGGAGCCTAAAGCTTGCAAGACCTAGGTTCAGGTCCTGACTCTGACATATATTGACTGTTGGTAACCCTGAAAAGGACAAATTAAAGCTCTTAGAGTTATAAGGCAGCTCTTTAAGACTTCTAAGTTACCAAAAAAAAAAAAAGATACCTTCCTACCTAGACAGAGGAAATTCCCTATCATAAGGAAAGCACAGTTCTAGACCCTTTCCTTATTATTTTCATTTTTTCCATCACATATAGCATTCACAAAATAAACAACACTTTCCCACTATGGATAGGCACCAACCTGCAAATAAATCAAACCTTGAACTCAGGAAAAAACTCAACAAAAATTGCATCTCTTATTGAAGACAAACTTCACAAGTGAGTCTCTAGATACTCTTTTATTATTTCTAAGTAGCATGTCTCATGTGTTGTGATTCCTTACTGTAAAGAATAATGTGCTAGAAGCAAAAACAAAACATAGCAAAACAAAGTAAAAAACACTTGAGAATCACTGTTGGAGATGATTTAAATGCTAATTGTTTTTGGAAACGTCTTCTCAATTCCTTGTTTTCATTTCCTCTACTCTTTCTTCTCTTTCTCTTTCTTAATCTTCCCATATCCCCATTTCTTTCATTACAATTAAAACATTTTGGGGTTGAAAAAATGTTAACTATAATTATTTAGAAGATCTTCTTTTCACTATGTTCAAAGTATATTTTGAATAGAATGTAAGAGATTTGGGAGGTAAAAAAATATATATATATTTAGAGTAGTTTGAAAGTTGTAACATAAGGGCTATGTGAGAAAAATGTTCTGGAGGCTGAAACTCAGTTTACTGCTGTACCAGTAGGTTGCTATTGTTGTTCAGTCATTTCAGTAGTATTCAACTCTTTATGATCCCATTTGGGGTTTTCTTGGAAAAGATACTAGAGAAGCCATTTCCTTCTCCAACTCATGGAGTTAAGTAACTCTCCCAGGGTCACACAGCTATTAAGTGTCTGAGTTCAGATCTGATTTCAGAAAGATGATTCTTCCTGACTCAAGTCTCCATTCTATCTACTGGGCCCCCTAGATTCCCCATACCCATGGGTTAGGTTAAAAAAAAATACAGATTAAATATTCCAGAGGACAAGAGAATGATGGGACTTGAGAGACAGAGAGAGACAGAGAGAGACAAAGAGCGACAGAGAGACAAAGACAGAGAGGCAGAAAGACAGACAGACAGAGACAGAGACAGACAGACATACCAATACTGGGGTGTTCCTGATGAGGTGAAAACTTTTAAGGGGGCTAGATGCAGAAATGATATTACTTTCTTGCCTATAGGCTTGAATTTCTGTTTGGAACAAGGAGGAAACACATAAGAAGAAGAACCTAATTTCATCTTCTATGTCAACATGAAGAATAGATGGATGAGGAAACATTACCAAGCACACTGAAACTTCACAGTTCTGGAACTTTAGGAGGATGAATCATTTTAGTGGGGTGCAGGGAGATTTAGATAACTGACAGATGACCTTTTTTAAGAATGATGTTTTCATCCTGACCCTTTGGGGTAGAAATCTTTTGAAAATATGTCAAAAGTAACTGACTATTAACTAGATGACACCAAACCTCATTTAAAGGGCTCCTGATAACCATCAGGTTTTCACCAAGAATATTATTTATTATATTTTACTAAAAAGGAGTAAGATTTCCAGGGACTTTTGAGGCATGGGGTGGGGCATGCTGCATGTACTAAATGATCTTAACTTCCACAATGTTTTTGGTGTTTTCATATCTACTTTCCATGGTTTGTTTTTAAATTTGTCTCTCCCTTAGATATCACATTGACGCCTATAATTCTTTCTCATTTATGTCTGTATACTTGCCTTTCACAGCATCTTTTTTCATTTTTTAAGTTGTTTTTTCATACCTTTTAAGAGCTTGGGGGGGGGGGGGACAACAGAAGCTAACAAACAAACAAAAACCCTTGGTAAATACTTCAACACTCCATGTATCCATGATGCCATTAATGAGTACTTTCTTTAATGATTAAAATCACAACCCATATCAGTGCCCTGCTCATCCTTTGATGCTCTTGTCCATATCCTACCAAAAGTTTGACAAACAGGTTCCATCCAAAATGCTGTGGGCCATTCTTCAGTTTTCTTGGCACCATGAAAATGGCTATGCAGTATCTAGGCTATCATTAGTTATCTCATCCACATGATGTGTGAGCAGTCCATCTTTTCTATGATCCTTGTATCATTAGCATAGCTTCTCCTTCATAAATTATATTCATAATGGTCATATTTATCTATTCTCTTTGAATTTATCTATTGTCTTTTAGATGTTGCCCAAGGTTTTTTATTGACTATAGTCTTTCACGAAAATCCTATCTATGTAAAATAATATTCCTAGGTGATTATTAGCATTAAAAATATGAACCTTTAGTTGGGGGGGGGGGAGAAGTTTTAGGGTCTTAAAACTGTTGATGTAATTTCTCAAAAGCAATTCCTCCTAGAGAGGAGGAATTGTTTTAAGTTTTAAATTGGGAGGTTTTACATTCTTCTTTGAACTAGTCATATTATTCTGGCAAGCCCTATCTGTCTCTTTTTGTCTATCTCTCCATCTCTCTGTCTCTCCCTCTTCTCTGTCCCTCCTCTTCTTCTCTCTCTGTACATATACTCACAGACACAGACATACACAAATATGTGTGTATATATGTATGTATGCACATGTACATATGGGTATGTGTGTATATATGCATGTATGTGTACATGCACATATATACTTATGTAATATCAAAAATTGTTACAATTGTGTAATACCACATAAACATGCATGTACACACACATATATCATCATATAAAAATGATGGCATTATAAAAAGTCCAACATCTTGCCAACCACTCTTTTGGCACTCTTAAATTAAATATAAATCAAAGTTCTATTTTTATTTTTGTTATTGTTTCCCTGAAGTGATGAGGCTGTCAGATAGTGGAGTTCTCCACAGCCAAGTTTTGGTGATGCACCAATTTACTTCATTGAAAAGTTTTACTACTTAAGGTGGCCAGCTTCACAGCCAGTCTTGATGCCCAAACCTTAAAACAGTAGGTCAAAGCAATAGGAACTTTTAAATGCAAGGCCTTTTGCCAGAGCATGAACAGCTCTGGGGCTTTAAAGTCTAATGAAGGTTAACAACCCCCAATAAGGGTGAATAGCAATTGTTAACAAGTGAATTTGTGAGATGGCAGGCCAAAAATAGTGCCAAAATGCAGGGATCTTTTAAATCTACTTCATCACTGTATTCTTATAGGGGTCAAAGTAATATAGGCCTAGAATGGGAAAGACTGTAAAATTTTTCTAGGCCCCACAGTTTGTACATGAGGGAAGAAATGAGGCCCAAATACATGCCCAAGGTTATATAGGGAATGAAAGATAAATTTAGGATTCAAAACCAGGTTACCTCAGAGATCATCTGCTCCTGTCCTTTCCTTTGAATAAATGAGGACACTAAATCCAAAGAGTTTAGGTAATTTATAAAGGTGAAAAGTCAGATTTGGAACCACAGATTCTTATTCTAGAGCTAGCACTCTTCCATTAGAGTTTGACCTTATTTATTTATTTCAGCTCATCAGATTTGGAGAAAAGAATGACTTTTACTTTATTGCAGTTAGGTGGTTACAGTGGATAGAGCTCTGAACCTGGAGTCGAGAAGCAGGATATCAAATTTGGTCTCAGATACTTAGTGCCTGTGTGACCACAGAAAAGTCAGTTAACCCTTGTTTGCCTCTTTCTTCTAGTATAACAAAGAAATATCAAAAAATACCTCACAGAATTGTTGAAAGAATCAAATGTGAGAATAATGTGTAAAACTTTGGTCTACAATTTATAAACTCCCCTCCCCCCATCGAAAGAGCAAGAGATTCGTAAGGGGCAAGTTACTATAAGGAGGATTCCATCCCATCTGCTGTCGGAAATATGGAATTCAAGCACAATCCATTAAAAGAGCAGCCCTAGTTCAGGAGGATGTGCCAAGACCAATCACTTCAGTTGTTATCAGAATCCTTAAGTTGAACTTTTAGCTGTCATTACATGAACCATTGATTTATTTATTGCTTCACTCTTCATCTGGATGCAGAGCACCATGGCAGTTTATGGGGATGAGACAATGATTAGAGAAGAGATATTTTCCTGCCTTCATGAAACTTACAGACTAGTAAGGGAAAAAGACACACATATATGTACACACATAAAAAGATACTAATACGACACAATAATATAGAATAAATTCATTAGAAAGATGCATATAGATTCCTATGTTACATCTGAATTTTTTTAAGAGTATGGGGAACAAGAAATACTCCATGGAAGAAGTGACATTTGAATCGAACTTGAAATAATGGATAGGAATTCAACAAGTGAAGAGGAAAAGAAATGGTCTAGGAACAAGGAGTGATAGGAGCAAAGGTCTAGACCCAGGCCAGAAGAAAGTGCTTTTGGAAAATGTATAATACAACTATAACACCATAGCTTTAGAGCTGGAAGGGATCTTTGAGATCGTCTAGTTCAGCTCCCTTATTTTATTGATAGGGATATTTGGCAACAAAGAAGTTATATGACTTCCCCAAGGCTGCATATTGACAGAGACAGGATCTAACATTAGTCCTGTGATTCTTAAGCTAAGCACCTTTTCCCCACTAGGCCACCCTGCTATGATTATATTGGAATGAGCAACTGTAGGAATCAATTGTATGACAGTGCTAATCCATTCATAATTGACCCACCTGTCACCTTATAACTAGCAGACATGAAGAAAAGCCTGCAAACATACATATAAAAAAATTTTCATTTGTCTCCCTCCTTGATTATGTATAGCATAGTAGTTATGGATATGTCCCACAAGACAGAAAAATAGATAGATAGATAGATAGATAGATAGATAGAGAGATAGATAGAGAGATAGATAGATAGATAGATACATACATACATACATACATATGTAGGTAGGTAAGTAGCTAGACAGACAGAATGTTTATTAACCATTTACCAGGGATTGTATTAAAATGCTAGGGGTATAAATAAAAGCAAATAAGAGAGACTTTACCTTCAAAGAGCTTCTATTCTAATGGAGAAAACAAGGCTTAAATGGGAACTAGGAAAGAGAGGAAGAAGGCAAGAGACAATGCAGTGGCGAGGAGAAGGAACCCAGAAAGTCTAGCAGTGGCTAAAGTGAAATCACCATCCCTGAGAAGGAGTCACCAATCAATACTTGAAGGCTTCAGGGCAGAGTTTTTCCCGGACTGGCAAGGCTGCAGGCAAAAAGGAGTTGAGAGAGAGTATAGAAGTGAGTGAGGTCAATAGCTCTACCACTAGATAGTAATCACTGAGGACACTCCCAACACATTTTGTCAGCTGGTCATGGCTGTCAAGCTCCTAAATCCCATGCTAAGTGACTTATTTTACCTCTGAATGCTTCCTGATGTTAAAGAAGACCTGAAATACTGGCGTTGTGAATTTCTTGGATGAGGAGCTGACCAGTCTTCCCTGGGACAGTATTGTACTTGACTCTTGAGGTCAGCATCTTGTCTTTCCACCCACCCACTCACCTCCCACTTTATCCATTCTATTGTCTCATCAATAGATAGATAGTCTAATATTTTAGGAAGACCATCTGCAGGCAGAAAGCCTGTATTCAGATCTTGGCCCATCTATTTACTAGAATCAAAATTTACTTAACCTCCAAGGGTATCAGTTACCTTATCTTGCAAATGGGTTGGGTGGTGGAATAGGTGATCTCTAAAGCTACTTTTTGGTATTAAAATGTGATTCTGTGACTGTATTTTCGTTAGACATGGGGTGATTTCTTCCCTATGAATTACAAAGAGTTCTTCTCTCAGATTAATCATCTGGAAAAGGAGTTCATTGAATTAAAGGTTTTTTAAGACATCTGCCAATTCAGATAATTTTTGGGGGGGGGGGGGTCATTATATTAAAAAAAGAAATCCTCTTTGCTTATATTGTCAATATTTCTCCCTATACCCATGCTTTCTCCCCCTCCTAAAGAGTCATCATTTTGAACAAATAATTTTCTTTCAAAGCAGAAATGTTTTTTGTCAAAATTAATCAACACTGAAAAAAAAATACATGTTATGCATTATTTCATAGCTTTGGATGCTCACCTCTGCAAAGGAAGATGTGGAGGTGAGAAATGTGTATATTTTCATATTTTTTTCTTTGAGGCCAAGCTTGGTCTCAACTGGCATTTCTTAGGCATCTGCCATGTAGCAAACAATGTGTTAAGAGTTGGAGATACACACACAAAAGCAGCACAATCCTACTTTCTATTTGGGGCAGATAAATATATCCAAACACAGAAAAGTATGTACAAAATGTATTCAAAGAAATTGCAGAGTAATTGCCAGATGGGGGCTAAAGGTTGGGGAAGGAACTCAACTAGCTGGGGGAATTATGAAAGGTCTCTTAAAGATTGTGACCTTTGAGCTGAGCCTTAAAGGAAGCTAGCATTCCATTAAGCTTTTCTCTGATTGTTATCAGTTCCTAGACCAATTAGACCCAGCCTAGAAGGCATCCTGCAGAGTACAGGGACTTTAACTAACTGTTTCTGCTAACACCTCTGCAACATCCTAAGACTTGGCTAAATTGGAATGACCCTGACTCTAACTGCCAAGCAAATGAGCCATCTTTTTTTTTCCTCCCACCTTTTCAGAAGAAATAACTGGTTTTCTTAAATAGTGATGAATGGCAATTTCACAAACTGTCGTAATGATTTTAGCCAGCACAGCACCTAGTTTGTAACAATCTGATGCAACTGTCATGTTATTAGTCCATGTATTTGCTTATTTTGAGTCTATATGATGCTAGACAAAAAGCTTTCCTTTTCTTTGCACTTCCCCAACCCCAGTTGAATTGAACAATTCATTGTATTGATAGCATTGACCAAATAGATCAATGGTTCTGGTGCTGTGTAGGTACAAGACTGATTGTAGCATGTGTGCTGGTCAGGAAACTGAGAGGAACATGATTACTGGTGTTCAGTGACACCATTGAAAGCAGGGATTTTCTCAAGTATCAGGTTTGAAAAGGACTTGAATCTATGCTTGAAAATCACTGGCTTTCTTCAGTACTCATTTAGAAATGGAAAACTGCCTGACGTGAGGATGAGCTATTTCTTTCTTTAACATCTTTTGAGCTGCATGTCCCTTCAGCTCTCTTTCATATGTCATCTTCAGGGTTCTTTCCATGCAGTTAACCATGCCAAATTTCTTTTTTTTTTTTAATTCTAAAAGACATGTATGCATGAGCATTTGTATCCTTGTGTGTCTCTGTGTGTGTGTATACACCTTGTTTTTTTTGGACCTCTCATAGGACACTGACTTTTTGCTACTGAAGTGTTTCCTTTGGGAAAAAAAAAAATCGCTAGGAATCTTTCTCTCATTTTTTGACCTTTATCTCTCTAGTTTCCTTTTTCACTTTAACCTTATATACTGTATAATTCCTCAGTCTCTTCCCTCTTATTGCTTGCTACAAATCAATAAATCTATTCTCCTTTCTTTTGTATTTCCTTTGCTTTTCAGTTACTCTTAAATGCCCTAATAGGTCACATTAAAAATAATGGATTAGATCTGAAGAGAGGTGCCATTTTATAAATCAATTTTGCAACAATATTCAGAGGTTACAGTCTCTTATCAAAACTTCAAAACTCTTGAAGCATTGATTCTGCTGGAAATGTAAGTTCTAATAATGCCTGAAATATATAGTATAATACTTCACATCCCTATTCATCAATGAATTGAATTAAGAGGGAATTCCTAAAGTTTCATAGTTGTTGGAGATGAGAATTCATTTGGATAACAAGTAAATACTGAGTCATCACAGAGATTGATATGATATTCTATATCACCTACAGACCATTAGTCAACATAAAGGAAAAGGAAAAGGAAATGTTATAGATCTAATGAACCCATAGTGAATCTCTATCATGATCCAATGTTTCTAATTTGAAATGATGGGATTCTTGATTGTCATTTCAATTATTCAGGGATGTAATCCTTTCTAACATCTCTGTGCTATCTGATCTGCCTATATCTTCCTACCCAACACCGTGGACATCTCCTAAGGTCTTCCAAGAATCAAAGATTATGGAAGCTAACTGTAACAACAAGCACCCTAGCATACCTAGGGCAGCTACTAGCACAGGGTCTTAGATCTGCTTTTCTAAAGGAAAGCAACTCAAAATGGGTTAACAATCTCACTTTAATCAAAC
>CM053592.1:99974871-100000609 GCA_028646515.1 Pseudochirops corinnae | reverse complement strand
TTCAGCCTGTATTTGATTGCTTGTCCTTCCAGTGGGGATGGGTGGTGAGGGAGGAGGAGAAAGAATCTGGAATCTGGAGTTCCATAATCAAATGTTATGAATGTGTATCTATCTATCTATCTATCTATGCAATTATTATTATTATTATTATTGACTACATCCAAATGGAACTTGAGATACACGGGCACTGAGGTTGGGAGATCCATCCTGCCCTACCGAAAAGTGACATGGGAGAGAATAGACTGGGGGAGGGGGGACACACTGGGATGGCTGTTTTTGGGGTGGTGGGTGGGGGAAATAGGGGGAGAAAATATGTAACTCAAAATCTTGTGGAAATGAATGATGCAAACTATAATAAAATTTAAAAAAAAAATAAATAAATAAAAAAGAATGCTTGAAAGTTTTCTATTCCGTTGAATATCAATATTTTCCACTGAAATGTTGTACTCAGTTTTGCTGGATAGGTGATTCTTGTTTTTAACCTAGCTCCTTGACCTCTGGAATATCATATTCCAAGCCTTCAGTCTCTTAATGTAGAAGCTGCTAGATCTTGTGTTATTCTGATTGTGTTTCCACAATATCCAAATTATTTCTTCCTGACTGTTTGTATTATTTTCTCCTTTGCCTGGGAACTCTGGAATTTGAATATAATATTCCTAGGAGTTTTCTTTTTGTAATATTTTTCAAGAGATGATCAGTGTATTCTTTCAATTTCTATTTTACCCTCTGGTTCGAGAATATCAGGGCAATCCTTGAGAATTTCTTGAAAGATGATGTCTAGACTCTTTTTTTTGATAATGGCTTTCAGGTAGTCCAATAATTTTTTAATTATTTTCCATGTCACTCGTTTTCCAATGAGATATTTCATATTATCTTATTTTTTTTTATCATTCTTTTGGATCTGTTTTATACTATCTTGATTTCTCATAAAGGTCTTGCTTCCATTTGCTACATTCTAATTTTGAAGGAATTGTTTTCTTCAGTGAGCTTTTGAAATTCCTTTTCCATTTGGCTATTTCTGCTTTTTAAGGCATTCTTCTCCTCATTTGCTTTTTGGACCTCTTTTGCCATTTGAGTTAGTCTATTTTTTAAGGTGTTATTTTCTTCAATATTTTTTGGGTCTCCTTTAGCAAGTTGTTGACTCATTTTTCATGATTTTCTTGCATCAGTCTCATTTCTCCTCCCAATTTTTCTTCTACTTCTCTTACTTGATTTTCAAAATCCTTATTAAGCTCTTCTATTGCATCCAACCAATTCATATTTTTCTTCATTGCTTTTGATGCGTTAGTTCTTACTTTGTTGTCTTCTGGTTCTGTGTTTCGATCTTCTTTGTCACCAAAGAGTGATTCTATAGTCTGATGTCTTTTGCTCTGATTTCTTTTCCTCTGGTCATTTTCCTAGCCAATTAGTTGGCCTTTGAGCTCTTTGCCATGACAGAATGTAGTGGAGAATGATTTGTCCCAGATTTCTGGGGATTTGCATAGCTGTTGTCATAGCTACTTATAGGGACCTGCCTCAAAACTGAGAGGAGATCTCCCTCTCCACAACCTCCACAATCTCTGCACCATTGGTGCTCCTCCCCACCCCAGGACTGCCACCCAACTTGTTTCCCAGATCCAGGCAGGGCAAAACATGTATATGTGTGTGTGTGTGTGTGTATGTATGTGTATGTATATGTATGTATGTGTGTATGTAGGTATAGACAGAGAGTTCAGGGTGCATTGAATATAATGGGATGATATCTAAAAAAAAATAAATTTCAAGGGTGGGAGAGGAATATATTGAGAGGAGAAAGGAATAGAAAGAATAGAGTAAATTATCTCACATAAAAAAGGCAAAAGAAAGCTGTTACAGTGGTGGAGAATAGCCGGTAGGTAAAAGGGATTGAGTCAACCTTACTCTCATTGGATTTCACTTAAGGAGAGAATAACATACACACTCAATGGGGTATGTTACCCTACAAGAAAGTAGGGTAAAAGGAGAAAAGAAGAAGGGATGATAGAAGGGAGGGCAGATTGGGGGAGGGGATTGTCAGAAGTACATACTTTTTTTCAATTGATTTATTTACTTTTAGTTCACAAAATTCAGTTCCACAATTCCTTGAGTTTCAAATATTCTCCATTTCCTCTCCCCCACCTCTTCCATGGCGGCATATAGTCAAGTATAGGATCAGTAAATACTTTCACATTAGACATTAGTCTGGTTGTATAGAAGGGTTGTAACCAATGGTGTGGACATTGGGAAAAAAGAAAGAAAACCAAACATGGAAAGGAATGATAGCATGTAGATTGCTTCAGTCTCCATTTAAACTCTGGTCTTTCTAGATCCTTCCCTGAATGTAGATATCTCCTTGTGTCCTGAGACTTGGAGAGTTGTCTTATAACTGTGCATTGCTGAGAAGAGTCCAGTTTATCAAAGTTGGTGATCCCACATATGATGTGTCTGTGATTGTGTACAAATTTTTCCTGATTCTGCTCTTCTCACTTAGCATCTGTTTGTACAAGCCTCCCCAGGTAAATGTGAAGACTGTCTCCTCCCCATTTGTTCTAGCACAATAGTATTCCATTACATTCATATACCACAACTTGTTTATCCATTCCACAGTTGATGGGCATACCCTTAATTTCCAGTTTTTTGTCACCACAAAGAGAGCTGCAATAAATACTTTTGTACATGTGGGTCTTCCTCCCACTTCTATGATCTCTTTAGGATACAATCCCAGAAGTGGTATTACTGGATCAAAGGGTATGCAATTATTTATAGCCCTTTGGGCATAGTTGCAGATTGCTCTCCAGAATGGTTGAATCAATTCACAGCTCCACCAACAATGTATTAATGTTCCAATTTTCCCACATCCTCTCCAGCATTGGTCATTTTCCTATTTTGTCATCTTAGCCAATCTGACTGGTGAGATGTGTCCCTTAAAGTTGTTTTCATTTGCATTTCTCCAATCAATAGTGTTTTAGAGAATTTTTCTTATGCTTGCAGATATCTTTAATTTCTAGCTCTGAAAATTACCTGTTCATATCCCTTGACCATTTATCAATTGGGGAATGACTTGTATTCTTATAAATTTTACTTAATTCCTTGTGTATTTTAGAAATGAGGCCTTTATCAGAGGCACTGGTTGTAAAAATTCTTTCCCAATTTCTGACTTCCCTTTTAATCTTGGTTACATTGGCTTTGTTTGTTCAGAAACTTTTCAATTTAATGTAATCAAGATTACCCATTTTGCATTTTATAATGTTCTCCAACTCTTTGTTGGTCATAAAGTCTTCCCTACTTCATAAATCTGACAGGTAAACTCTTTCTTACTTCCCCAGATTATTGTAGTATCAGCTTTTATACCTAGATTGTGCACATATTTAGAATTGACTTTGGTGTACAGCGTTAGATGATGGAATATGCCCAGTTTCTGCCATACTATATAGCATCCAAATTCCTAGAGGAAAAGTCAAGGGAATTAGAGGTAGAAATAGATAGCAAAACAATGCTAGCATGGGACCTCAGTCTTCCCCTCTCTGAACTTGATAAATCTAACCTCAAAATAAACAAGAAAGAAGTTAAGGAGGCAAATAGAATTTTAGAGACCTTAGTCAATCTCTGGAGAAAACTGAATGGGGATAAAAAGGAATATACTTTCCTCTCAGTGGTACATGGCACATATACAAAAATCGACCATGAAGTAGGGTATAAAAACCTCACAATTCAGTGCATAAAGGCAGAAATATCGAAGGCATCATTCTCAGTTCATGATGCAATAAAAATTATATGCAATAAAGGGCCATGGAAAGATAGACTAAAAACTAATTGGAAACTAAATAATTTAATCCTAAAGAATGAGTGGGTCAAACAAGAAATCATACAAATGATCAGTAACTTCATTCAAGAGAATGACAATAATAAGGCATCATACCAAAACTTGTGGGATGCAGTAAAGGCAGTTCTTAGGGGAAATTTTATATCCCTAAATGCATATATGAAAAAATTAGAGAAAATGGCAGTCAATGAATTGGGCATGCAATTGAAAAAGCTAGAAAAAGAACAAATTGAAAATCCCCAATTAAATACTAAATTAGAAATAATGAAAACCAAAGAAGCACACACTGTTGAAAAGCGACAGGATCAAAGAAGAAAATAAAATAAGTGAGGAGTGAGATAGGATGGAGGGAAATACAGTTAGTCTTTCATAATATGATTACTATGGAAATGTTTTGCATAACTACACACATGTAACCAATATTGAATTACTTGTCTTCTCAACGGGAATCAGTGCAGAGGGAAGAAAAGGAAAAAAGCTGGAACTCAACATTTAAATACAAATGTTAAAAAATTGTTTCTACATGCAACTGGGAAATAAGATATACAGGTAATGAGGTATAGAAATCTATCTTGCCTTACATGAATGTAAGGAGTAAGGGATTAGGGGCCATTAGTGGGGAGAATAGAAGGGAGGGCAGAATGGGGGAAGGAGTAATCAGTATGCATGCCATCTTGGGCGTGGGGGATAGGAGAGTGATGGGGAAAAAATTTGGAACTCAAAATCTTGTGGAAATGAATGTTAAAAACTAAAAATAAATAAATAAATTCTGGGAGTTAAAAAGCGACTACATACATGTTAGTCACAGTTGTTTTAAATTATCTTTCAAGTGGGTTTCATTGTAGGAAAATATTCCTTACTGTCCTATACCCCACATATTCTATACCAAATTATTTATCAAATATTGCAATTTCTTTCTTTTTTTTTTTTTGGAGGAAAAAAGGCAGGATAATTGGGGTTACCTGACTTGCCAAAGGTCACATGGCTGGTAAGTGTTAAGTGTCTGAGGCTGGATTTGAACTCAATTCCTCCTTATTCCAGGGCTGGTGCTCTATTCACTGAGCCACCTAGCCACCCCATAAAATCTTGTAATTTCTATCCCACCACATTATCCATGTTCACACCTTTCTCTCTAGTCTGCCATCTGACTTCAAGCCCTTATCACTCATGTCCTGGATGATTACACTGGCCTCCCTTTTGCTCTTAGTGACTCAAGTCTGTCCCCAATTTTGCCCATCCTACACACAGTTGCCTAAGTAATTTGCCTTAAGCTCAGATCTATCTGCATTACTCTTGTACTTAATAAACCCCAGTGATGTTCTCTTGCTTCTAGAATAAAATATAAACTTCACTGTTGAAGTTTTAAAACTCTTGGAAACCTTCCTTGAACCTATATTTCTACCCTCAATGAATGTTACTCCTCATCTTGTACTTTGTCCTCCAACCAAATTGGCCTTGTCCGTGTTCCTCACACACAACACTCCATTCCCCACCTCTATATCCCTTTACTATGGACATCACCTCTCTTCCTGAATCTCTTTCTTATTTCACAACATTGCTCAGATGCTACTTTATTATTACACAAACCTTTTCCACTCCTGACTCACTTATCCCCCTCTTCCACCTCTCCTCTCATCCCCTATCCCATTGGGTTGTTGGAGACAATTACTATTGTCTTTCCTCGATAGATACCTTTTAGCTAACTTCTTTGTATTTAAAAAATATATTCATTTTATACTTACATGTGTACTAGTTATCTCCATTATTTGAAAGAGAGACTCTTTGTTAATAAAGATATTTCATTCATTTTACTTAAATATCCAGCCTTGGCACCATTCTTGGTGTATAGTAGACACTTAATAAAAACTTGTTGATTGTTTGATAACTAACATTTAGCTATTCATGACTGAGAACAGGATGCTGTGATGAGTGATGTTTGCATTTTTAAAAGTCTTTTTTAAACCATAGTAATCTATCTCTGATGTCATAATTTTGAAAGATTTTTCAAATTTAAAAAAAATTGACATATGTATTTTAGACATTAAAGTTATTTCCAAGTATGCCCTATTGCCACCTCCACACCCCCTTATTCCATTCTTGTAACAAAAATAAATAATTAAGGGGCAAAATGGCTGTATTTAACAGTGTATTAAGCATTCTTTCTTCTTTTCCATAAAATTTGTGATAGCATGTTGTGAAAGCATGTTTTAATCTGTTCTCTAACTATCTAGGCAATGCAGGGGATAGAAAGCATGGCCTGAAGTCAGGAAGGCTCATCTTCCTGAGTTCAAATCTGGCCTAATACAGTTACTAGCTGTTTCACCACGGGCAAGTCACTTAACTCTGTCTCCATTTCTTCAACTGTAAATTGAGCTGGAGAAGGAAATGATAAACTATTCCAGAATCTTTGCTAAGAAAACCCCAAAAGGGGTCATGAAGAGTTAATATAACTGAAAAATGATTGAACAAAATCTCCAGCATCACAGCTTCTTATTGTGATTGAGATGGATTTGGCTGCTTTTTAGCATTTTGTTCTTTATATTATTGTAGTCATTGTGTATATTGGTTTCCTGATTCTGCAGTTAGCTCTTCATCAGATCATGAAATTCTTTCCTTGTGTTGTGTTTGTTTGTTTGTTTTGCTTTTTGCTCTGAGTTGTTCTTTGTTCCTTATAGCATAATAGTATTCCATTACATTAGTAAGACACAATTTGTTCAACCATCTCCCAATCTATGTTAAGTATTTTGTTTATATCAATGAATCATCATGTATTTATTAAGCTCCTGCCACTTGCCAGGGACTGTGCTAGGTTTGGGGTATATGAGTACAAAGAATAACAACAAGTATTTGCAATGGCCTCTAACATCCTAATGCAAAGAACAATAAGATAGGCAACAAAGAGAAGTATAGAACAAGTTTAACCACATATATTTATGCAAAATAAGATTAAGCAGATGCAGTCAGTGACAAAAGAAAAAAAAAATGATATCCCTATAAAGTAGTGTAGGGAACAGTGGATGGATTACCACTTCTTTATGCTTTTATTTTTTTTACCAGTGGTCCAGATTCCTTAGAGAGTACTCATGCTGAAATAATAAGAATAACTATAATAATAATAATTTTAAAAGTTTAAAAAGTTTATTGTTCAAACTTCCTGGTCTCCAGTGGAGACCAGTGGTGTAACATCTGCCATTCCCTGCTTCAAACTGTAGTAGAAAGTACATTGGAATTAATCTCCAGTCCTGATCTTACATTAGATTTTTTTCTTTCTGGGATGGGAAAAAAATTAAACTCCTAGGGTCACTAAGGACTTTGGTCCTCTTGTAAGCAAAAGACTTAATAATTAAAATTTTAAATTTCTGACAATTTTTTTTATCAATGACTTAATATTTTATTTTCCCCAATTACATGCAAACAAATCCTTTAACATTCTTTTTTTTTAAATTTTGAGTTCCAAATTCTCTCCTTCATCTTCCCTTCCTTAATGAAAAGGCAAGAAATTTTACATGGGTTATACGTGTGCAATTATGCAAAACATATTTCCATATTAGTTATATTATTTTTTAAAATTACCAAAAAAGGTAAAGAAAGCAAAAAAAAAATTATCTTTCTGCTTGTATTCAGACTCAGTTCTTTCTCTGGAGATTCATAACTTTTTTTCATCTTAAGTTCTTCAGAATTATATTGAATCTTTGTATTGCTGAGAATAGCTAAATCATTCACGGTCAATCATACAATATAGCTGTTACTGTGTACAATGTTCTCTTGATTCTATTTATTTCAATTTGCGTCAGCTCATGTAAGTCTTCCTAGGGTTTTTTTTTTTTCTGAGAGTATTCTGCGCATCATTTCTTGTAGCACAATAGTAGTCAATCATAATCATATACAATAACTTGTTTACCCATTCTCCAATTCATGGATATTCCCTCAATTTCCAATTGTTGGTCACCATTAAAAGAGTTGCTATAAATATTTTTGTTCATAACACTCTTTTCCTTTTTTAAAAAACATCTCCTTGAGAAAAATGACAAATGATTTTTCTTTTAAGAAAGAAGACAACAAACATCAAATCATACTTTACTATGAACATTTTGATTAGCAGAAACTGAAATAAATAAAATTTGGTTCTTTGGCTTATTTGGAAAGCAGTTAAATATGGAGCACTACAATCAGTATCCTTTCTGCATCAATCAAATAGATCAGCGACTATTCTATAATTTATAATCTTAGACAAGTTGAGTGAGCCACTTAGTAGATAAATGATTGGCCTAAAGTCCTATAGCTAGTATATGTCAAGGACAGAACTTGAACACAGATCTGAAGGCAGTTTGGTAGCCTCTATATCATGCTGCCTGTCAGTATGCATACCTATATCAATATGTGAAATCTCTCCTACTTTTGAGGATATTTCATCATACTTTATAATTTGAAATATACAATTTTATTTGTTCAACCATCCAAAGTGAAATTAACTACTCACTGTCTTGGTACATAAGGCACCACAAGTCCAATTTCCCTCTCTTTATCAGCTAAGTGTGTTCTGTGACTGACTTAAAAAACTAAATTTAAATACAGAAAAAAGTTTTAAAAGTATCTGATGAATTACTTTGATCAGGGTACAAGCTGTTGTCATTCCTTCAGATCCATGTTATTTTAATTAATATGATTTAACTTAAAAAAATTTTTTTAAAAATATGAGTGTGAGTGAAAACATTTGTGTTTATACTTACTTCCAAATTAAATATTTAGTTACTTATAGTTACTTCCAAATTGAATAGTAGGTGATCTATTTTAAAAAAATTATTAATGACAATAATGAATTTGTTTAGTTGTCTGTGGGTATATGTGTGTGTACATACATACATACATACATACACATATAAATTCATTTGGTTATAGCAATATGAGTCTGACTGTTGTTTTTGGCTAGCTTCTTGTTAATACTGCTGAGTTATGCCACTTCATCCTATGAGGCTGTCAGGTTTCTGAAATTAAGTATGAATTCATGTGGATCACTTAGGTCTGAAATACAGAGCATTGGTCTGTGAAAACAAGAGATCTGTTTATTTATTTTTTTCTTCCTTTTTCAGTTCTGCCACTTAATGGTTCATCTTGGAAAAGTGACAACCTCACTGTGTCCCTGTTTCCCCATCCATAAAAAATGTCCCATAGCCAACTATGATTAATAGAAACTTACCAGTGAGATCACAAAGAAAAATGGCTCTCAAGAGGCAATCCCCTGCTGGCCTAGCTGCACACAACAACTTTCTGATGATAGCCAGTGGGCAGAAAAGGTGTGAATGAATGAGCCTAGCTTTTAGAAATTAAGAGAAATTGTGAATTTTGGTTACTTATAAAAAAAAAAGAATCAGTAAAATAGAGCATCTAAAAATGACGATGAAAATTTAGGATTAAAGCTGGGTAAAACAAACAAATAAAAATCAAAGATAAAGGAGAAAGGCAAAAACCAAATGTAAATTTTACCCAAAGTAAAATCTGAAGTTTCATACAAGACAAAGTGAGCTCCCTCTCATTTCACAGGTGTAAGGCAGGCCTGGCAAGAGAACTACAATATCTCCATACCCTTTACTTCTCCCCAAGGCCACCACCAATGGAGATCTGGAACAGAAATGGCTTTCCAATCCAATCTTAAAGGTGTCTGGGGTACTGAGAAATTAAGTGATTTCCCAATGTGTCACACAATCAATAAATATGAGCTGTCAATGGAAAGAATCATATTTACTCCAAGGCTGTGGTCACTTGTGCCATGCATTCCTAAAGATGTGAATTAAGCAAATATAAATGAGAAATAATATAAATGGGAGGAGAGAGTCTATTAAGTGGGCATGTGGGTAGGAAGAAATTTATCAGTACTTGGAAAGTATAGGTTGGAGTCTCAAATAAAATTAAAATACAATAATGTAAGACTCACAAAGGAAAACAGCTCCAGATCATTTTAGATAAAAGGGACTTTCAAATCACTCTATTGTTCATTGAATGATTAACTGAATTTTAATTTGTCCATCAACATAAAATTTTTTCAAGATTTTTATTGATATAAAATTGTAGTAGTAACAGTTTTTATATAGCATTTACTATGTGCCAAGCACTGTGTTAAGCACTTTCCAATTATTATCTGATTTGATCCTCAAAACAATCCTGGGAGGTAAGTGCTAATACTATCCCCATTCAACAGATGAGGAAAGTGACACACAGCTTGTTAAGTATCTCTCTGTCTCTGTCTATCTCTTTCTCCCTTTCTTTCTCTTTCTCCCTCCCTCTTTTTCTTCCTCCTTCATATACACATATTTGTGTCATTGTGTGATGTATGATATGTATAAACATACATATATGTATATGTCTATATATGCTGTATCTCTTTATTGATGCTGCATAAATTTGTATATATAATCTACATATCATATATAAATTCAAATAAGTGTGTATGTGTTTGTATATGTGTGTATACATGTATATGTATATGTATGTGTGTATGTATGTATATACACACAAACATTTTTTGGTTCCTCCTCTTTATTTTATCCTCACAAATTTGGAAAGCAAGTGGTCTTATTATGTCCATTTAATAGATGTAAAAACTAAGACAGAGAAAGGTTAAATAACTTTCCTAGAACCATACAATTTTCCGAGACTAGATCTGATCTATCTTCATGACAGTGAGCCCTGTATTTTATCTTCTGTGCCATGGGTCCCTTCGTTTAATTATCTCTGCCCTAGGATATTTCCCTACTGAGTCCATGAGCTTCCTTCTAATTTTCGAGAAGCCTGTAGTCAAATGGGATCATTCTATACCACACCAAGCCATACTGAGCAACAGAGATGTCTGGACCTAAGGTCAAAAACTCTGAGTTAGAATCCCACCTCTTATTCTTACTATCTGTATGACCTGGGACCTCAGTTTCAACAACAGTAAAATAAAGGAGTTAACTGAATTATCTCCAAGGTCCCTTCCAGCTTCATGAATTAATGATAATCTTGTTAAATTAATAATTTATGCTAAATATAAATATAGTTTGTAGAGAAAAATTAGGAAAAATGTAGCGATTGAGCTGTCACAGTACTTTTCTTTTCTTTTTTTCTTTATTTTTTGTAAACAATGTTTTTTCTTTCAATTACATGTAAAAAAGTTTTCAACATTAGGTTTTTTTTAAGATTTTGAATTTAAATTTTTTTCTCTCTCCATCCTTCCCTTCCCCCCTCCCCATAATGGTAAGCACTCTGATATAGGCTATGTAAGTACATTCCTATTAAGCATATTTTCACATTAGTTACATTGTATAGAAGAATTAGAATGAATGGGAGTAACCATGAGGAAGCAAAACATAAAACAAAACAAAAAAAGAAAATTTTCTGCTAAAATCTGCATTCAGACTCCATATTTCTTTTTCTGAATATAAAAGGCATTTTCAATCATGAGTTTTTTTTTTAATTGTTTTAGGTCTTTACTTTTCTGAGAAGATTTAATTCTATCAAAGTCAGTCATCGTATACTGCGAATGTTACTGTGTACAATGTTCTCCTGGCTCTGTTCGCTTCACTCAGGATCAGTTCATGTAAGTCTTTTCAGGTTTTTCTGAAGCCCACCCACCCCTTCATCATTTCTTATAGCACAATAATATTCCATTACTCTCATATAGCATAACTTGTTCAGCCATACCCCAAATTATGGGCATCCCTTCAATTTCTAGTTCTTGGTCACCACAAAAAATGTTGCTATAAATATTTTTGTGTATGTGGGTCTCTTTATGATCTCTTTGGGATATAGCCCTAGAAGTGGTATTGCTGGGTCAAAGGGTATGCACATTTTTATAGCTCTATGGGCATAGTTCCAAATTGCTCTCCAGAAAGGTTGAATCAGTTCACAAATCCACCAACAATGCATTAATATTTCAACTTTCCCATATCTTCTCCAACTTTATCATTTTCCTGTTTTGTCATGCTAGCCAATCTGATAGGAGTGATGTGGTACTTCAGGGTTGCTCTGATTTGCATTTCTCAAATCAATAGTGATTTAGAGCATTTTTTTTTTAATATCACTACAGATAACTTCAATTGCTTTCTCTGAAAACTACCTGTTCATAGCCTTTGAAAATTTTTCAGTTGGGGAATGACTTGCATACTTATAAATTTGACTCAGTTCTCTATTTTAGAAACAAGGCCTTTATTAGAGACACTGATTGTAAAAATCCTTCCCCAGTTTTCTATTTCTCTCATAGTCTTGGATGCATTGACTTTGTTTCTGTAAAAACTTTTCAATTTATTGTAATCAAAATTATCCATTTTGAATTTCATAATATTCTCTATCTCTTGTGTGGTCATAAATTCCTGCATTTTCCATAAATCTGACAGATAAACTCTTCTTTGCTCCACTAATTTACTTTTAGTAGCTGCCTTTATATCTAAATCATGTACTCATTTGAACTTCATTTTGGTACAAAGTGTCAGATGTTGATCTATGCCCAGTTTCTACCATACTATTTTCCAGTTTTCCCAGTAGTTTTTGTCAAATAGTGAATTCTTATTCCAGAAATAGGGGTCTTTGGGTTTATCAAACAGTAGATTACTATAGTCATTGACTTCTGTGTCTCATGTATCTACTTATTCTACTGATACATCCCCCTATTTCTTAGGCAGTATCAAGTACTTTTGATATTTGCTGCTTTATAATACAATTTAAGATATGGTATGACCAGGCCACCTCACCTTCTTTTCATTTCTGTATTCTAGACCTTCTTTTCTTCCAGAATAATTTTGCTATTTTTTTCTAGCTCTGTAAAATAATTTTGGTAGTTTACATTCTAATATATACAAATATGTGTGTGTGTATACACACAGACACACATAAATACAAATGTATACAGAAATGTAACTGTTTCTACCTGCTTATAATATTATCTCCTTGAATTGGCTACAATATTATTTGGAGTTTTCATTTTGGGATTTTTTTTTTCAAGAGGCAGTTGGTGGAGTCTTTCAATGACTATTTTAACATCTGGCTCTATGACCACAGGGAAGTTTTCCTTATTAATTTCTTGAAAGGTGCTGCCCAGAATCTTTTTCTTTGATCCTGACTTTCAGGTAGTGTAATAATTCTTATATTATCTCTCTGGGAATAATTTTTCAGGGTAGTTGTTTTTCCAATGAAGTATTTTACATTTTCTCCTCTTTTTCATTCTTTTGATTTTGTTTGACTGATTCTTGGTATCTAGTAGAGTTATTAGCTTCTGCTTGTCCCATTCTAATTTTTAAGGAATTGTTTTCTTTCATTAGTTTTTGTACCTTCTTTCTCATTTGGCACATTCTACTTTTTTAAAAAAGTCATTTTCTTCAGTGATTTTTTTCCCCCCAATTTGGCCAATTCTAATTTTTAAGGCATTGTTTTCTTCAGTCATTTTTTGTACTTTCTTTTCTAAGCTATTGGCACTTTTTTTCATAATTTTCTTGCATGCCTCTCATTTCTTTCCCCAACTTTTCTTAAAATCCCTTTTTGAGCTCTTACCAGATAACTTCTGGGCTTGGGATTAATCTTTGAGGTTTCACATGTCGGTATTTTGACATCGTTGTCCCCTTTTGAGTTTGTGTTTTGATTTTCCCTATCACTATAGTCACTTTTTATGATTAGGGCTCTTTTTGTTTATTGCTCATAAAGAAGAACTTTATTTCTGGGGTACAGGGACACTGTGTCAAGCTTTTTTCTCTGGGAGTTCAGGGTCTGATCACCGGTTTTCTGCACCCAGGCTTCTGGGACTGGCAGTTTGTCCACTGCACTAGGGTGGCCTACCCTAGCCATGTCTATTGTGCACTGGTTTCCAGGGCTGATAGTTTACCTGCTGCACTTGGGCTAGAGGAATTACAGTTGGTATACTGCGCCTCTCTCCTGCTGAGCCATAACCTTGGGGCTTTGCTTGCTGATCTGTGTTGTAGCTAAGAGCCTCCCACTGGCTTACCTGGGCACTGGCTGCACTAGGCTGTGCTACCTCTTTACCCAAGTGAGACAATCCTTTCCTGAAGTCCTTCTAAGTTATTTTTGTATGGAAAATTGTTCCACTCTTCATAGTTTCTGTCATTCTAGGATTATTTTAGAGGATTGATATGTTTTTCTTTCCAAGTGAAACTGGGGAGAGCTTGCAGAACTTCCTAGCTTCTCTCCACCATCTTGACTCTGCTCCCCAAGTAAGACTTATTAAACATAAAAAATCATATTTGAGTCATTACATATTCTCCATGTTCATATATTCATATGTTCACATATGGATTAGACCTGGTATTTCTCTGGTATTAGGAATTCTCAGATGAAGATATTCCCTTTACCAGTATATGTTGATACCTCTTAACTACATAATACCCTGAGAGATTAGGCTACTGGCTTAGGGACATAGTCAATATGTCAGAGGCAGGATTTGCTTCTAAACTAATTGTCTATTCAATAGGCCTTGTTGCTGCTCCTTCTTCTATTCAGATATAAGGGCAAAAATGTGTTAATAAATACAAATGTAATGTAACCCATTATTATACAGCTCATTATTACTTGAGTTCAGCTATGCCCTGGGTCATTTCCTGTTCCTTAAAGTAGAACTAGTATAAATAGCAAAAGCCTTGAGTAGCTGATATACTTTGTCCATAATAAAGGCAACATTCCTGGGTATTCATGTGAGAAAGGGTTTCCACTCTATAAAGCATATTTGTATAATCAAATTCGCTCACAGTTACTCTTTGATAGCTTTGATAATTAATATTTGAATACAGATTCAGTAGCAAGTCAATTTTGACACTGTAAGGAAACATACAAAGAATATCTCAAGCAAATAAAGAAGTTCATTAACTCTTTGATAAAAAAAAATTCATTTCCAAAAAAAAAAGGAATCACCCTGAAGTCACATTTAATATTTTAACATTTTCCGAAGAAGATCAGAAGTATGGAAAGCATTGTGATCATTTCATGGAATTTTATGTTTGGAAACTTTCTCTACTAGTGAAATTTGGTGTTTGATTTAGTCTTAGAGATTTCTCTGGAGTCATTGAGCCATGAAATACTTTGCCCATTGTCAGACAGATATAATTTTTTCAACAGTAGTATTTGTCTTGAATCCAGATCTTTAAGACACCAATTCCAGCCTTCTAAGTACTATGCTGTTCTGTCTTTCAAATTCAGGATTAAAAGTAACTTGAGATCTAAGGAACAATATAAAAAAAAAATTAAAAGTAATAATTCAAATTCTGATTGTGGCAGGGAACTTAGAAATTTTTCATTCACCATTAACAGTTATATGCAGTTGTAAAGTTTGCAAATCTCTTTTTATGCATTCTGTAATTTGAGTTTCTCAAACATTCTCTGAAAGAGGTAAACAGTTACACCTATTTTGCAGATGAGGAAACTAAGGCTCATAAAAATAAGTGACTTTCCCAAGATTACACTGTAAATAACTGTCAGAGGTATCAGGTCTTCTGACTAAAATTAAAATGATTATGCACTATGCTATACAACTTTAGTGTTTGCTAAAACCATTTTGAAATCTCACTGTTGCCTTTGTGTGTATGTGTGTATATGTATGTACATGCACTCATGCCTTTGCATGTTATTTAATTATATAGCTATACGTATAAATATATATAAGTAAATATATATTACTATAAGATTGTTAATAATATATAATATATATTGCAAATGCTGAAATATCCGAATGGTTTTAACAAAACTAAAGTTATATAGTATAGTGCATGAGTATTTTAATTTTAGTTAGAAGACCTGCTGTCTCTAACATTTATGTACAGTGTAATCTTGGGGAAGTCACTTATTTTTATGAACCTGAGTTTCCTCACCTGCAAAATAGATAAAACTGTTTTAACTGTTTTACCTCTTTCCAAGAGTTAAGAAACAAATAAATTATGTGTGTGTATATATATGTATATATATATATATAGATAGATAGATAGATAGATACATACATACACACATATACATATAGATGCATGCACACTCATACTATATATATTCAATTATGAGCATGCATATATAGTTACATATATTTATATGAGCACATCTGTATATATTTATACATATTTTAAACAAATCTTTATTTTGTAGAAATATAAAAGAATTCCTACCCTTACCCCAGATAAGATGTTATTTTCTCCTTTTTCAGCTTCTTTCTCTACTTCAACATTTGTTTGCTCTTTATTAAAACTTTTCAAATGTGTCCAGACAATGCCCTGCCTATATACTCTAAAGTACTTGCCAGTTGCATGTTCATGTAGCTTTCCATGGATGCCAGAAACCCTCATGGACATTCCCCACTTAAACTTCCCCGTCACTGGCTTCCCTATCATTCCATTATGGAACGGTTTGGGGTTAAGGGGTAAACTCATAATGATCACCTGACAGCTCCACAGGCAACTTATGGCTAATTCCCCCACTCTGAGGTGATATAAAAAAATGTTCTTTCATCCTTTCTTTCACCAGAAGTGATACCAATGGATACCCAAGAACTGGCTTGCAAGAGAATGAATTACTTATGCCACAAAAAGTGTGGTTGAGTGATTGATACTTGTATACCTGTCTGCTAATTAGCTCAGCACCACAACCGCCACTGTTGCTCTATTTGGTGATGAATTTAATAAAAGGAGGCATTGCGCAATGATAGATTTGAGCCATGAAACTAGGTTTTAATTTAAATCCTGCCACTTATTTCCTTGGCCATATTAGTTGTCTCTTCATGCTCTTAAGTTTTCATTTCTGTTTTAGAACTATTGAATGAATAAGAAAAAAAAATATTACTATTTGATAGACTCTGTCCTAAGTTATGGGAATACATACGTAAAAATGTGAACCCCTATACTCCTAAAGTTCAGAAGGAGATATATCACATTTCAGGGAGTTGTGATCAGGGAATTTTGTTTTGGCTTGGGAAATTCCAGGGCTAATGATTCACTTTTATCAAGAGAAATGATTGTATTTATATGATTAGACTTCTCAAAGCAAGAGAAATACTGGAATGGAGAGGAGGAAGAAGAAAGATATGCTCACAATTGGTAGAATAAAGAGAGTGAATGAAGAACATTGGTCTGATTCGGTACTGGATGGATCTACTGGGCTCTCCTCAATCAAGAGAGCCTGCCACCAATTTGGAAATCCTTTAAGTACTAAGAGATCTTTTCTACTTATACGATTAGGTCTTCAAGTTCCTTCTGAATAGATAAATACAAACGTTTTTTTTTCCACCTAGAAATAAGTGCTTCTTTCTGGTTTTTTGGGTGGGTGTGGGTGTGGGTGTGTGTGTGTGTGTGTGTGTGTGTGTGTGTGTGTGTGTTCTTTTAAAGATTCTGATTCCTTCAGGAAGAAATCCTCAATTAGGCACTAATGTCTCCCACTCCTTCACACACATACTCCTCTCACACATCTGTGAGTCTTCCTAGTAATGAGGAAAATATAGGTCAGAGTTAGGGCAGTCTGCAGGCAGCAGAAATAGAGGTGGCCTGTCATTAAGGAACTGTAGATACAGGATATGTGAAAGAGAAGAATTCTGCACCCAGGACTCGAGGGAGTTTCTTGTTGTTGCTACAAAAAAATTAGGGAAGGCCTCAAAATGGGTTGAAAACTCTCAAGTTGTCAGTCTCAAATTTTTGGTTTCACTATATTTAGCAATAATACTTTACTAAGATCTGGCACCACTGTCTGAACTTTAATAATATTGCATTTCTATCTACCCATGACAATGGATTGCCTTGAATAGTCTTTCATCCCCTATTATCATCAGTGAGAGACTTTTGGTAGAAATTTGTAAATTGGAAAAGACATAGTCTGCTACAATCTTCCATAAATCCTCATAAGTCATGGTATTAAAGGACTTAGTAAGAATGACAAATGCTTTATACAGACCTCCGTTTTACTCATGAAATTTCTCCTGGAGTTGTGGCAGCAAACATCCTATTGACTGTTCCTCAGCCCTTTCTGAATCCACACTGATTCTTGGGTAGATGACCATCTTCCAGGTGAAAGATCAGACTATTAATGCTGATTATTAAAAGATTAAAAGAAAGTGACTCTACCCCATGTGACCTTTTATTCGCTAATGATCCTGAACTCAATGCCGCCTCTAAGGCTGAGAAGCAATGTAGTATGGATTGATTCTCTGCCACTTGTACTAATTTTGGACTGACAACACTAAGAAAACATAGCTTTTTCACCAGTCAGCACCATACTTCCCATATGTGGAACCATCAGTTACAGCAAATGGAGAAACTTTGAATGCTGTGAATAAGTTCACTTACCTTGGCAGTATACTTTACAGAGATGTATACATAGGTGACGAGGTTAACGCTAGTATTGCCAGCACTAGCTCCATGTTTGGGAAGTTCAGAAGGAAAGTTTGGGAGAGAAGTATTAGATCATTTACCAAAATGAAGGTATACAGAGCCACTGTGCTGATAGCATCGTTGTATGCCTGTGAAACCTGGACAGTATATCAGTACCATGCCAGGAAACTGAATCGCTTCTATTCAGTTGTCTTGGGAAGATTCTGAAGATCACTGCCATGATAAGGTACAGACACTAAAGTCCTTTCTTGCCATGAATTTCCAAGCCTTCAAACTCTGCTACAGACAACACAACTCTGATGGGATGGGCACATTGTTCCAATACAAAAAGTTTGTTCGTCTAAAAGACTATCTTACAGGGAGCTCATATGAGGCAAGCACTCACATGAAGGTCAGAAAAAAAAAAGTGATAAAAGGATACTCTCAAGGTCTCGCTGAAGAACTTTGGTATTGATTGTGATACATGAGCAACACTGGCAAAGGACCACCCAACATGGTATACCTGTATCAAAGAAGGTGCTGTGATTTATGAGCAAAGCAGAATTATAATAGCTTGAAAGAAGCATGAGATGTGAAAATTTAGAGACATCTTCACTCCAAATGTTCACATGGGTTATTTGTACCTGACCTTTAGTAGAGGCTTCTGAACTCATATTGGTCTGATCAGACACAGTTGGATGCACTATACCTTGACCCTGACATAGTGATGCCATTTTCATCCTCCTGAAGCAACAAAGCAACAACCAATTTTTAAAGGTTTCTATAAATATTTTGTTGTATATGAGATCTTTCTTTTTATCATTCACCTCCTTAGGGTAAATCCCTTGAAAGGAGAACTCTGGATCAAAATGTATATATACATACATACATACATACATACATCCACACATTCATGTGTGTATATGTGTGTGTGTGTGTGTGTGTGTGTGTGTATGCATGTGTGTGTGTATTTTCCAGAATGGTAAAGCCACTTCACATTTCTACCAACCCTATATTATTGTAATTTTCCACAATCTCTTTAGAATTTGTTATTACCTTCTTTTGTTATCCTTGTTGAATTGCTGAGTATCTGGTAAAACAATGGAGTTGTTTGCATTTCTTTTATTATTAATGATTTAGGGCCCTCTGTCATATGACTAATAATATTTTTTCAATTATGTTCTTTGACCACTTATCATGTTTTTTGTCTTATATATTTGTGTTAGTTACCTTTCTATTTTATATAACTGATTCTTATGAGCTATGTTTAATATATCAGCTGCTTCCTTTCTTACCCTATTGACATTAATTTGATTAGTTAGAAAGTTTTAAATATCACATAATTTAAATTTTCTGTTTTATCTTTTCATCACTTCTATTCCTTGTTTGAATAGGAATTTACCACTTTGCCATATTTGTAAAAAAAAAAAAGTACAAAACTAATTACTTCTTCTTGTCAAGGGTTTGTTTGTTTGTTTGTTTGTTTTCCCCCTCCATCTAGGACATTAAGCTCCATTGTTTCTAAGTCCTTATCTTGACTGTTCCACTGGTAAATTTGAAAACATTTTCTTTTTCCAAATCAAAAGCCTAAGCTTCCCATCACTCTATTCTATAAGGCTCACATTCACATTTAAATATGAGTACAGAATGGGCCTAAAATCATCATCTGCTTTCTTGGGTGCACATGCTAACCCATGATGACATCACCTGATTTGTACCCAATGGTATCTAAACTAGGCCTTCTATATGTTTCTCCAAAGTTTGATTCTAATAATAGCTGACATAAACTTCATATAAATATATAGTAACATTTACAGAATCCTTTCCATGGATTATCTCTTGTGGTCCACATATCAATTCTGTAATTAATACAAATATTACAAGTATAATTTGGTAATAAATTTAATTGACAATTAATTTGTGAAATTATGAAATGGGAAGGCACACCAAGTTCTTTGCGTACTCTCCAGGAAAGATCCCAATGACAGTGAGAAAGGATGTGGGAATCACACCTTAATAAGGCACAGATGATGTAGGGGGAGGTTGAACAGATGGTAGAGAGGCAAATGACAAAAGAGGTACAGAGGCAGAAGGTGTGGGCCAGGGGATGGGGTGGGGAAGGAAGGCAGAAATCAGTGGGAAAGAGCATGGGGAGGGGGAGAGGCTGAGAGCATCACTCACATAACCATGGATTAGAGTGTAGAGCACTTAGCAGTATAGACCCAATGGAAATGGAGGAGTGTTTCAGGGGCAGAAATTGGAAAAGTCTATAGTGGATTATCTCCAATTTTCTCCAGCTTATAGAAACATCTGGTGGCATAATGGATACAGTACAAGGCTGGGAGCCAAAAAGACCCGAGCTAAAATTTGATCTCAGGCACTCACTAAATGCAGGCCCTTAGCCAAGTCACTTAACTTCTGTTTGCCTCAGTTTCCTCAACTGTAAAATGGGGATAGTAATAGCATTTATTCCCCAGAGCTGTTGTGAGGATCAAATGAGATGTTTGTAAAAAGCCCTTCATATATCTATTTATATAACTGCCTTAAGAGCTACATAAATGCTTATTCCTTCCCTTCCTTCCATTTCCCCCATTTACAATAAAGGGATATCTTTTCCAGCATCCTTTTTACATTTTCCTCCACCCTCTCCTAAACTCTTTAAGTGACAAGAAGCTTACTATATAATGGAACAGTGCATTACTTTTTCAGATAGTTATTATTTCTAGAAAGTTATTTCTCATATTGAGGTGAAACTTGTTTCCCTACAGATTCTATTCACTGAACTTAACTGTCTTCTCACTAACTACATTTAATAAATCTACTACCTCATCTACAACACAAGCTTTCAAATATCTGAAGGCAGTTAAAGAGTCCTTTACAAGTCCTTTTTTTCTGGGTTAAATATCAAAATTTTCCTAAAGTGATCCTTATATAACATGAATCCTCTATCAAAGTCAAAATCTTCTGCCGACTTAGTTAGTCAAATGTCTTCCTTAAAATCAAGCATCCAGAAATGTACACTGAATTCCAGATGTGGCCTACATAACCCAGTATATGGTGTAATAATTACCTCCCTCCTACTTGCCACCACTAGGACAATACTTTTGATTAATTTTCCTTAAGCATATGTAGAGAGTGCATTCCTTTCTTTATTACCTTCACTTTACTAGCTTTTCACAATGAAATGTTTTAAGGAAAATAAATAATCCTTCCAGCATTAGCTAATTGTTTCATTAGAAATAACTATAGACAGAGCAGACTGTCGAGTAGCATTCTATAACCAAACTATCTCCAGATGTTCCAAGAATGCCTTGATGAAATTTGGCAAAAACTGAATCTCCTTGAGAGCATAGGAAAGAAATAACACTTATTCACCTACAAAGACATTGCTTATTCAACTTCAATAGGCTCTGGCTGACTAGGTACATAACAATGCCTTAGCTGTCAAGAAAAAGGATCCCATGAAGAAGAGGTCCAGATAAACAATGTCATTTATAAGATACTTGGTTGATCTGACACAGAAGCATAGCAAAATGGAAAGTGTCTTTGTCAAAGAATATATACCTTTTGTACAGCTGTAAATACTGTAATCTTGAAGGCTACATTTCAGGGCTAATTAACTTCTGAATGTCATTTTTGCATGGAGACATAGGAAAGAAGGAGTTCATGGATATTGAGCAGCCAGATCAATTTGTTTCAATCTTTAAAAAAAATTGCTCCAGGACTTATGGATCATTTGAGTGTAGAGGTTTGACCCATCTGTTTATAATTGTTCTTCCTGAAATGGTCTATTAGCAACAACCAAAGACTTCTAAACATTGGCAGATCTTTTCTATGTTTCCAAGGTCTCTAGGATATTGTGGGACAGAGAATGGAGAAAACTTTTGAGCAAAGATAGTTCAGTAAATATTCAGGTAGTTTATAATAATTAATTTAGACCATATTTTTAGTGGAAAAATATCTACAAATAGTATAGGTAATGCAAGGGAATTACCTTTGGAGTCTTGATCTTGAAAGTTCTGTTTTTATATTTGTGAGGTGGTAAAAGAGATTTTGCTAGTTGCTTTCTGAGTCAATTTGAATTTATATTGTCACCACATTCAATCTTTGGGTATTGAACTGCAATGTGGGCTATTAATGAAAAGAATCTGCTGTTACAAAGATGTTTTACTTCCCCTTTGCCATAAAAAAGTAGCAAATACAAAAAATCACTTAAAAAGAGGGCAATTCAATTTGTTTTTCCCCCAACAGGATTTTTCATAGTATAAATCACACAGTATATTACAGAGAAGAGACACAATAGTAAGATAATTTGGAATAGAGTTAGAAAATGTGATGTTGCACCTGATAAAAAGAACAATACTCTGTAAAGATGAGAGAGGGCTAAAGACAATGAGGAAAATGATTTGAGTTAGACATGATTGTGGGTAGAATGGGAAAGGTGATTCCAGGAAGATCCCATAACTTTTTTTTTAAAGGCCATTTTAGGCAAAGAATGCTTTCTTGGGCCTTCTCCCCTTCACATAGAAGAATATTCTGTTCATATAGAGTTACATTCTGCCTTGGTGCCTACAATCTTAAGAAACTGAGGAATATTTTTCACTCTGCTACCGTGGGGTCTTTTCTTCTCCCCCATTCCTAAAACCTCCAATTTGATGCTAAAGTTCATTACAAACAAAAAATCTATTTGAACTTTAGTTAGTTAATTACATTCATACATACAATTATTTTAGTTAGTTAATTACAAACAAAAAATCTGTTTGAACTTTAGTAGGGAAGTAGAAATAAAGGTAGGAGAGAAAGGCCAGCTCTAGGATATGAACAAAACAAGGATGGATGACAGTCTTAAGAAGAAAGGGTTATTGAATGCCTGACTAAATATGAAATGGGAACAACAATTAGGCATACAACTTCTCCTGGAATAAACGTATAATTCAGTTAGAGGCCTTTTCTCTATTCCTTACATGTGGTAATCAATCAAGTCTGTGTTTTTTCTTTCATCACTAGAATTTCCTTCATCTTTACCTCTGCCTTATAGAATTCCATTCTTCCTTAAAGATGCTGCTTAAGCACTTTTTTTTTTACATGAAGCCTTGCCTATGTTCCTAATGGATAGTGGCCTTTCTCTCAAATTACCACAGATTTATTGTTGTTCTTATTTTGTATTCATTCTGCTTATATTTGTTCTATATTACTAACATAGTTTTTTGTTGTTCCCTGTAATTGAATGCAAAGTTTATGAGAATAAGGTTTGTTTTTTTGTATTTGTAAATTCTAATACTTAGCACACAGTATATACTTAATAAATGCTTCTTTAACCAAAATGAATAAATACTATGTTAGTATTTATAATTGATATTTATAAAACATTTTAAATTTATAAAGGCCTTATCAATTACCTCACTTGAGTTTCACAAACTACCTTGTGAAATAGATGTTATATATACAATATTATCTCTATTTTACAAATGACAAAACTGGTTAGGTTTTGGTTAGTATAGCTAGGTTAGGTTAGGATAGCTGATATGACTTGCTATTGGTCACAAAGCTGGCAAAAAAACAGGTCCTTTCAACTCCATGAAGAAGTGGAGTGATATTGACATAAATTTAGAAAAAGCCATGATGTTATGCCATTGGGAATGTCTGTGAATGTGATAGGCTCAATCCTTTTTTCTCTAAAATATTCCAAAAAATATAAAAAGAGAAAAGTTGAAAATGTGATTTTTGAGGATGTTGATGAATATATATATATGTATATATATATATATATATATGTATATATATGTATATATATGTATATATATGCATATATATGTATATACATACACACACACACACACACACACACACAGATTTCAACGAACATGAAGTAGGGTACAAATGCCCTGTAAGGCATAAATAAAATTGCTGAAAAAAGAAATAAAATGGCACAGAAATTATTTTGAAAGTTGTGGTGGCAGAAAATTTTATTCTGCTGCAGCCACCCTAGTGATGAGCTTCGGCAAGCATGACTAGGCTGGTCCTGGGGTGACATTCTATCATAAGTTCACACACAAAAAATTTCCTACTTGGTTGAAGCCATTGGGAATGCAGTCACATCTCATACAGGGCAAATCATCAGAGTGGGACTTGTGGACAATATGGAATTGTTTTTAACTGTTGTTGGCATTGGCAGACGGGCAGGCAGGACACTAAGCCATGACATATACAGGCATTCATTTATTCCACAGCCAGTACTATGCTAGGTATTTGCAAGAGAGAATGGGGAATGGGGAGAGAGGAGAGAGTAAAGATGTGAGAAAGGTGAGGTGACAGAGACTGGAGTAAGAGAGAAAAGAAGGGGAGGGCTCTGTGTGTGTGTGTGTGTGTGTGTGTGTGTGTATGTATGTGTGTGTGTTTGTGTGTGTGTGTGTGTGTGTGTGTGTGACAAAGGTAGAGGGAGATACAGAAAGACAGAGACAGAGACAAAAATAGACAGAGGGACAGAGACAGAGAAAGATACAGAGAAAGACAAAGAGTAGGAAAGATAGTGAGAAGAAAAAGAGTAGAAGGGAGTGAGAAGAAAGATAAGAATGTGAGAGAAGAGAATGTGAAAGAGATGAGAGAAAAGAGACTGTGAGATAATAGATAAAAGAGTGAGGAAGAGGGAAAAGAGATGCAGAGAGAGAGTTTCCCATGTGAGCTGGACTAATTTTGTTCTTTAAAATGTATTGGCTCAAGGAATAAAGCCTGAAGTTTTTCACTAGCTTTCTGCTTGTCTCAGTGTCAAAAACACTAGTAGACCCGTCTCTTGTCTTATGACTGATCTTTATGAGTAACTTAAAGGAAGAGGAGATTCATTTGGCTGAATCATTGCAATATCCTCGAGGAATATCTTGTTGAGTATCATTTGCATGCTATGGCCATGACAATCTCCTTTTGTTAACTGTTATAAGGAGTACAAGTATGTCATTTCATTTCATCTTATGAAATAAAATACCAGTGGATTGCCCTGGTCAGCCTTGGCCATTAATGACACAGAATCAGTGGGTATGCATCTGAGTCCTGGCTTTCATATTTACTGAATTTCCATTTCAATTTTCCCCATTTATTTAATATGAATCATGCTTCTACATTATAAACAATAGTTAAATATAAATAATTAAATTAATCAACAATAACAACAGTTACCTCTAAAATCATTGTGAGGAAGGTAGCTTCACAAACCTCTCTCTCTGTCTCTCTCTCTCTCTCTCTCTCTCACCCTGTAGTTATTTATGTATATATATATGTGTATACATATACATATGTAAATAAATGTAAACATAGACATATATGATGGTGTAATGCAAAGCAAAGGCAACTTCCAAGGTTCGGATTACCAGCATAGTAAACCCCATTTGTTCAGCAAACATTCACAGAACAGAGAAAGTCAAAATACTTGTTCCTTTAGCAAGTAAATTCTCAATTCAATCCAGGTACTACTCCACCCCTAGACAGTACATTCATTTAGTCAGTCAAAAGTCTCTTCTCAAATGGAGATTAGTCTCCAACCATAAACAAAGTACATTCATTTGGTCAATCACTCAAAGGCTTCCCACCCCTGAATCTCAAAAGGGACAGAAGA
>CM053592.1:99946781-99974371 GCA_028646515.1 Pseudochirops corinnae | reverse complement strand
GGTTGTAACCAATGAGTGAACAATGGGAAAAAAGAAACAGAATCAGACATGAAAAAGAACGATAGCATATATTGCTTCAGTCTCCATTTAAACTCTAGTCTTTCTAGATCTTACTCTGAATGTAGATATCTCCTTCCATCCTGAGACTTGTAGAGTTGTCTTATAGCTCCTACATGTAAGTTAAATAAAGTGACAGTATATAACTTTGCTGTACTCCTTTTCCAATTTTAAACAAGCCAGTTGTTCCATTTTTGCTTCTAATTGTTTCTTGGCCTACGTACTGGTTCCTCAGGAAATCTGATACTCCCATCTCTTTGAAGACTTGTCACACTTTTTTTTTTTGGTAATTTACATGGTCAAAGGTATAATCAATGACACAAAAGTAGATTTTGAGCTTGTTTTCTGGAATTCCTTTGCTTTCTGCATAATACAGTGAATGAGGACAATTTGGTCTCTTGTTCTCTGCCTTTTCAAAAACAAAAGTACTCTTATGTTAATTCTCTGCTATATATATATGGCTAAAACCTAGGATACAAAATCTTTTAGGGTTTTAAATAGTGCAGCTGGAATTATATCACCCATACTACCCTTATTGTTGTCAGTGCTTCCTAAAGTCCCACTTGTCTTCATTCCCTAGGATATCTGGTTCTAGATCAGTAATCACATCATTGCGGTTTTTGATGATGTTAAGATATTTCTTGTATAGTACTCTTGCCACCTTTTCTTAATTTCTTCTGTTAAGAATATACTATGTCTTTTATCATACCCATTTTTGCAGGAAATGATCTCTTGATTTCTTGAATTTTCTTGAAGAAATTGCTTACTTTTTCCATTCTGTTGATTTCTTCTATTTCTTTACATTGTCCATTTAAGAAAACCTTATCTTTCCTTGTTATTCTCTGGAATTCTGAATTCAGTTGGATATATCTTTCTCTTTCTCCTTTACCTTTTACTTTCCTTCTTTCCTCAGCTATTTGCAAAGCCTCACCAGCAGTGATTTTGCTTTCTTGCTTTCCTTTTTCTTCATTTTTTCTTTCTGTTTTTGTTTTTTGGTGACTGCATAAAAGAATAATGTGTAGAGATTACAAAGAGATAAATTTAGGTTTGATATTAGGAAGGTCCTTAACCAATAGAGACATTCAAAAGTGTACTGGGATAACTAGGGAGGTGATGTTTTTCTCTTCCTAAGTAGTCTTCAAGCAGAAGATAGAGAGTCACTTTTAGGTTGTGTTATACAAGGGATTCCTTTTGGTATCAGTCACACAAGATAGTTAAAAGTCCATTGCATTTCTCAAATTCTCTGACTCTTGGCTCAATGAATTTGACCTCTTTCTCCTTTCTCATTTCCAGAGCCGGATTTATTTTAAAAAAACAAAAACAGCTTTTAGATTTATGGATCCTTTCATATATGTAGATTTGTTCTTCTTTCACTGAGATTTTTGCAAAATCTCATAACCTCTCATATCCATTGCTCCTTACTTCTCTTGAAATAAGATAAATCAAAACATTAGATATATGGCTGATACAGCACTTAATCCTATTTTTTATTTATCTTTTAGTTTGTTTTGTTTTATTCCAAATCTACTATTTCATTAGTAAAAACTCCAAATGTAGAACTCCCTCCATTGACATGGAGCAACAACTTAAATATGACTTACGAATTTTGAAAAACAAAAACAAAAAACAAAACAAAACAAAACAAAAAACAACCAAACAAGAAGACACTAAGGCTGTAAATGATTTATGCTCATTCATATAGCTATTTTTGTCAGAAGTATTACTTCAACCCAGATTTTCCCTCTATCCTTAGCACCACACTGACTTTGAATCTCTGATAAATTAAATGTCATTATGACTCTCTTTGTGGATTTTTGGAGAGGGACAGATACAAAACAATACAATAGATTAAATAGCTATCTTAATTTTATAAAATTCCAATACATATGTAAAATACAAAAATTATTGTTCTATTCAGATTTCTGGTCCTCAAGCACCCTAGTGGGAAAAAAATTACACTATACTCAGTAATTGAGCATTTAGTCAATGTGGAAGATATAGCAATGGGAATTCCCTAGTGTAGGAGATCCTGGTTATCATTATTTGTTCTTCATTCTTTAAGAGGACCATGACACCATGAAGGTGATGCCATGATTTGAGAGTGAATTGGATTTAAGTGAGGAAGGGCCTTGCCAAAAAAAAAAAAAAAGATTAGCCTCACTTTCTCCTCTGGAGCCATCTGGGTCCAGTGGCAAGAAACAGATCAGGATGCCTGGAGATGTCCCAAGATGCAGTGGACACCTTGGGCTTTTTAAGCTAAGGTCTTTCCCAAGTCTCAGTTTGACTCACTATTCTCATTATTAAAGCTGTCATAAAAGGTGTTCAGCTTTCAGTCATTAAAAGATCTCAGCTAGTTAATTTGATACTTTAATAAAAATCAAATCATGTATTTAATATTAGATTTGAACTTAGATCTTCTGACTCCAGACCCAGAACTTTTTCTACCACACCACCTAGCTGCCCCTGTTATCCTGCTCTGTGCTCTAGCTATGTCTGTCTCTATGAGTCTCTCTTTTTCTTTCTTTCTCTGATTCTTCTCTTCATCCAATCCATTTGGCAGGATATAGATCTGGTCAGCATCAAGGATCTGAGGAGCAAACATTGCATTTCATGATTAATTTAAACTTGGAATTTTAGTCACTTTAGCAGTTTCCAGATTTTTCATGATGTGGGAGGAAGGAAATTACCATGACTAAGCAGGCTTTTCTACATGAGAGCATGCCTATTGCAGATCTGTAACCCAGGAAACAGTAAGTTCTCCTTCTCCAAACTTAAAAAAAAAAAAACATCTGAAATGTCTTATAGCTTCAGCTAGATGTAACTGCCAGAAAAGATTAAAACTGTACAGCTCCAGTAGCCCAGGAGACATAAGCTTCAGTCTGAAGGCAAGGGGGAATGACTTGTTCTTACTTTTCCTTTTTTTTGTCCTCTGCAAACGAGTTGGATGTGGTTTGTGATAATTCTGACAGGTGCTGTAGCCTGTGAACTCTCCTCAGTTGTCATTTCACCAAGTGGGAGAAAGTTCTGTCAGCAAAACTTGAGAAATAAGGATTTGTTTCAACTATAAATGGAGACAAAGAACCAGGGTCCATTCTAGAGTTTTGATATTACCTGGAAGGTCCTAATCCAGTAATTTTTAAACTTGTTTTGTGTCATGAATTCCTTTGGCACTCCATTGAACACTATGAACTCTTTCTCAGAAGAACAGTTTTCAGTGTAGAAATTAAGTAAACAGGACTATAAAGGAAATCAATTATATTAAAATATAAATTCAAATAAAGAAATAAATAAAATAAGTTCACAAACTCAAGTTTAAAAATCTCTACCTGAAACCATTTTATTTTTCATACTTAGGATGTTACTAGGCTTGAATTTGAAACAGTTCATTATACAACATATAGTAAGTGTTCTATAAATGTCAGTTTGTTGATTCTTTTCAGTTAAACCTGAGGAGTTTCTTAACTAGGATCAATCTACATCAGGGATGTTAGTCTAGAGTCTTTTGCTTTCCCATAAACTTAGTAGGAAGGTATATACATATATACATGTACATGTGCCTTATATATATAATATATATGTGTATCTGTCTATATATAGGGAGTGTGTCTATGTATGTATTTGTATATTTACATATATGTGTATATGTATGTGTTTGCATAAACACACACACAGAGATCTACTTCCCTTCCTACTCTTCACATAAATTCTGTCTCCCCTTACACCTCTTAGGCATATGTTCATGTGAACAGGTGAAATTAAATGATACATTCTTCTTTAATGATAGCAAAACTAAAATATCTAATAAGACATGAACAGGTTTCTTCATACACATATTTAAGGAAAATGCACACTTAATATTCACAGCAATTTAGAAGTTCTGCTAAGATCATTCTCTCCACGATTCTCCCTAAAAACATAAACACCGTAGGGTAAGATTAGGAGAGACCTTATTTGGGTGGCATTTTGCTCATCCCACAGAATTCTTTTTGTGGAACTGCAAAGAAGTGTCATACAAATAGACGGTTTAAAAAAAACACTTTGCATGATTAGAAATTTGCACAGAAAAAAATTAATCTTCACTGGAAAAAATTCTGTCATCTAATGAAAAAAAATGAAACCATGAAAAGGTAATTTGGGAAGCAACATAAAAATATAATAGAATAAAAGGCCAAAAGAAATGCAGTTACTGTCAAAATTCACTGCAATAGTGTTTACATGAGAGTACAATTACAGCAGGAAGGGCAGGATTTTTGTTGCAAATCAGATGACTTTATAGAGATATTTTGAAGTTTAAAAAACTGATTTAGGGACTGTTATGTGTATAAATTTACATGTAGCGTCTTTCAGCACTTGATCTCTAAGTTTCCTTCCAACTCAGACAATAGAGTTTTTTTTTTCTTCTTCTAATATCCAATTTGTATCAAAGCAGTCAGAATACAGGAGAAAACAAAAGAAAACAAAAATGTTATATCTTTCCACTTTTCCGATTGTCTTTGAGATAAATTTGAATTTTTGGTTTTGTTTGTTTCTCACTTCCACAGGAGAGCTTTGGTCATTGTCTTGGCACCATTGCTATGTGCCTTCATATTTCCACTGTATCTCATAATTTCCCTTTTTTAGTATATCTTTCCTCATGTGTGGGCCTTTTTCATTGGCTTTCTCTTGTTTGGTCTGAGGTGATTGCTGGTTCATTTTACTTTTGAACATGATAAAATAATGTTAGTTCATTTCCATGTTATTAATTGAAATAATCGCAAAAGATGGGATTTCTCTTCCCAAATAATTTATCATCATATTTTTGATCAATTGTAATTTTACTTTGACTATAAAATTTTTATATTAGAACAAAGAAAGTATTATTTTCCAATACAAAATCATAAATCTAGACCTGAGAGGAAATATAGTGGTCTTCTATGCCTTCTCATTTTACTGATGAGCAAACCAAAGATCAGAGATACTGTAATTTGTTTAATATCCCACAGATTATAACTACAAAAAGAGAGATTTGCAACCACTTCATCTGATGAACACCAGAGCTAGCCATCTTTTCATTGCATCCTTGGAACTGCTTACACTAATCCTGATCTTTTACTTTGAATTGCTGTGACCAAACATAGGCCTCTAGATGTATGATTTATTGGAATATTTCTTCTAAATCTACTCTGATTTCATGTGAAACCAGCAAATTTTTTATTAGATACAGTAGTAGATTTCTTATTAGAAAAAAATATTTGCTAGTGTCTGATGCTTAACATGGTGGTAGTGGCAATCTATTTTTAAAAGATCAATTTGTTTTTTTTTGAGAAAGAAAGAAAAAATTGGGGAAGAGGGGTGGAATGAGCGATGCTTTCTTTGACATGGGTTGCCTCTCAGTAGAGTAGAACAACTGCTGAAAAGTGACAATGTGACTTTTCCCAACTCTGAATCCTGTCACTGTCACCTTAATAAGAAACAACTGCAGTTTTCATTTAGGTTTTATCTTGGGGTGTCACTTTTCACTGAGCCTTCTTTTTGCTCTCAGTGAAGGTTCCAGTAGAATCCATGTATGAACTAGAAAAATAAAGAGTTTTTTTTTTGTTAAATTCTTAGTCCCAGAATGATGGGATCATAATTTTATCATTGAGCATTGTGGATAAATATTTTACATTTTCCTATATTAAAGTTGAAATTCAACATTTGTACTATACTATAAATTTCCTGCAAGTGGTAGGCAAGAAACTAATTGCAGTATGTGATTATCTTCATAAATGTATAATATTGAATTTTCATATAATCTCTTGACAAAGATGGCCATATAATTAATCATGAGGCTATATTTCATATTTCCTTTTCATGTTAAACAGCATAAATTCTTTGAATATTTCAATTTCTTTTTCAAGAACTAACAGTAGTTTTCTTGTTGTGATATAAACTTAGTTGTTGAGGCAGTATTCCCAGATGGTCTCCTTTATTGCCTGTCCTGGTTCTGTTCTTAGCACATGCAAGATATAATCTTCTTATAATCTTGTTTCCTTAAGGCTATTAAAAGTCTAGGAGCTTCTTATTACTACAGATATATTCCTTTAGTACTCCTCGCACAAATGCTTCTACTCTTTGCTGGATATCACTTTGCTTTTGATTTCTGTTCTGTCATTGTCCTTAAGGGGAAACATCTGTTAATAATTGAAAGAAACTATGCAATCTTCATTGTCTGTTTACTCTCAGACCTTGTCCATGAAGATGTATGCTTTTGTGATTTGTCTCCTAAGGATCTTAAAAACATCCATGTATTCTATTATAAGTATCGTTCAACTTTACTTATGAGGTTGATAGATACCATGCTGTCTTGCTTGGATTGAGTTCTGCTTCTCTTACCCAAGAACAACCTAGGTTAGAATCTCTCTGAATCAATTACAATAGTATTTACATAAACTTAAAGATCCACATTTAAAAAAAAATATTCATCTGTTAAACTCTTTTATGTGGCAAGATGTTGATAGCAAAGTAATTCATGTACATTTAGTTTATTTCCTATATCTGGTTTCATGATTTCTTCATATTTTCTTGGTTTAATAAATCAACAAGTATTTATTAAGCACTAAGTATTTACAAGGTACTGAGAATAAAATTTTTCTTTGCTCACAGAGATTTTATAATGGAGACAATAACAGATATCTATACAAATATATGTGTGTGCATGTATACGCATGTATATATATATATATATATATATATATACATATATATATGTATAAAACTGACAAATACACACATCTACAAAGCAGCTAAAAATAAACTTAGCAAAAAGAAACTAGCTGATGGGAAAACCAGGAAAGGTTTCATGCATAATATGGTGCTTGATCTGTATCATGAAGGAAGAGAGGAACTACAGCAAACAGAGTTAAGGACAAAATGAATTTCAAACCTGTGAAACAATCTATCTGGAAATGGGAGACAGAGTGTTTTATATAAGGAACAGATAGAACATCAGTTAACTTGTGTCATAGACTATAATAGTGAAAGGAATATACAATGAGCTGAAAAGGTAGGGTGAGGTCAGTTTCTGAAAGGTTTTAAGAACTAAAGGGAGGTATTTTTTGTTTACTCGAGACAATAGAGAATTATTATAGTTAATAAACTAGTGGAGTCATATTGTTCGATCTGTGTTTGAGGAAAATTACTTTGGTAGTAGCTTGTAGAATACACTAGAGTGAGGAGAGACTTGAAGAAAGGCTATTGCTATAATCCAAGAGAGAGATGAGGGTCTAAACAAAACTTGAAGAATACTATGAAAGCAATAACTCAAAATTTATCAACTTATTGAATATGTCCAGTAAGAGTGAGGATTTAGGATGATGTCAAGGGTATAGATGTGGGAGAATGGTAACCTAGAGGTATTCTCAACAGAAATATGGAAATTGGAAGAGAAGAGGAATTGTTGCAGGAGAGGTTGGAGATAATGCATTTAGTTTTGCACATATTGAATTTAACATGTTTTTGGAACATCCAGGTTGAAAATCCCAATAGGTAACTGGTAGTGTGGGACTTGAGATCACACAAAAATGATGAATAAAGTAGAAAACAGAGTGGAGTCAATAATCAAAGATTAACTAGCTTCCCTCAATTTTCCTTAATGTGCAATCCTTCTTCATAGAAGTATTGAGGTTACAAAACAAATATTAATTTTTCCATGAGTACTGTAGCTGATACCAGGGTATCAAAGGTTTACAAATCACAGAATTTAAAAGGAAAAAGTCTTCAGAACTTAGAAAATTAAACTTGTGACTAAACAAAAAAAAAAGTTTCTCCAACTTCCTTGAGTCTCTCTCTCTGTCTCTCTGTCTCTCTCTCTCTCTGTCTCTCTCTCTCTCTCTCTCTCTCTCTCAAAATCTGGCCCACATCTTTCCATTTTGTCAATGAAAATACCATTAGAGACAAAGTAAAACACTTCACCATAGTTCAGTCACACTACATGGCATACCCCTAAAATACCAATGGACTAAACTCATCAAAAAGGGAAACATAGTATAGGATGAATCTGTTATTGATAAATTCATTCTGGATTTTGATAAACAGTGATTTTTCTAAATAATCCTAGTAAATACTTCTTAATGATACTTTCTATAATGTGGGGAAGCATCAATTTTTTTTTAATAGCCCCTTAATTTGAAGATTTCATCCTCTTACTCTTTTTAAGGAATTAGGGTCATGTTGGCTAATCTTCATTGCTACACAATTCCTCCCATTTTCCTTAAAAAACAAAACAATGATCTGAAGCCAAGATGGTATAGGAAATGCAGGGACTTTTGATATCTCTTCCAAATTCCCCTCTGAACAACTTAAAAATAACACCCCAAGATGAATTCTGAAGCTGCAGAACCAACAAAAGTACAAATTAAAAAGAAAAAATTCTGGAGTAAGACAACTTAAAAGGTCAGCAGGAAAGGTCTGTCTCACAGGTATGAGATCAGAACACAGTTCAGCACAGACCAAGTAAACCAGTTTAGAACACACATGTAAATAAGCAGAAGGCTGTGGGAGTGACTAAATCAGCAGCAAAGGTTTCCTGTGTTCTCAACACACAGACAGTAAGGAGTCAAGAGAATTATTCAGATACTACAGGGACCCCTTGATGGCACTGAGAGCAGATCTCTGTTCATTGCCCATACATGGTTCTAGTTGTAGTTCCAGATTGAGGAGGAGAACTAGTAGGAACATGGCCCTTGATCTGAGTTCCAGTGCAGGAAAGAGTGATTGTAGTCACTCAGCAACCAGAGCAGGATTCTAGAGAGAGTCCAGGAGAGCAGTGACCACACCTTTCCTTCTATCACACTACCTTATAAGAACTGAAAAATTACAGACACACAGAATTAACTCTGAAAACAGAAAAACAAAACTTGAAGCTTAGTACAGAACCCCCTCCACTTCAGTAGCAGAGCCCAAATGTAACATACAGTTAAAAGGAAAAAAAAGAAAAGAAAAGAAAAAAGATAGAAAAAAAATGAGCAAACAGAAAAAAAAGAACTTGAATATAAAATGTTACTATGTTGACAGGCCGAATAAAAAAATGTAGAAGACAATAAAAATCAAAGCAGCTAATGCAAAGTCTCAAAGAAAAATGCAATTTTGTCTCAGGAATTAAAAGAGCTCAAACAGGATTTTAAAATCAAATAAAAAGGGGAAAAATTTGAAAAGAGTGATGTAAGAAGATTGTGAAAAAAGTAAATGGATTGGTAAAGGAGGAAAAAAATGCTGAAATAAAATAACAAGAAATAAAAAAAACAGAATAGGCCACAGGTAAAAGAGGCATAAAAGTCCACTAAAGAGATAAGCTCATAAAAAAATACAATTGTCCAAATGCAAAAAGAGGTACAAAAATTTATTGAAGAGAACTACTTAAAGAGGAGGACTGGACAAGTGTAAAAAGTATAAAAGCTGAGGAAAAAAATACCTTCAAAATTAGAATTGGAGCAGTGGAAGCTAATGGCTCCATGAAATATAAAGAAACAACAAAACAAAAATAAAGGAATGGAAAAATAATTAAAATTTAAATATATTCTTGGAGGGGGGGAGATGACCTGAAAAAGGAATTGAGGAGAGGTTTTTTTTTTAATTTAATATTTTATTTTTTTATTCCTTTTTTGTTCTTCTTGTTTGTTTTAAATGTCTTCTGTACTATACTCATTTGAAAAACAAATACTTCTAATGGGTTCAATATTAAGTCAATAACATTTAAATATGCGTTGCTTTATTTAATCACTTCTGTTGGAGATAGAAGACAATCTATTATAGCTAGTAAGTGGAAAGGGAAGGCAATGAATGAGAGAAGAAAGAAGAGAGACAAGAAGAAAAAAAAACAATGAGGGTTGTTGTTTAGTTGTTTTCAGTCATGTCTGACTCTTCATGATCTTTTTGGGGGTTTTCTTGGCAAAGATTTGCCATTTCCTTCTCTAATTCATTTTACAAATGAGGAAAATGAGGCAAATAGAGTTGACTGACTTGCCCAGTATCACACATAGCTAATAAATATCTGAGGCTGGATTTGAACTCAGATCTTCCTGACTCCAGACCCAGTACTCTAACCACTGTACCACCTAGCTGCCATATATACATACATATACAGATAAGCATACACATGTATACATGCACATACATACTTACATATATACATATATGCATACATTCTAATGCAGCTCACATTCATATAGACATACATACTGACAAAAAGACGCACACCTAAAATACCTAACATACATAAACACTTTCTTTTATACTTACTTATTCCTCAGCTTTGCATTTAAAGCCTTCCAAAATTTGACCTAACTTTTCTAAGTCCTCTTTTATATTATCCCCTTTATTTGATGCCTGTTCCCTAGCTAGCAAGATGCTTTTTGTACATGACATTTCCATCTCCCTATCATGTGCATTTTCACAAATGGTTCCCCTGTGTTTGTGATGTTCTCCTTTCTTATTTCCATCTCTTGAAATCCATATATTCATTCAAATTGTAGCTTTGGAGATTGGCTTCTGCTGATCCCCAGGTTTTTAGTTTTCCCTCCCTTTTGAGATTTCTTTGTACAACTTTTTTCTTCTTTTTAATGTATTCAACCTTAGTAAAATGAAAGCTTCTTGAGAGAGGGGTCTGTTTTCTTTTGCCTTATCTGTTTCATCACATTTCCTTCCATCTACTAGGTACCTAAGAAAAATATTTGTTGAATTGAAGTAATCCAAATAAAAGAAAAAGATCTCTTAAAAATGGAAATATGAAGCATCCTATATTTATAAGAGGTAAAATAGGGCAAACCCCAGTTTCCTAAATTGGAACTGATTGACATATTTTCATACAAGTGGGTCAGCCAATGCTCATTGCTCAGAGTCATAACCACTTTTATGCAAAATCTGTCTACAGAACTTTCCTCCACCCCTCTTCCCTCTTCTCTCTTCATCCTGTGTGTGTATGTTCACGCACATATGCACATATATATGTATATATGTACACAGGCAAATATACATATATTTACATATTTGTAAGACTGTTTAAGAGATGGATTTCATTAGGGGAGAAATCCAGAGAGCATTGTTACTTCTGACTTTCTACATTTCATTCATATAAAAGACAATTCAAATGAGAGGGAAATACCCTGTCCTAGAAATTCTTGGTTGGGAGTCAAGACACTTTGAGTCTCAGTAATGTAAATATCTGTAACATTGGAAAGGTACTGAAGTTTTCTGGGATTCTGCTTTCTCTATTGTAAAGTTAGAGGGACTGATGACATTTTTTCAAGGTCACTTACAGTTCAAAACCCTGTTGGTAGACAGTTGTTTTATGTGTCATGATTTCACGGATCCTGAATAAAATTGCCACCAAAATGTACATTTTCCAACGATCTTTCTGCTGGCTGAAATTTTATTATTATTGATTTCTTTTTGGTTCTTCTTTTTGTTTGTTTTAAGTATTTCTTCAATTTTGATACAAACTACAAAATAAATCAGGACACTGAGGAAACAATGACATTTGTTTCACATGCTGTCTTTTTTTTATATTAAATAATTTCAGGCTGATTCTGTTATCATTATAACATTAGTTAAATACCCAGAATTCCCACTATCAACAAAGGATTTCTCACACAAAGGATGGGTATAAGTCAGACATATTTAGTCATGAGAATTCAGAGCTAGTGATTACTGAGATGAGGTTATGCTTAATGAATGATCATTTAAAGAAGACATATTCCCTGTTTTTCCCCTAAACAAACAAATAAATGAATAATTAGAATGCTAAGAAAATGAAAAAAAAAAGTCTCTATACTCAAATTCCTGTGTGAAGGGACTAACAGATTAAAAGCATAAGAAGGAAAATACTGCCCACTCCAAAAAAAGAACTCACTATGGCTTTGATATACAGATTACTTCTCTAGTTCCTGTCTTAATCACTAGATACAAAGGGCAAGAGAAGTGAGAAAAGTTAGAGAAGAGCTAAGCTGAGCAATAGCTCACCTCTTCACAGTTCCTTTGTCCATCAAGTAGCAATTACTTTTCAATAGTGCTTACCCCTTCACTGCAAACATTCTTCAAACATGGCCCTGCTAGGGAAAACATGTAAAAACGAAAACACTTGAACACTCAGGAAAGAGAGTCAAAATGCTATAGAAGTAAGATAGCAGGCAGGATTGGCAGTGGTTTATTTTGTGGTACTTCCTTTCTTCTTTGATTAGTGAGGATCATGTCAAAACTGTCTATTCTCAAGGTCTTTGAGCTTATTGAATTGCCAGAGTTTTCACATAATTTACCAGATTAATTTATTTTTGTTGTTGATTTTCTTCAGTTTCATTGATGGTTAAAAGCAGTGAAGCAACTTATATTGCTTCAAGAAGGTTGGTAGTCAGAATTCTGTCATAACAATTTGGTACTTTGTTGGCCATGGAGTTATAATACGTAGCTTATTTTCAATTCAGTTAAACAAATATTTTTAAAGTGTCTACTATATGCAGGTGCTGGGATTTAAAGACAAAAAATAAATAAAATGAAAAATCCCAATCCTCAAAACTGTAACATTTTAGTGGGGTATGGAGGTAGGTTCTTTGCCAAGAAAATAATTTTCATACTATGAAGTACAGGAAAAATATGTTTAAGTGTGAAATACAAGATAAGGAAGAAGTGAAGAGAGATCTGAGCTCTCCCAAATGACTTTAATTGAACAATTTCAGATCAAGTGCATGGTATGACGGCATGGCCACCATTCTTAGAATCTAAATCTGAGTTTGACCACTTTGACACATACTAGTGATGTGACATTAATAAAGACATGTGTTCTTTCACTCTCAGTTATGTCATCATAAAACAATATACACATTTCCTAACTCACAGGATATGAAGAAAATGTTTTATAAACAATAAAGTGGCATAATTTCTACCTATCAATCTACAAATAAATTGATAAATAAATGAATGAATGTTTTTAATGAGAGTGCATGCTCAGAAATGTTGTACAAGTAGAGATTCACAATTTTGAAAAGTTTTTACATCCTTAATTTAGAGGCAAGTGTTATAGAGTACTTATTTGGAATGCTAATTTCTGTTCTTATCTCTTCCTCTTATGATCTTGAACAAGTCTCATAAACTCTCAGATTATAATTTCTGAATCTTAAAAATGCTCAAGTAAATTATTTTTATTAAGTAATTTTAATAAAAGACACTGTGCTAGGCACTAGGGATATAAAATTGTATCATTCCTGTCTTTAGCAACTTACAATTGAGTATTAGAATATAGAAGATATAAGTAGGTTAAAATGTGCAAAAGACTAAAGTATATTCTATTAAAAAAAACAGTAGTTTTTATTTTCAATAACACCTACCTTTCCCAAAGGAAAGGAAGGGTAAGAAGCAGAGGAAAGAGAATAAGAGAGGAAGGCTGAGGGACCAAGAGAGAGAGCCCTTACAGAACATCTGTGGTTAGTGAGCATGGTATTGGTAAGTGTCAGTAAATGCTATGGAGAAGAAACAGTTCATCAGGTAAGATGATAACTAAGAGAAAGAAGTGTCAAGGTAAGGGAGTATACCAGAGAAGGTAATCAAATGTCAATTTTTGCATAAATATAAAAAGATGAAGTTCATAAAGAAGTCAGTGGATGTAATAATTAAAAGATCCTTGTTAACTTTGGAGAAAGTGGTTTCAGTGAAATAATTGAGGTTAAAAAAAACAAGATTGCAGACGTATTAGAAGAATGATAGGAGAGATAATAAAGCCCACAGTTAAAGATAACTTTTTCAAGAAAATAAGCTGAGAACTAGAGTAAAGATATGGTCAATACTTCATGGGCATGGTAAGATTGCATTATAATAAAGTATAAGGGCTTGATTGTTGTTGCTATTTTGTTTTGTTTATGATTGGGGAAATTTGGGCATATTTGTAGGCAAAAGGAAACCGTAATGTAGGGCTAGAATGAAGATTAGAGAATAGAGATAATGATAGAGACAGTATTCTGAAGATTAGAAATGATGGAATCAAGGGTATGTAGAGGGGTTAACCTTGGCAATCAGGACAATTCATCATCACGAGTTGTCAAAAAGGAGGAGATAGAAAGAGATAAAGTCAAAGTGAAATGAGATTAAGAAGAGAGGAGAGGAGATTGTCTTCAGTGAATGACCTGACTTTTCTAAACAATATGAAGTGAAATTCTCAGAAGAGAGGGATGGAAGGATGGATTTGGCATAAGAGACTTGAGAGGAGAAAGAAAGTTTTGAAAAAGTGTCTATAGGGAGTGGGAAGGCAATCAATTATTCAGGAGTAATAAGACTGCATTGCTTCAGTGAGGGCTAGTTAAAATTAACTACCATAAATATGAGATTGAAACATTTAACCTGATGTGATTTCTCCAAATTTTCAGCCCTTAAGTAGGATCAAAGGAGGCAGGTGGAGTAATCCAGAGTTAGAATTTAGCAAGACAAGATTATGGATAAGAAAAGGGAGAAGAGGATTCAAGACTAGAGCATAGTGTAGAGTTGAACTGGCTCACTAAGAGTCAATATTGGAAAGGGAGGAGAATATAGCTGGAGCAGAAGTGATGACTTGATAAAGTATTGACAGATTGAGGGTCTGGAAACCACAGAGAGGACAAAGAGTAGGTTTAGGAACTTTGGCCATCAAAGCTATGGTAATCCCTATGGGTAGTTTAGGTGGAAGCATAGATTATGGAAGTTGATGTGGAAGAGGGAAGTCATGACATCTTACCTAAGTGGTATAATGGAGAAGAGCCATGGATTTGGAGTCAGGAAGATGAGAGTTGAAATCTGACTGCAGACATTTATTATCAGCATGACTTTGAGGGATTCATTTGACTTGTATTTGCTTCATTTTCCTCATCTGCAAAATGGAGATCATACTAGCACCTACTTCCTAGGGTTGTGGTGAAGATCAAATGAAATGATTATTATAAATCACATAGCACAGTGGCTGGCACATAGTGAGCATTGTGTGTATTTGTGTTTGACACAACATACGAGATACATGTATACCTACACATACACACATATACACATATATGCATGCATGTGATATATGCTAGCTATTCTTATATCAACATGGATTTTAAAGTCCTCTAGAATGAAGGAAGGAAAGTTGGAGTGGAGAGGAAAGAAGGAATTGGGATCAAGACTCTGAAGTTATTGAAAAAGGAGGAAGAATGTCTTAGGTGTTCATAATATTGAATGGGTAGTAAATTTGAAATGAATGAAGGGAAGATAGGAAGTGGGCATGAGGAAAGAGAGTTAGAATTGATGTGGATGAGAAAAAAATGATTAGACATCAGGGATTGGAGGTGAGAGTTTGCTCTTGGCTACAAAATCATAAGAATAAGGAAGTAAGGAGGTGTAGGAATATGTTAAATAACCTTTGTTGAATAAGCCCAGACACAGTAACTGGGAGTAATGAATGTAAGTGATTAGGAAGTTTCAGGTCAATAATTTGTGCTGTTCAATCCTCATCTATTGCATCTCCCCCATTGCTGTCAATCTGGACAAGGATAGTGATGTTGTAACCCTAACCTCATTGTTCCATTGGGAAATATAGAGAGGAAGTAGAAAATAGCTTGTGTAATATTGGAAGTCCCTAGGAACAGGGTTCAGTGGAATTGTAACCTCTACCTAATCCATAATCAATGCATAAATATGGATAATTCATAATCCAGTGAAGGACACTCAGAAGGAAAAGGTCAGACAAAAAGGAAGAGAACCAGGAGAGAGAACTGCCACCAAAAAAAAAAAAAAAGGACAGGGAACACTAAGTATACAGGAAGAGAACATGTAAATAAGAACACAGAAGATAAGCCAAATGCTGAATAATTATAATGACCAATCTTGGACTAAGAAAAAAAAATATAATGGAACATACTTTTTTCACCATTTAGATAAAAGTGGAAGATTATAGGTATAGCATGTTGAAACATCATTATTTTGTCATTTGGTTTTATTAACATGCTTTTATTTCTTGTGAGAGCATCTTGCCCTGATGGTGGTGGTAGTACCAGGTACATGTCCTGAAATGATTGTAGTATTAAAAAAAAAAAAAGTATTACAACCTCAAGTCTTCATAGTAAAAATAAATAAATGACAGATTATAGGTAGCTAAATTTATAGAAGAGACAAAAATAAATAAAGCAAATTATTAGTGGCTATATCAACATGACCCCACTATTTTTCACTTAGGCAGTAGGTCAGAGTAGCTCAAATACTGACATTAGATACAGGAAGAAGTAAGTCTAAGTTCTGACATATACTGTTTGTGACTCTGGACAAGACTCTTATTTATTTGCTTATGTATAGTTTGTTTTCAAAAATGTGTGTGTGTGTTTGTGTTTGTGTGTGTGTGTGTGTGTGTGCGTGTGTGTGTAATAATTTGTAATCTGCATTGGAAGAAGAGATACAGAAAATTTCCAATTAGACGATTCTCCATACTGATGAAATCACAAGTCCCTTCCAACCAAAATTAAAATTATTTATAAGTACTCAAATACTCAGAGTTTGTTATGTATTACAATTTTTTCAAAAGCAATTTGGTAAGTTGGACATACATAATTCACATTTCAGAAATAGGTACAATGCTGTCAGCACCTTCTGTAACCTCCGATAAGCTTCATAGGTACTTCCTTTAGGTCTAAAAAAAGGGGGGAGGAGAGTTTGAGAACTTGTGTTTAGCAATCTAAATGCACATCAGGACATTTTATGGGCATATCTGAAGTGTCAAAATCTGCAGTCAAAGTCTGTAAACTTGAGTAATGTGATAAACATGTGTGATTTCACTTGTTCTCAGTTCAGTTTGAACAGATTCATTAATTCCCATATGTTCTCCTGATGGATTTATGTATAGACCATCTGGGGGGAAAAAATAATCACTCTAATCCTTTCTACTCTCATTGAGAATGCTACCATCCTTTGCTGCATGATTTTCTATTTTTAATCATTACATATGCTTTCTACATTTAATTTTTCTGCTCCATTGTATTCTATTTTGATTTCATTATGCTTTCAACCTGTCCATCATATCTTCATGTCCTGTGTTCTGCTTTCTCTAATAGTTTTATTCTGTTCTACTTTAAAGTGTTATGTTTACATTTCTTGCTTGAATCATTATCTTTTTAGAAACTTTTTGGTGAATTACTTTTTGTTATTTAGTAATTATACCACTTATCATGTTTTGTGATTGTACATACCTACCTATTTTCCTGAATGTCCGTGTTCCAAAATGTAACTTTATGACTTATTTCGTTGTTCAATCATTTCAGTTGTGCTTGACTCTTTTTGACCTCATTTGCGGCTTTCTTGACCAAGACACTGGAATGGTTTGCTATTTCCTTCTCCCGATGATTTTCACAGATAATGAAGCTGAAGCAAAAGGAGTTCTGTAAATTGCCCAATGTTATACAGTTAGTAAATGTTTGAGGCCAGATTTGAACCTAAGTTTTCCTGGCTCTAGTCCTGGCACTCTATTCACCGTTCTACTTAGCTGCCCAAATTTTGTGTCTAAGTAGATAATAATTTAAAATTAGATAACAAACTTGACTTTCTACAAAATGTTTTAATGGCAAATTATAAAATTTTGTGGAAAAAAAGAGAAAACATGAGATTCAAAAAAAGACTGGGGACATTTAAGAAGAATTTCCAGGTTGGTAATTAACATTAAGCATGTGTATTACCTTTCTAAAAGATTTTTTAAATATTCATTTAAGAAAATCCCAACAAATTTGAAAAAAAGTTTTGCTATGTCACAAATAAATTTACATCGTCACACTCATTTTAGTGTTACTTCTCAAAGAAATTATAACATTTCATTTCAAATTGAAACTTGCACAATGATATTTTCTTTCTTACTTTTGTCTGGTTTATACAGTATCTACTGACTTTCACTGGGGTTTTTGTACTAATAATTACTACACATAAAAAAATGAAAATTTTAGAAAAAAATTATATATACCCTCTTCTCCTTTTATTCTTACTCTTTCCATTTATATTTTTCTTTCCGTCAAAGCCAAGGAAAATATCAAATCAGTTTGATAGAGGCTAATGTGTAGAGATTCTCAAAGAGTAACAAAAATCAGGATTGGAGATTATCCAATGAATATACACTTTCTACTACATTATGATGTGTAGCCAAATAAAGCTGCTTGAAGACCATCAGTCCTATCTAATTCATTATGTTCCACAATCAAAGATTCTCAAAATGAGAAAGCTATGATTGCTGGGAAATTGGAGCACTTTTATTGATCTTCTAGTCCACCACCCCCTCATATATTTTCCACCTGATCTGTTTTTGAATTATGTCTCTTGTATCCTTACAGTTGGTCAGCCTAAATTTTAATGGAAATAGCTAAAACAACAAAATGGAGGTTTTTAGTTAGGGTAAGTTGAGTTGCAACATGGGATGCCACAGATGCTTTGGTACCCAAGGAAGGGGACTGGGAATAGGGTTTATATAGGGTGCTAAGGGAGATAGACCTATTAGGCTGCAAGCGGTAGAGGTACAAGTTGTTTTGCATAATAAGCAAAAGCCCATAAAGAAAGTTTGGGAATCTGGGAGGAGGGAGTGGGAGATTTACAAAATAGATAGAGCCTAGAGTGACATTATCTGGCCAGCCCCAGTCAATACATTGGTCTAGGAATTTAGTGCTGGTCAGGTTCAGCCAGTTTCTAGTCAACTGTTTGTCAATTTTTTAAAAATTAAATTATATTTTGAAATACTAAAAATCAATCTTCTTTCCTTTCCCTATTTTAAAAGAAAGTAAAGCAGAATCTTTGTAATAAATAGGCATAATGAAGCAACACAAATTATTGAATTGGAGATTTAAGTATAGATATACAGCTCCCTCTTCTCTCTCTCCTCTCTTTCTCTGTGTTACTATGTGTATATCCAGAGTCCATTGCCTCTAAATGAGGAGTAGGGTAACATGCTTCATCGTAAATCTTCTGGAATTACATTGTACTACTCAGAATTTTTAAAGTCTTTTAAAGTTTTTTGTACTTACAATGTAGTTGATATCACATAATCATTCTCACAGTTTTACTCATTATGCTATGAAGCAGTCCATACAATTATTCCCAGGTTTCTCTAAAATATTACCCTTACTTATATCCTACAGCTTTAAAATATTCCTTGACATTCAAACATTGTAATTTTTCCAATTCTTTCACACCACAAGAAAATCCTTGTGTAAATATATCTGTACATATATTGCATTTTCTACTTTCTTTTTTTAAAAAAAAAATTATTTATTTATTTTCTTGTTTACATTATTCATTTCCACAAGATTTTGAGTTACAAATTTTCTCCCCATCTTTCTCCTACCCAACACCTCAAAACAGCCATCCCACTGTATAACCCTTCCCCCTATCTGCTCCCTCCTATGTCCTCCCCCTCGGCCTTCTGACTTTCTAGTAAGGCAGGATAGATCTCCCTACCACAGTGCCTGTGTATCTTAATGTCCTTTCTACTTTCAGTGATCTCTTTGGGATATAAACTTAGTAGTACCATTACTAGGTCAAAGGATATGCATTCTTTAATAACTTTGTGGGGATAATCCAAGTTACTTTCCAGAATGGATAGACTAGTTCACTGCTCCAACAGTGCATTAATATGCCCATAGCTCCTTCAACATTTATATATTCAGGAATAATTTTTTTGATAAAACATATATGAAAAAGGTCTGTGGTGTTGTTTGTTTGTTTTGTCATGGCTTTATGATAATCCAGTGATTCTTAAAATTTTCTCTCATTTATTTATTTTTAAGTACTTTTTGCTATGAGATACATTATAAGTTTTTTCTTTTTTATTCTTTTTCATATTTCTCATTGTCTCATAAAGTTATAAACATCTCTTTAATCTATTCTAATTTTTAAGGAGCCTTTTGATTAGGTTAGGTTTTTTTATTTTTTTTATTTTTTGGTCTCCTGTGCCAAGGTATTGTCATTTTTTTTTCCAATTGATTCTTCCACACTTCTTATTTCCCTCTAATTCTTTCCTTTTTTTTCTTATTTTCTTTTATAAAATTATTTTCAGATGCTTGCTGCCTTTCCTCCAGTAATTCTAGTTGAATATTACACAATCTGCATTTGCTTTTGAGGCTCTGCTTGTAGATATTTTGAAGCCATTCTCTTCTTCTATCTTTATTTCTTTAGCATGACTTTAAATTACCATAATGGTTCTTTATGATGAGATTCATTTTGTTGTGAAGCTGGAAGGGGAAGACCCTCAAGGTTGCTGTTCCAAAGAGAACACTCCCTCACTCAAATAAAGTCAACTGCAAGTCACATCATCATTTCCCTGATGCCATAGTCTTCTTCAAAAACAAAGGACATACACAACTTGAGAGTAGACTGAGCTGCCTGAATGCCCAAGTTCCACTTAATGGCTATATTTTGCCCCCCACTCCCACCCCCAATCCTGGTTTAGGTTTTATGTCAACTGTAACTTTTTCTCTTTGGAACAGCAACACTGAGGGTCTTCCCCTCCCAGTTGATTTAATTTTTTTTTTCTAATTAAAGGAGTCATCCTTTGACTCACTTCTTAAAGATGCCCATGGCACTGAATGGCCTTTACCTCACTCTAAGTGAGTATGTGAAGATGCCTTAACCTAAAAGGGCCAGGGTCTCCCTTTGCAAACTGGGTCATTTCCAGTCATCCTGATGAATAGTTACTGTATCTAGATGAATCTGAAGGAGAAAGTGAAGCTGGTGACCTTGCTCAGCCCTCCCTCCCTCAAATAAAAATTGACTGCAATTCATGTCATCATTTTCCTGATGCCATGGTCCTCTTCAAAAACAAACAACAAAAACACACATTTTGTTGTTGAGATTGGTTCATTTTCACCTTAAATATTGACTTCATGCTTTGTTTTAAAACCAGCCTCTGTGTGCTTATGACAATATCTTTAACCTGTGAGCTTCTTTTTTTTGTGTCTTCTTGGGATAGCTACCACAGCTAATTTCTTGGGGTATTGAATACATTATTTAAGGACCTTGGGGACCACTTATGCTGAAAATTTGCCAGATTTTAGTGTTCCCAAAGTAATTTGATCCATAGAGAAATCTCAACTCTGCACTCCTGGTCTGAACTCAGTAAGTTCCTCACATGGATTTTGGTCTAAGCAACACAACCATAGATTTTAATTTAATTTGATGTCTAATAGACCACTGTCAAGAGAGTACAAAGTTCTTCAGGTTCTGAGTGTCATTATTGTGTGTGCCTATTTGATCTAGGTTTTCTTCCCTGTATTATTTTTCAGGTTTTATATAGGGCAGATAGTTGATTATCATGCCCATTCTACAAAGTCACACAGCTTCTGGTTGCCTTTGTGTTCACTCTTTGCTCAGCATGAAGCCAAGGAACCTTCGCTGACCAGGGCCTCAAATCTTAGCTTCAAGTTTCCTCCTTAGCACGGGTGCTGTTATCCAGTTCTGGGATATGAGTATCTGAGTTCCTGGTTGTTACCTCTTCCTATTCCCCTTATAATTATAAAGTCCCCTGTGTTATATCTGGTATTTTTTACCCTGCTGCAGGCTCTCCTCATCTCTCTGTGCTTAAATTCTCTGTACATGAAATACTTCTAGCTAGGCCCCATTCCAAGTGTTTTCAGATCTCTTTCTATATCTCTCAATGTTGTCCTGGAATGGAAAAAAAAAGGGACTCATTATAATGATTTTTCCTTGAATTTCATGATCAAGACTCAGCCTCTTGCATTTCCCAGAACTTTGAAAAGAAATCAATTATACTTTTTACTCCTTTTCTTCCATCTTTTCTGATCTGCTATTTGACTTACTGAACTTAAACCTCAGATTTTACATTTATTCCTACAATGTTTCATTTTATTACATTTGTTCTTTTTTTATTTTTTTAAAATTTTTTATTGATTTGTTTGTTTACTTTTAAGTTTACAAGATTAACTTCTACAGTCCGTTGAGTTTCAAATTTCTCCCCTCTGCCCACCATGGTGGCATGTAATCAAGTATAGGATCTGCAAATGCTTTCACATTAGACGTTAGTCTGGTTTTCAAGAAAGGTTGTAACCAATGGAATCAACAATAGGAAAGAAGAAACAAAACCAAACAAGAAAAAGAAAGAGAGCAGGTAGTTTGCTTCAGTCTGCATTTAAACTCTGTTCTTTATAGATCTTTTTCTGAATGTATACATCTCCTTCCATCATGAGTCTTTTGGAGTTCTCTTATAACAAAGCATTGCTAAAAAGAGTCCAGCCTATCAAAGGTGGTTGTTGCACATACATTGTGTCTGTAATTATGTACACTTTTCTTCTGGTTCTGCTCTTCTCACTTAGCATCAGTTTGTATAAGCCTCTCCAGGTAAATATAAAGTCCATCTGCTCCTCGTTTCTTATAGCACAATAGTATTCTATTACATTCATATGCCACAACTTGTTTAGCCATTCCCCAATTGATGGATATCCCTTTAATTTCTAATTTTTTGCCACCACAAAAAGAGCTGCAATAACTATTTTTGTACATATGTACATATGTACATATTTCTATGATCTCTTTGGGATACAACCCAAAAGTAGTATTACTGGGTCAAACGGTATGCAATTATTTATAGCCCTTTGGACATAGTTCCAGATTGCTCTCAAGAATTGTTGAAGAAGTTCACAACTCCACCAATAATGCATTATTGTTCTAATTTTTCCACATCCTCTCCAGCATTTGTCATTTTCCTGTTTTCTCATCTTAGCCAACCTGACTGGTGAGATGTGGTACCTCAGAGTTGTTTTGATTTGTATTTCTCTAATCAATAATGATTTAGAGCATTTTTTCATATGCTTAAAGATATCTTTAATTTCTGCCTCTGAAAATTGCCTGTTCATATCCTTTGACCATTTATAAATTGGGGAATGACTTGTATTCTTACAGATTTGAATCATTTCCCTGTATATTTTAGAAATGAGGTCTTTATCAGAGACACTGGTTGTAAAATGTTTTCCCAATTTCCCACTTCCCTCTTAATCTTGGTTACATTAGCTTTGTCTGTATAGAAACTTTTCAATTTAATGTAATCAGGATTATCCATTTTGCATTTTATAATGTTTTTTAACTCTTGTTTGGTCATAAAGTCTTCCCTTCTCCATAAATCTGAAAGGTAAACTATTCCTTGCTTTCCTAGATTGCTTATAGTATTAGCCTTTATACCTAGATCATGCACCCATTTAGACTTGATTTTGATGTATGGAGTTAGATAATGGTTTATGCCCAATTTCTGCCATACTATATTCCAGTTTTCTTCACAGTTTTTGTCAAATAGTGAGTTCTTATACCCAAAACTGGGATCTATAGATCTATAGATTACTATAATCTTTGACTACTGAGTCTTGTGTACCCAATCTATTCCACTGATCTACTACTCTATTCCTCAGCCAGTACCAAGTAGTTTTGATGACTCTGCTTTATAATACAGATAAAAATCTGACATGGCTAGGCCACAATCCCTAGCATTTCTTTTCATTAATTCCCTTGATATTATGGACCTTTTGTTCTTCCAAATCAATTTTGTTACTATTTTTTCTAGCTCTATAAAGTAATTTTTTGGTAGATTGATTGGTATGACACTAAATAATGTATTTAATTTAGGTAAAATTGTCATTTTTATCATATTAGCTTCACTCAACCACGAACAATTGATGTTTTTCCAATTAGATAGGTCTGATTTTATTTGTGTGGAAAGTGTTTTGTAGTTCTGTTCATATAGATCCTGGGTAATTACATTTGTTCTGATGATCGAGTGTATAAGGGTATTTTATTTTCATGTTTCTGTTGTATTGAATTGACAAATGGTCAGGTGGGTTGTGGTGTTGTCTTGAAAGAGTTCAGATTCAGACTGTCTCCAAGCCAAACAACAGCACATTTTTTGGGGTGACACACCCAGCAGACTTTGTTCCTTATGGGAAGTCAGAGCACCCTACTTCTTATGGGAGACAGAGCACTGAGCTGGATTATATGTCTGGTCTATATACAGACACAAAAGTAATAGAGGAGCTACTACACTTTAAGAAAATGGGAGGAGAAATAGTAGTGGGGTAATGGAGACACTGTTCTGGAGTGTCAGGTAGTCCAGAGTGTCTGTGAATGCAAACAGGTAAGTGGAGACTATCAATACACAGTCTCCTTGAGGTTAGATTGTGATCTATGAGTACTTTCTAGTTGGTCACACTCTGAAGTCTACCTGACATCTTCACATCCCTGCATCCTGTTTGCTCCATCTGCCTCTAGCATTCTTATCTGCCTCATCAATAACAATGTATGAATTACCCTTTGAATCTCTGTCATCTACAAATATGATAATCATTCCTTCATCTTAGTGATAAATAATAAATATTCAAGGAAAGAGCATAAAGCACAAATTCTCTACAGTACACTGCTAGAGACCTCCCTCTAATTAACTCTAATCCATTAAACAGCAGTGTTTGGATTCAGTCCTTCAAATATTTCTGAATTCAGAGAATAAATAATGCATCCCATATCCTTAGGACTTTTTAAGAAGGAAATTGTGAGCTACTCTGTAAAAAGCTTTTCCCAAAGTCCAGAAATACTGCATACATTTCAAAATTAATAAGTAGATCAATTAATAATAGATAGATAGACAAATAGCACCTACTTTGTGCCAGGCACTGTGCTGAGGATTTAGATAAAAAAAAAAATGAGGCAACATGGCCTTAAGGAGCTTGTATTATGAGAGGAGAGTTTAATACAATTAGGGAGGTAAGTGGCTAGGGAAAGGATTTTAGTTGAACATTGTAGGGACAGAGTAGACCCAAAAAACCAGTCAATTATCACATACTTTCTAGTAGCAATTAGAGCATTGAATTAATTACTCATTCTAGAGTAAGAGGAGGAAAACTGTGTTGGAAGAGGATAAACATATTGCCTGGGTAAATATGGTTATTCTGGGGTTATTTCTTCCTGATTCAGGGACCAGCCAAAAATAAAACATTTTAATCATTGTCAGGATCTAAGTCAAGATAACGGTTTGACTGTTACTTGCAGTTTATTGGCATTGAAATCTATCCATGAATTTTAAGCATTTAATAGGCATAACTCAGCAATCACATATGTGTATTCTTTCATTGCTAGGAGAGAACATCATTGTTTAGTTTGCAACCTCTAAAATTGTAGATTTTTCTCTATTATATTGCAATTTACCTTGTAATGTTGAGGTTTAGGGTTTAGGGGTACTCAAGACCCCAAAATATCAACATGCTGGTTCCTGATGAATGAATTTAACTCAAGCCTTCTCTCAGACAAAGTAAAACAAAGCTTACTAAAGATTCACCATAATGGGTAGACTCTTAAGGAGCCTAAGTATTTGTGCTGCTTGTATTGGACAAGCTGGCCAGAACAATCTGACACAGACTGCGTCTGCTTTAGACTGAATCTCACCACATTCATGGAGGGAAAATAGATCTTATATACAGAAAGATTGTGGGAGTGATCAAGGGGTGATGTAGAGGAGGGGTTTTGGAAGAGTCTTGAGGAGGAGTCTAAGGAGCATCTTGAGGAACTGAGGTCACACTCCAGAAATGGGATTAAGGGTGGGAAGTAGCTGAAGGCTGCCTGAAGATGACAGACAAGGGAGGGCTAGGGTAGTTTAAGGGTAACAGATTTTGGTATAGATATTTTGATAGGATCAAGGGTGGGAAGTAGCTAGACAATGAAGGGCTAGGTTAGGTTAAGAGTAACAGAGATTTGGAACTAGTTATAATGAAATGCTTATAGCCTCAGGCAAATGCTTCATCAAGTGGGAAGATTCAAGGCAGTTACCAGAGCCTAAACCCCATCAGTACTAGTTAAGCAAAAAGGGTAGTTAGGCAGCAGCTAGAGTTCAAATTTGGCCTCAGGCACTTACTAGCTGTGTGACCCTGGGCAAGTCACTTAAATTTGTTTGACTCAGTTTCTTCATCTATGAAAAATGAGCTAGATAAGGAAATAGCAAACCACTCCTGTATCTTTGCCAAGAAAACCCAGAATGGGAAGATGAAGAGTTGAACATGATTAAAAGGACTGAACAACATCAACAAATGAACCAAAACAAAAATAAACCCATTCCACCAAAAATTCTTAACTTAGAATTAGTGAAATTATCTTTTACAGTGTTTTAATAAATCTATTTCAAAATAACATCTTTTGCAATCTTATGTATTTTAATTCATATTTTTAAGAAAATAAATTGCAAAAATGATTCAAAGACTTCACCAGACTGTCAAAAGCACCCTTGACAGACAAAAAGTTAACCTGCATCAAGCTTAAAAACACTTCAGCAATTCAATTAAAATTTACATATTTAAGGTGGAGCCAAGATGGTGGCATAGAAGCAGGAAAACTCCGCAGCTCCCCCCATAACCACCTCAAATATGTATAAAACATGACTATAAACAAATTTTAAAGCTAGAGAACCCACAAAAGTACAGAGAAACAAAGCTTCCACAGAAGGCAGCCCAGCGGGTACATCATGAAGGGGTCATCACAGCAGGCTGGAAGCAGAGCCAAGCCCCATGTAGTTTTAGCCCCAGGCTGTCCAGGAGAAGCCCCGGCTGGAACTTTCAGGAGAGCAGACCACTGCCAGCTGTGGCAGTTTCCAAAATTACCAACCCATAAGAGCTAAGGACAAAGGGAAAACATTAGTAGAACTCAGCTAAATTTTGGCCAGAAGCAGTCTGAAGCAGTGGCTCTGAAGTTGCCTCCAGTTGGCTGCTTCAGAGATCTTGGCCTGCAGATTGCAGGGGGGCCAAATGATCATTCAGAGGCTAAGTGCTCTTGCCTTGAGCTGCCTGGATCGGAATCATGATCTTGGGTGGTGGTCCTGAGGTGTGTTTTCAGTGAGCCAAAGCTAGTGGGGTCTGCAGAGACTGCAGCCTCCTAATAGTACTGGCAGCTGCAAAAACCCCAGCAATTAGGGACAGAGCTCTCCCCTCTGCAAGCAGAGTTCTACTGAGCCCAAAACTCAAGTAACTGACTGGCAATATGAGCAGGCAAAGGAAGCAAAACAAGCCCAGCAATCCAACTTTAGGTTCCTTTTTTGGGGTCAAAAAGGATCAAAGCATGGAATGGGAGGAAGACAACACAGTCAGATATCCCCCACCAAAAGCTTTCAAGAAAAATGTAGACTGGGGGGGGCGGAGCCAAGATGGTGGCGTAGCAGCAGCAATATATTGCAGCTCTCACATAGCCACCCCCAAATACCCATGGAATAGGACTCTGGACCAACCTAGAACTTCAAAAACGCACACAGATACTTCCCACTAAAGTCAGCTCGGCTACGAGGAACTATCAGCACTGCCAACCGAAACCAGCCTGGCCTGAAGCTCCGGCTGTGCCCCGGGGGCGACCGGGCGGGAGGTGCAGAGAAAGCTCTCCATAGCTCTCAGGTGAGCAGAGGATTAGCACCAGCTGCGAGGAGGGGGGATTAGCACCAGCTGTGTGAGTGGGGATTGTGAAAGAGGGAGATAAGCGTCCAGCGGAAAGGTCTCCAAGAGCGGAAAAGCGAAAGGCGGAGGTTTTACACCCGCCTC
>CM053592.1:99909020-99946281 GCA_028646515.1 Pseudochirops corinnae | reverse complement strand
ATATATATATATATATATACACACAAATACAGTTACTAACCATGTGACTTTGGACAAGTCAATTAAGTTTTGTTGGGTTCAATTTCCTCATCTGTAATATAGGACTATCAAGAGTCCCTAATTTCTAAGGTTGTTATGAGGATAAAATGAGATAATTTTTATAAAGTACTTTACAAACTTTTAAGCTCTATATAAATGCAATAGCTAGTACTTCTTGATCTCCAATCAAAGGTGCTTAATCCCCTTACTTAAAATAGGAGAGGAAGGAACTTTTAAATGGAAATTCTACCTTTCATTTCAGTAACTTTCCCTTCAAACCAGATATCTTCAGTCTTATATTCTCAGCATATTTAGGGAATAGAGAATTTTTTGAAGGGAAAGAATCAATTTAAATCAATAATTTATGAAATGTTTTCATTAATCAATATTGTAAATTTGCAAAGAAAATTGGAATAAGAATTTTAAATGTTAACAAAGTCTTTAATGGTAGAATTCGATAAGGACTCCTATGATGACATAATTCACAATTACTGATTGTTCCCTTAATTTGGTGGAAAAATCTCACACAAAGCAGGTATATAATATTTAGCTCAAATCAGTGTTGTCTATATGACAAAAGTTCTTCACAGAAAATATATTTTCCTTTAAATGTTTCACCTTGATTCTCACATTGAATGAGTTAAAATATTGGTTCAGATACTTACTAGCTGTTTAACTCTAGTTTAAGTCCCTCAATCTTTCTGTCTCAGTTTCCTCATCTTTAAAATGTGATTAATAATAGTACCTCCCAAGATTATTTTGAGGATTGTAAGGGTAAGCACAGAAGTAGTTAACACTGTGTTTCAGCTATTTAATTATTTAGCACCTTGTTTTAGTTCATGATTACATCAAGCCTCTGTAAAGAAAGAGAATTTTTTAATCCCACAGTAGGAGGAACTTGCTGATGCAACAGGAAGGGGCAGAACAGGGAGGAGATAATAACCATATATAAGCTAGAGAGCCAGAAATTCTGAGAGCAAGCAGCATGGAGGCTGAGGAGCTAATGATCATATGTGTGTGTATGTGTATGTATGCATAAGTATGTGTGTATGTATGTATGTATGTATGTATAAGGAGAAGCCCAGGCTGGACAGAAAAGAATTGAGAGCAGAATTGAGAACTGAGGACTGAGCAGAACTGAGAACTGAAAAGAGAACTGAGAAGAACTGAGCAGAACTGAGAAGAGAGAAGAACTGAGAAATGAGAAGAGAGGAGAACTAGGAGGAAGGATGGGTGCAGTGCTCTTGATTTGTCTGTCTGTTTTGATGTTACTTTGTCAGATTTGTCTGCTGATAGAGGACATTGCTGTTGTTACAGAAGCCATAGGAGCTTAATTCTGGTTCAGAAGCCCTGAAAGAGAATTTTCTTCTTGTATGTTTACAAAAATCCTGGAAGAGGGTCTTACTGATATTTTCCAAGGTCCTGGGACTATACATATGATTTCTGTTTATTTATCAGACCTTGTTGTTGGGTCTATGTTGATTTCACAAGTGGAAAGTGAATTGATGATGGTGCTGGCAATGTGTATAAGTGTTATTGTGGCCTTAAGATTTGTCTTCTCAGGAACAGAAACAGTGAAGGACTTGAGGTGGACTAGACTCTGTGAGCTTCAATATGGGACAGGAACTGCATAAAGAGCTGAACAAGGAACTGAAAGCTATCTGTCTTTGAACTCAGGTGACAGTCAGGTAGATTTGAGCAGGAACTGGGACCATAGAAGAGGAACCATGGAAGCTGAGAGCCTTCCTCAAGTCAGGAAGAAAACATCTCTCCTTGGGTATTTAATGCAAACTGAGAAGATCATGATTTACTGTGGCCTAGGGGTGGAGTGTTTTGTACTCTGTATCCTGTAGCTTTTCAGGATGATTGACTTAAGGACTTACTAAATGATTAAGTTACTAAATGATTGAGTTACTAAATGAATGTTATCTTTTGCTTAAAACTATGTGACAACTTTGGTGGAAACTATGTGGCCACTTTAGTGATAAGTTGTTAAGTTATAACATTGTGAATGCTATACTTGGATTCCTGTCAATGTTTTGTCTTAGTTTGTTACTGAATAAATAAGAGAGTTCAATACACTATGTAATCAGAACCTTGAAGCTGTTCACAGCAGCAGTCCTCTGGAAAGCTGCTGGTGCTTGGCTTTAGAGGATGAGATGAAACAATATTTTTAAAGTACTTTATAAATGTTGAGGATCTACATAAGTCTTAGCTAACACACCCACACACATTATGTACATATGTATATACATATGTGTATGTATATGTATGCATGTACATATGTACCCACATGGGTGTATATATAACCTGTATGACTCACAGTTTTAAAACTGCACATGTATACACACATATATATGTAAACACATACATGTGTGTATGTGTGCATGTGTATATAGTATTACAAGCTGTGTGACCTAATCTATCTGTCTCAGTTTCCTGACCCAAAATAGTAATAACAATACCACATGTCTCTAAAGTTGTTGTGCAGATCATAGGAGAAAATATTTATAAAGCCTTTTATAAGCCTTAAGTTACTATATAAATGATAGTTTGTTGTTGCTGTCACTACTACTACCCTTACCACTACCACTACTACTACAATAATGACGACAATGACCACTACTACTACTGCTGCTGCTGCCGCTAATACTACTACTACTACTGCAACTACCACTACTAGTATACTATATCAACCTCTCTCAATGATAAATTACTAAGATCACCATTCTGAGTTAGTTAATATAGGTTTTTTTGTATTATAATTAATAATCCTGCAAATTAGATAGGGGCTTACATTTAAAAAAAATACATTTCAGAAAATCTTCCATTTCTGCAAAGCAGTTTTTTTTTATTTTGCTGATATTAACATGAATTTCATTAGTTTTTGTGACAATAATAGTTAAATTGTGAGCTATATTGTGCCCAAATAAAATTGATTTAGGCTATGTCTTGAATGTGAATACTTCTTTTTAGGCATAATGAGTAAGAAAAAAAAATTATTGCAATAGATTGATTTTTTTTTTTTAAGTTACAGTACAATCAAATGAAGTTTTAGTTCCAATGCCAGGGATATTTTCTAAGTTGACTGAATGTTTGAAGCAAAATTGAAAATTAATTTAAATAATTTTAACATTTTTTCCAGATATGTAATTAGAGATGAGATTTTTGAAGAAGACAGCATGAAAGTCATATTGTTTATAAGAATTTTTTTAGGCTTTCATTAACACTTAAAGGACTTAGAAAATCATTTACATAAGAAAAAGGGAGTGGTTGGTAGATAAAAAGCTTTCTTTCAATGCCCTTATCTAGAAATAATAAGTGAGCAAGAGTTTCTTTCATTCATCAGAAAGGAGTTAATACTTACAAATATGACAACTATTTAATAAAATTAGAATATATGATACCAGAGAAGAACATATATAATGATATGCAAAATCACATGATTACAAGAAAAATGGCTGAGGCAAAAGGTCACATGCCTAAGACCAATTATAGGCAGAGGATACAGAATATATTATCTGAGAGCAACTTAAATGAATCCATCCCCACTGGTAATATAAAGGGCAAGATGCAGGCAAGACAATCATCAGTTTTATGTAATTGGAAAACAAATAGAGGAATCATGTTATTGTGAATATCCATTAACCATTACAAATTGTATTGGAACATTTGCAGAAGGGCAATGAATAACCAGTGGGCTCCTTATACTCATCAACTGCTCTAGTAAGTGCTATAATAATCCAAAATATATGAAATAGAAGTTCCACTTTATTTACCCAAATCAATCCATTCAGGGTTCCATTTTCACTCTGAGGCTGAGTTGTGGAGTGGTTCATGTATTTCTTTCCATGTACGAATGTTTATAATGGTATATTGGGTTCTCCACCCCTCCCTGCCTCCATATTCAGTATATACACTCCTGACCTGAGTATAGTCCTTTTAGTAGGCTCATCAAACATCTTTTGTTAAGATCCTCTTCAGACTTAATCAGTTTTCTTAGGGTAGAATTATGAAGCTAAATAGGAAACTCGGAGTGATTAATCTCATAATCTATTAATTAAACTAGTTAAATTACCTTAATGGGAGCTAAAGCTGTTAATATTTTGTAAGTTCATAGTTTCATTGCAGAATTTCAAAGTTGTTTGTAAGTACAAAAGGCTAGAGAAAGCATTATATACTCAGAATGGTATCCTACTCTTTCCCCCTCTTACTCCCATCTCTCAGATAAAAAATTTTTATTATGAACTAAAATAAGAAGTGGTTTACTCCAGGAATTATAGACTGCAGAAAGTGATTGAGAAAAGGAGATCTTTGAGACAGGAAGTACAAATACCAATAATGGATAATATTTCTTTGACAACAGAAAATAGAACATATGTGAAATGTTTTGTATCTATATTTATGTCTATATCTCTCTTGTGATCTTTAGCCTAGGTATAACAAGCAGGACTACATAGTGATGGAAGAGTCCAGATTTTGACTGCTAATTAATATTTAAGACACACTGTGATGCTATCTAGAAGTTAATTATAAATCAAGATACAGATTCCCATTAGTTTTCAGAATTATTTGAATTAAATTCTGGCTTCCCTGTCTACCATCTGAATTATTTTGGGTAAATCACCTAACCTCCTGGAGCATAGTTTCCTACTGTATAAAGTCACATAAGTGAACTACTTGACATCATAGGTCCTTTCTGGCTATACATTTATGATCTCCTGATTATATGACCAATTTCTAGGATTCAAAGGTTCATAAGGTTCTTCTTTTAAATATACTTCTGTAAGTCATTTATTTAGCTTTCCAATAGTCCACTTAATTTTGAAATGTCATATTCTGAAGCCATTTCTATATGGTTCATCAGAAAAGTTTAGGAAGATTTTGAATAAGCAATGAGGAGTCTCATAGGCATGAAGCCTCTTTGGGGATTGGGGTGGGAGAGAATGAGATTCTAGACAATTAGTAATATGTCACTGTTACCCGTACAATTTTCCTAGACCGCACTCTGTGATCTAAAGAGGAGTCATCAAAGTCTTAGCTGAGTATTTAATTTCTCTGGTATGAAACTTCAGATATTAACTTTGTTATAATTACTTGCAGTTTAAAAGGATTGATGGAAAACCTTTGCAACATAGCATCATTGTCCAGCACATAACTACCAAACCCATCCTATTAAAATAGCTTAGATATTAATAGTTCTTACAATATTTTTCTGTTGTTGGGAAAATGGCCTTGTGTAGTTTCTTTCCCTTCCCTTTTCTTTCTAATACTCCCCCTCCCCCACCATTTTTGTAGTTTAAAAAATTGCTAGGAATTTAGCTCTCTATATATGAAATGCAGACCAGTTTTTGCCGTTTTTCACACACACTGAGAACTTCCTTAATGACTGAAGGCTACATCATGAAGATAAGCTTAGAGGAATCTAAAAAGTACATTCTTTCTGATCAATCTCCATTGTCAGCAAAGACAGAACTCTTCCTAAAAATATTGTCATAATAGACTGGGACAGTATTTGATCAATATAGTTCTACTTGTAACCAGGTGAATGGAATGATGATCTCCTACTCTCTTCTTTTCAATAATGAAATCCACTTCTGTCCCCTTTTCCTTTCTCATTAAAGAAAATTATTTCCAATCAACCTGCTTCAAACCATGACAAAAGTTGCCAAGTCAGTAAAACAGGATATTATTCAATTTGTTTTCCTGTTTGTTTGTTGTTGTTTTTTTAAGGAGCTTAATTGCCTTTTGAAAAGTTGCTATACTTTATTGGAAGTTTATTATCATTTTTAAAAAAATGAATCATTCCACATAGACTAATTTAACATAGTAGCACCATAAAATGTTAAGGCAAAGTGTTGCTCCCGAGAAGCTAAAAGTTATTTTGTATACTACAACTGTAAATTGAAGACATTCCTTAGTATAGAAAAATCTGTGTTGGGGCAGATAGGTGGCACAGTGAATAGAACATTGGCCCTGGAGTAAGGAGGGCCTGAGTTCAAATCCAACCTCAGACACAACACAAAAAACTAGCAAGTCACTTAAACCCAATTGCCCTACCTTCTCCCCTCCAAAAAAGAAAAAAAGAAAAAAAAGGAAAAAAAAAAGAAAAATCTGTGGCTAATATCAATCTTAAATAAGACTTGTGTCAACTTATCAACTTATACATAAGGCAAAAGTAGTGGAAGGAAGATTCCTACTGATTTGTAGCTCAGATTCTATACTATCACCAACTTATCTTGCTTATATCTTATTTTTAACTTTTCATTTGTATATTGTTTCTAATTCCCCCTTAGACAGTAAGTTCTTTGAGCAACTGTTTTGTCTTTCTTTTATCTCATTGCTTTACATAGTGCGTGACACATAGTAGACATTTCATAAATTCTTGTTGATTTGACTCTGAAGTAAACACACAAATGTGCATACATATATGTGTGCATACATACATACATTTATACGTGCATATTTTTTTCTTGTGACAGTATTTCTCAATCCCCCTGTCCCAAGTTGTAATACTTCCAAAATGTTCCTTCAACTGTTATTTGACTGTGATGGATAACAATGATCAATCAATGATCAACCATGGTCACTTCCTTCATTCTGAACTGCTACCTAGTCAAATTTCATTTATTCTGTAATTGTGATGTTGATCTGTAGTCAAGTGTTTTACAAGATATTACATTTTACCCTCAAATTCAATCTTGATAAATTTGGTACGTTGTTCTATCCTGATAAGCCTGTTTCTGGGGCTAGTTTCTGTCATTAGCTACCTTTCTAGATGTCCTACTGAATGGGTAATTTATGAAATGGAGATAGAGAAGCCTGATTCTTTGGGTACTTTCCAGGAGAAAACCACAATTGGTAATAGGAAGTGAGACAACAATTCCATTTTAATAAAGCACAGAAGGTATAGACAAAGGGGCAAAAGAGCTACAGAGACAGACTTTGATTCTCAGGGAGAGGGGAATGACATGGTGAAGTGAGGCAATATGAGAAAGAGAATGGGAAAGGGGGAGGAATAGAGAATATCACTCATGTAACCACGGACTGGAGAAGGTAGGTGCCGTAGTGGATAGAGCACTAGACTTGGAGTCAGGAAGACCTGAGTTCAAATCTGGCCAGTTACATCTCAGATCACTCAGTTGTGTGATCTTGCATATGCCACTTAAATCTGTTTGCCCCAGTTTCATCATCTGTAAAACAAGTTGGAGAAGAATACGGCAAACCATTCCAGTATCTTTACTAACAAAATCCCAACTGAGTGCAATAGTGAAACATGAATGAAAAACTGAGCAACAAAAATGGAACTCATGTATTAGAGTTGGGAGCACTCGGCAGCATGGACATGATGGGGGTGAAAGAATGCTCAGGAGGAGGAGGTTGAAGTCTTATTTTTCTAGGGTTCTACTCTTCTGGAGCTGTGGAGGTCTGGAATTTGTCTGAAATTTAGATATCATAGAACCAGAATCCTGAGGGCAGCACCTGGATATCTTCTACTGAGTCATCAGGATATGAATTTTGGTTAATGTATATTGCAATTTGCAAATGATACTCCTTTGACCTTTGGAACAGTTTGCGCATAAGTTCCAGTTTCCCCTTTGCAGTCTTATTTTCTGCTATTTCCCCTTTATACTGGCTACTTATAAATTTGCTATACTGAATAATAAGGGGTGGGAGGACCTCAGGGGAACCAGAGCAACAAATAGTTTTAACTCATCTACCATATGAGAAGCTGACAAGACTATCGTCAAGGTGTTTCACTCAGTCTTTCTGACAATAATCAATCATTTAAAAATTACCTACCTTCAAATCTTAATGTATTCCTCATAATGAAATTATTGTGTATAAGCATTTATTGAAAATTTGCTACAAATAAAATACTGAAACAGAAATTGTGGGAAAATACAAAAGGAACAAAGATATGTTGCCTCCTTACAGAGACCTTCTAATCCAATTGTTAGATAACAAGAGGCAAAGAAGTGATTTTTGCTAAAATAACAACAGTAATAATAATGATCATGAACATGATCTTGTATGGATTTTCTTGTCTCTCGTTAATGCAACAATATTTGTCACAGAAATTTTATTTTGATTGACAATTGTATTAGAAAGAACTTTAACCCTGGGATGAGATCAGCTATTTAAAAGATAAATAAGAATTCCATTCTTGTTCTCTCACAAGAAATGTAATTTAATAGAAAACTGCAAGACATAAAAAAAAAATTTAACTAGAGAAAAAAGATGGTAAAATATTATACCCTTGTGAATGAACAGTTTGCAATAGATTATTAATAGAGTAATTTTTATGCCATCTGTTTTTCTACATCCTGATTAAACCAGAGTGCAATCAATATGAATGGATTAGCTGTTAGACATATAAAACTGTTAAGTACATACAAGTATTGTATACTAATTGACAACATATTTAAAAGGAGGGCCTCATGTGCTAAATCAGTTGTAAATCCACAGATGTACCATGCACTACATTGTATTTTCTTTTAGTACTCCACTGCCAGGCATTCTCCTAAGGGTCAGATTTAAAAAAAAAAAATCACTACTGTTCTTCGTCAGAATCCTAAAATCCCTAATATTTTTTTTTCCTTTCTCCTTCATTAGTGGAAACACAATTAACTGATTCTCAAGTCAGAGGACCTGGATTAAAGACCTACCTCTGATAACTGCTATTTATGTGGCCTTGGGTAAATCACTTAAACTCCTTAAACTTTAGTTGCTACCTCTGTAAAATGGCACAGCTGTATCATAGATGGCCATTATGCTTCCTTACATGTGGAAATCCATGACCCTATGATTCTGTTTAGTAATTCCTATGTCTTCAGCAAGGTACTAATCCATTCAAAGCAGCATTTTTTTCTGTACCTTCTAAAAATAAGATAGCTAGTCAATGAGGACATAAAGAAAAAACAGATAAATAAAAGCAGTTCCTGTCCTCAAGGACCCTCACATACTGCTATGAGGATCTAAGGGCTAAAACAAGAAAGAAAGAAAAAAAAAAAAAGAATAAAACATTGCCTCTGCTGTCAGTTATCTAAAAATCTACTAAGGGAAGAAAAAAAAAACAAAACCTGACATATGTTCATAAATCTCTGAGCTCCACTTCTGACTTCTTGTCTATTTTGCACAGTGCCTAGGTAACCTACTCAATCTGGGAGTTCACTCGTCCCCTGACCTTCTGCCTCTGGAAATGTTTTCTAGTCTTGATGCCTCTTAAGGTGATTGATCAATTTCTCCAAGAACCTCCATTTTCAAGAGATTGCCCAGTCCAGTCAAGTCTTCATTATTCTGTAGGCTCTACTCCTGATTGCCAGACATTCTCTACCATAAACAGGGAGTACATAGCACTTAATAACCACTTAACATATATTTGCTGACTCGACAACTTGAGAGCTAGTAAATAGTTCCAAGAAATACCTATATATGTAAATATAGACAGACAGATAGATATAGATATAGATATAAATGTGTATTAATAGTGATATCTCTATAAATATCAATATATTGATGTAGAGATCTATGACATGCTAGGCACTGGGAACACAAAGCAAAAAAAAATGAAACTGTTCAGTTTCTTGTGTGTGTGTGTGTGTGTATATATATATATATGTATATATATATATATGTATATATATATGTATGTATTTGTTATTTGCTTTTTATTTTACTACATTGGAGAATCTAGAAGACATTCAATGGACTTTTTTTCCCCTTTACTTGCACCCTGGTAAGACATATTTCCTCATTAGAGGGCTTAGAAAAGGAAAATTGGTCACAATTGCTTGCTGCTGGTAAAATAAATTTTCCAAAAGAGAGATATATAGAATCCAAAAGAGATCATCACATCCAGTATCCTCACTTTCTAAATGAAGACACTAAACGATGATAAGAGACTTAAGATCATAGAATTAGGCCTATAGGGGATGCTAGGGATCTTTGAATCCAAATCTTTAAGTTTACCAATGAGGAAACTTAGGCCCAAAAAGGTTGAGTCTTATTCAAGGTCATACAAGTAGTACACTTCAGGGATGGGATTTGAACCCAAATCGTCTGACTCCAGGTTTTCCACTTTACTTTCCATTTACTTTCCACTTTTTCTCCCTTGCCAAAGTCCATTGCTCATGAAGCAAAAATATTCTATTAAATTTCTGTGTGTGTATACATACACATACAAAACACACACACACACACACACACACACACACACACACTGATTTGTTCAGTCATTGAGTACATATTTCATTTCCTTGTTATAGTTATTGAAACAGGGCTACTATGAATTTTTGTGTGTGTGTGTAGACAGACTTTTCTTCCTATCAAGATCAAGATTGGGTATAAACTCAAGAAATCTTTGGGTCAAAGAACATAACAATTTACTAATTTCTCATACCATCCCAAAATAATTTCCAGAACACTGCACCAATTCATAGCTCTATAAGTTGTGAATTAGCCTTTCTGTCTACCCACATCCCATTCAATAATGTGCTAACCATCTTTACCATCTTTGCCATTTTAATGGGCAAATTGAGGTGATTTTTCAGAATTGTTTTAATATGCATTTCTATGGTTATTTTTGATTTAAAATACTTTTTCAGATGAACATTGAGAGCTTGATTTTCTTCTTTTAAAAATTGTACATATCCTTTGATCAATTATATATTTGGAAAATAATTTAGTCTCTTCTATCCCATGAATAATTGAGAATTCATCATATTACCACATTTGTGAAAGATATGCCCTTACTTCTCCATTTTCTAAATGGCATTTCTGTTTAGGACTGATCCAATTCAATCCATCTCTTATTTAAATATAAAAAATGAGCAAAGTGTTGTGCTAGATACTTTTTCTGTCATCAAGGAACTTATATTCTACTGGTAGATAAAGCATATCTAATATATATGACAACTTGAGAAAGGCGAGAGGATGAGGTGAAAGGGAATCAGGAAAGGCTTTCTTTATAAATTAGTTTTTTTTAATTTATGGAATAAAACAAGCATTTCCACAATATAGTATAATTTTTAAAAAACAGATGATTGCAAATGAAACTGCAAAACTGTTATGTACAACTTGCTATTCTTTTGCTATATATGATAAAATTATCATGTAAATTTATTTTTTCTTCTTCTCTCCCTTTTCTGCCCTAGAGATGACAACCATTAGACACAAGCAGATCTATATATGTAAAATTATTCTATACATACTTCAATGTATCAATTTTTTCCTCTGGATACAGAGTCTTTCTTCATATGTCCTTTATAGGAAATTTATGTATGTAAAATATTTAAAATGAATTATCTGATCAAAGTAATTTTAAAAACATTGCTGTTATTGTATAAAATGTTCTTTTGGTTTTGCTCATTTCACTCTTCATTATTCGTACAAGTCTTCCCACATTTTTTCTAAAATCATTTATCTCATCATTTCCTATAGCACAGTAGTATTCCATCACAATCATATACCACAACTTGTTCAGCCATTATTCAATTGATGGACATCTCTTTAATTTACAGTTCTCTACCACCACAAAGAGAACTGATATAAATATTTTAGAACACATAGGTCCTTTTTCTTTTTCCCAAATCATCTTTGGAAATAGACCTTCGTAGTGGTCTATAGATGTCACATGAATTGAACCTGAAAGGAGCGAATGACCTTTAGAAACTAAGATAAGGAGGAAAGTTCCAACCATGGGGAATTGCAGTTATACACAAAACCTCTTGAACAGGGAAATGATGTAGTTAGATATGGGCTTTGAATATTTCAATAGGCAGGTATTTGGAAGATAGTTTGGAGATCATAGACCAGATGGAATCTTAGAGTCAAAAGATAGTAAGAGGATGCTGCAAATATGGTACTAAATTACTGTTGGCCTCCAGAATGATGGCAATGAGGGAGTGTAAAAGGAGTTGTGTAGGGCAAATCAACAAGAATGATGAATAATAGAATTTTAGGAGATGAGGAGAGAAAAGTCAAGGATGAAAACAAGATAATAAAACTAGATGAATGGAAGGATCTTGGTATCCTTAAAAGAAATAGAAAGTTTGGAGTAGTGGATGTAAGGGAAAGATTACATGTTTGTTACGGATATGTTGGAGTATTTTAAAATTTATGAAGATTATCTTCCTTATGCCCTGTACTTACTTTGATTTATTTGTTTCCAGATATGATAGAATAGAATTATATGCCCACCAATCTCTACCTGATTTCTTGAATGTGCCACAAAATTTACTCAAAACTTATTTGTGAGCATTGTTTAGAAAATGTTGTAAAATGTGTTACCATTTGTTTTATACAATAATAAGATGTCTAACATTTATATAGTGTTATAAGTTTTATGTAGTGTTTTGCAAATATCACTTTATGTTTATAACAACTCTGGGAGGCAGATATTCTCATTATACCATTTTTACAGATGAGGAAAAGGAGGCAGAAAGTGGTCAGGTTACTTGTTAGCTTGTTGTCCATGGTATATAGAATTTCAGTGCATTTTTTGGACTTTGACTAAGGACTTCATTTTGAGCCCAAGAGTTGATCTAGTGACCCTGACTCTATCGAGAAGCCTTATTTATCTTATCATATTTCATTTGCATCTGACTTTTAATCCAAAATATTAATAGTAATGATGGTGATACCCCTACTTTGTTCTCCAGATTTCACTCTAAGCTTCTTTTGGCTATTTCTCAAATTTACACTCAATCTCAAAGGGTACTCTGTTTCAGATTGCTTTTCTCTTTCAGATTGTTTCAAGCAATGGAAATATTATTACAATTAAGTGTATGATCACAGTATGTGACTATTTCAAAGAGGAAAAGAGGCATTTGGATAATTTCTTGAATATTAAGAAGAAAACATGGCACATTACCTTATGTGGGACTCACATTGTTTATCAATTAATAATTTGAACTTGTACTCAACCTCTTCATGCCTCAGTTTCCTCATTTGTAAAATGAAAGATTTATGCTTGATAGATTTTAACCCTACTTCTAGTTTTAAATATATTATATTTAATTCCTGTGAACAATTTTTGTTGGTATTTATCTTATATCTCAGGAACATTTTTAACATATTCATATCCTTTACATACACCAATCCCTTTTCATTCTCTTTCCAAACAGGTGTTTTCACTACCACTTGCAATATTTTGAAGGCTGTTTGCTCTCTGTGGGATTAAAAAAAGACAGATCTCTGATATAAAGACTTTTTCAATATTAATGGTATCACTTTTCTCCTTGAATATTCTATATATCTCCTTTGAATACCTATTCATTTAACCTCTGATTGTCTCTCATTTTTCAGGATCAAAAGCAAATTTATTCCTGATGTAATATGAGATTTACATCTTTTCTACCCTGCCCAACTTGCCTAATTTTTAATTAAATTATCTTTTTAATCACATAATTCAGTATAGTTTTTAAATGGAGGAAGATGATTTGGTTGCCACTCCTTTAGCTCATTTTTATAATGTTATAATATTTATTAGGCAAGTCCATTGCTTAATGGACTTTAGGCTCATATACATGATTAATAAGGTATTTTTTCATGATATGGTAACTAGCTTGCTGCCAGAAGAGAAATGTGAATCATTTCAGCATTATTGTTTGTACTTCAGAGCTTATAAACATAAGGATGTTTATTGGTTGACAGGAAGGTTGAGTTTAAAGTTAAGTGCTTTGTGAAGTATTCAAGAGTATACAGTGAAAAGAAAATATTTTGGGAAGGTAGCATGTAGTTGGTCATCAATTGTGATTATGGAGATAAAATGGTGTCTGAGAATATAAATTATTTGCTCTTTCAAAAGGCATTTAAGATTAAATTCATGGAAAAAGAAGTCTGAACTAGAATATTATGTTACTTTATCAATATTTCAAATATGGCCTTATCGGTTTCTCTGAGGCCTGACTGTAGGAATCAGACTACCTGATTTTTGTTATTATTGTCATGTCTTCTAAGAGGAAGCAAAATAGTCATCAGTCAGCCAGTCAGTCAACAAGCATTTATTAAACACCTACCATGTCATGAAGTAAAGATTTCAATATGTAAATTTTGTCTTATTTTGAAGGAATCAACATAACCCTAAGTTTTATTCACTGATTGGATAATACAATATAAATCTTGTTATAGGGTTATGGGCATCACCTAGATAAACAGGTAGAGTATTTTACTGGCTAAGATTCTTTCTTCTTTACTTGCAGTTATATCACATGTTTAGCCACTTATTGATGGTAATAACTAAAATGCCAATTTCTTTAGCTCATTTTAGTCTTGTGACAACCCTGGGAAATAGACATCCTCTCCTAACCCCTACTTTCACTGATGTGTCAGGATCCTAGAGCTAGGCCGACTGTATCTCTTCTTTAGGGTACTAAGAGTAGGCCTGATGCGTCATAGATGATTCTCCAACAACATTAGATTATAGTCCCATATGAGCTAAAGAAAATCAATTTCATCTTGAGAACTGCAGTTAATTGTGTGTATGTTTTTTGGTGTGTGTGTTTGTATTTGTGTATCTGTAGGTGTGTGTATAGTAAAGAGTATTCTGGTCAAGCAAAAAGTTAAGGATTCGCTTAATACTCCTACATCCCCCCATCCCTTGGTAGGTTTTTTGTTTGTTTTCAAAGGTTTGGCTAGTTATCATGTTCATTTTAATTTCTGGAATTTTTTACCTGCTTAGTAATGTATAGACAATTCCTGGGGCACAATCAAGTTTCTTCAGTCTATCTGGCCATGGTTCTTATAGAACATCATTCTTATTCTGAAAGTAATTTCCCACTTAATCTAACGTCTTTTGAATAATTGATTGATACAGACCTGTTCTAGTATCTAGCACAGTCATACATTTCCATTGTATGCCATTATTTTTCCACCAAATCTGGTGATAGATTTTCATTCAACTAGGTGTAAAATTTTTTAACACTAATTGCTGTACACATATATAGAGCTAAGTTCACAATCAATCAATTATTGAAGCATCTATTAAATGCTTACTGCTCAGCAGACTCTGAATTAAGCACTAGACATGCAAGGAAAACTAAGTCAGTTCTTGTCTTCAAGGAGCTTACAAGTGTTGAGAGACAATATGTACATAATTAGGATACAAGCTTTATAAATATATACAAGCTATATAAAGAGTAGATACAAGCTAGACTTACAGAAAGGTACCACAAGTTGGGGTCATAAGGAAAGGACCTGTACAAACAGTGCCTTTTGACCTGAGTTTTACAGGAGGTTGGAGATTCAAAAGGACAAAGTGAAAGGAGAGGTAGTTCCAGGTTTGGGAAAGCCAGAGCAAAAGGAACTGGAGATGGATTGTCAAATGGAATATCAAGACCAGTTTGTATAGATCATATTTCGTGGGAAGAGGAAAAGGATATAAAAAGCATAGAAAGGTTACTCTGGGTCAAAATGAGTTAGGATTTGAAAGTCATATCTAAGAAATTATATAAAATCATATGTATTTATACACACACATATATGGTATCTATGTATATAAAGTCAAATGTATATGTATATATAAGTAAATTCACATGTGTATGCATATGCATACATACATACATATATATGGGTATAATAAATTATGTTAAAAGCCATATGTAAGAAATTATATTTGATCCTGACTCCCAGAAAAAAGGGTGTCATCAAAATTTATTCAGTCAGTTAATGATATGGTGAGGTCTAGACTTTAGGGAAATCATTTTATCGTCTCTGGAGGACTGATTGCAGTGGGGAAAGATTTGAATCAGGGAGACAAATAAGGGAACATTACAAAATCCAGGTTAATGGTGAAGAGGATGTGAAACAGGTTGGTGGGCATGTCAATAGAAAGAAAGGAGAGGATGTAAGAAATATGGAGATAAAAATGCTTGGCATTTGATTGATTATATGATATGAAAAGAAAGAAAGGAATCAAGGATAATGACAAGGATGTAAATTGGCCAAGTTGGAAGCACATCAAGGAGCTCTTGACAAAAATTAGGGATATTCAGAAGAGGAATGTATCAGGGGTGGGGGAGAGATAGCAAATTTAGTTTTGGGCAAAGTCAATTTGTGATGACTATAAGATATCAAGTTTAAAATATCCAACAAGGAGTTAAGAGAAGTATGGCAGGCAGGTTGAGATTCCTTCTGGGTCCTAGGGCCAGCTAAACTGCTGGAGGACAGAAGAAACATGACCAGGATGCTAAGACTTGTTGGTTTGTGGCTTGGTTGATCCTTGAGTTTGTGGCAACAGAAGTTGTGAAGGTTTTGAGATGTGCTGGACCCTGTGAACTTCAGTGTACAACAAGAACTGCCAGAGGACTGGACAAGAACCTGGGAGCTGCCTGCCTCTGAATCCAGGTGACTGTTTGGTGGATTCAGGTAGGAGCTGGGACCATGGAAGGAGATCCAGGGAATCTGAGAGACCACACCGAGTCAAGATGAAGAAAAGGCCTCCCCTTGGATGCGTGATGAAATTGAAGTATTCTAGGCACCATGGGGTGGAGGATTTGTGTAATTTTCTAATGATTGTATTTAGTGACTGATTGTTAGATAAGTGACTGATTAAGTTAATCTATAATTGCCCCATAAGTGAAGATTGATTATTGTATTGTGAATTTATTGAATGATTAAGTAAGGAGAGTTCCTCCCCATAGGGAAACCAGATAATTATTCTTTTGTTCTTTTTTCCAAATACTGTGGTCACTGCAGTGAAAATGATGTGACCATTCTAATGTCAAGCTGTTGTGAACATTACATTGTGACTTTCTGTGATAAGATGTTGTGAATATTATATTGTGATTTGTTGTGCATGTTTGCCTTGATTTGTAATGGAATAAATGGAGTGTTCACTATACTGTGTAATCAGAACCTTAAAAGCTGTTCACAGTAGCATTCTTTTGGGAATCTGCTTAGTGCATGGCGTGACAAACGGGAGAAAACCAATCCAAGTCACAGAGCTTAGAGAATGTCCCTGAAGTGCTTCATACACCTTGAAAAACTGCCCCATGAAATGTTTGACATGATTGCACGTAAATAACCTATATTTGACTGCTTACCATCTCAGGGAGGAGGAAGGGGAGGGAATGAAGGATAAAATTTGGAACTAAAATTTTTTAAAAATATTTTTGAGTGTTTTAACATGTAATTGGGGAAAAAAAATATATCCTCAAATAAAACCTGCCCCATGGAAAAGGACACATTTTCAGAATTTGTTCAGTAATCATTGCGAATGTCCCAAGACTATGATGGAATTGGAAGGTATTGTTATTTTAATCTTTACCTTTCCTGCTATTTTTAAAGTTTTCATATTTTTATGAGTTTTAAAAATTGAAATTATTTTTCCTTGTTATGTAAAGTTCATTATTTTATCATTACTACACTAAACACAAAAGAATTTCCTAAAATTTGTTTTGCCATCATTTGACTATGTTTTGGGCCACCAAAGAGGTTGAATTCTGTCATTTGCTTGCTGTTTTCTGAATTTACCAGATATCTTAAACAGCCTCTATGTCTTGTCTGAAACCCTTCTGCTGCTGAGTTTTTGTTTTTAATATTTTATTAAAGAATAGAATTGTCCCGATTTTTAAATCAGCATGAAGGTAGGCTATGAGACCTGAAATTTCTGATGGGCCCCAAGTTGAGTTTGTCACAAAGGACGGCAGACATGGTTATGTTTCTAGCAATATGGCAGCTGCCAGAGGGAAGCAAATAACAAGGTCTAAAAATGCCAATTTTAACTTTAAAAAATGCATAATTCACACAAGGTAAGGACTCTGCCTCACTATGGATCTTTCAAAACTATATAATGAGCAGTGTACATTATATTGTCCTAAAAATCTGCTCAGAGTAAATTTTTCTTCTAAACAAAGATCATTGTAATCTCTGCTTTTGTTGCAGATTAGTTTGGCTCCTAAACTTTAAGACTGGAAACAGCACAGTTTTTAGAAATAGTTTTGCTTTTGAACCAATTTCTAATACCAATTCTGCAGGGAACTGACCTTTGCAAGGAAATTTTCAAACAGCCCATAAAGGTGTCTCATAGTAATCCTTGGCTAGATAGAACCTTAGTGAAGTACAGGATGTTTGGAATTTTCATGTCTCTCATAAAAGAATATCATAACACTGAGGATGCCTCTGTCAACTAGGGCTCGTTAATTCTGATCACACTGTATTTTTAAATCCTTAAAGTTCAAAGTGACTCACAAAAAAATAACCAATTTCCCAGACAAATCTCCCATGTCGAAAGAAGAATTATCTATTTTGAACAAGTAATTCAAGATAATAAAAAATAATAATGTCTCTCACCTGTATCCTCCCAATGCACAATAGTATTTAATATTTCCTATAGCTGTTATAGATTTCAATAAAAATACTCAATCTATACAATACCAATATGCAGAAAAGGAACTAAATATTAGTATATTATTTGGATGTTATCAAAAAACCTAAAGCTCTTCACTATCACCTAGATGAATTGTTGTTTTATAGTATACCTAAGGGTTGCATAAGCCATGTGGAATGAATTATGTATTGTGAAGTCATAGATACAAAGGTAATCCCTCTGCAACTATATGGAAGAACATTTGTATTAGAGAAAAGTACATGATCATTCTTTTTTTAATATAAGGGACACCACATAGTGTTTCTCTTAGTTCTAGTATCACCAGGGGAAATGGTTCCTTCCTCCTTAACAAATTAGTCACAATAGACTCCAGGATCAGTTTATTAGAAAAGTGAGAGAAAGCTGAATACAGTGACAGGAAACTGGGGTGAACTACATGGTTGGAATTAAGATCAGAATCAAGTTGCCAAAAATTTAATTAGTATATTTCATTAATACAGAATTTTATGTACATTCTAATTTGATCTCCACAATCAGTTAAAGTCAGAAACTCAGGAATAACAAAATTTGTTGGAAGGCTGAATAATATTTATTTCCAAAGGAAAACCATATTTGTTGAAAGAAAGTAGTGCATCTTCATGGAATATGTGTTGAATGATTTAACTGGACAACATTTAGTTAACAGATAATATACAGGGAAATACACATTGACTCTCTTCTTACTCTATTTTTAAATCCTGACCATGATATCTACTTGTCTTATGATCTTGGATGAGTCAGATAAGCACTCAGAATCTCTATAAAAAGGATACAATAATACTCATATTTCCTCTCTCACAAATTGTAGGGAAAGTACTTTATAAACCATAAAATATGATACATAGATAAATGTACAAGGATATAGATGAGTTGAGAGCTAAATCACTATAGCGAATAACCACAGCAATAAGATCACAGATCCATGGGAACATAAGCATATAATTCAGCCAAAGTAGGAAGTATTAGGGAGATATTCCAGTCCAGACTTGTACCCTGGATAATGTAAGGTAAGAAAAGAATGTCTAAGGACATTACAATGTATTGTACCTGTCACCTCCTCCACCTGATTCTGTCTTTTAGGTAAAGCCCTCTTCCAAAACCTGGAAACTAAGAGAATGTCTGACAACTAAGGAATGGCTGAATATGTAGCGGTATACAGATGTGATGGTGTACTATTGTGATGTAAGAAAGGAGCAGATAGATAATTCCCAAAACATTTTTGGGAAAAACAGCAACTAAATGAACTGATACAGGGAGAAATGCATAGGACAAGAGAATAATTTATGTTATGGTATAAATATTATATATATATGAACAATTTTGGGGACTTTCATAAACTGATGAAAAATGAAATGAGCAGAACCAGGAGAATAATTTTCACAATGCCAATACAAAAATAAATAAATCTTTGAGAGCTTTAAAATTACCAATATAATGATTTCAGAATACTGACCATAAAACATGCTATTCATTACAGAGATGTGATAGATTTAGGATGCAGAATGAGAGAGAAAGAGAGAGAGAGAAAGAGAGAGAAACAGAGACAGAGACAGAGAGACACAGAGAGAGAGACAGAGAGAGACAGAGAGACAGAGATATGATAGATAGATAGATAGATAGATAGATAGATAGATAGATAGATAGGGACATGGAAATTGAATTAGACATAATTGGTATATAGTCACTGGGAAATTTGTTTTGTTTGATGATGTATATTTGTCACAAGAAATGTGCTTTTTAAATATCCTTTTCTTTTTAAGTTGGCTTAGGGGTACAAAAGGGAAAAGAGATTTTTCTTTATTTAAAAAATAAGTTGGGGAGTGTTATAGATGTGAAATATTCCATGATCTTTCAGATTAAATTACTGTATTGCTAGTTTAAATTAACTATTTTGCTTTAGTACAAGACTCTCCTAAAGAAGCAAGAGGAATCTGTAAATATATATAATGTAAAAACAAAACACATCAATAAATAGGAAATGAAAAACAGGTTTAAGTAAGTACATTTTCCTCTCCTTAGGTTTATTTTTTATTCAATAATATGAGAACTGACTATATTCATCTTACAATTTTCTAAAACATGTAATTTACATTCAATAGCTTTAAAACTAGGCCTAATTATAATTAAGAATTGTCTTATTTCATGTATCCTTTCTTTTTTCCCCAATTTTATTTTATTAAATTTGTTTACCTACTTTTAGTTTATAACATTCAGTTCCGCAAGCCCTTGAGTTCCAAATTTAATTCTCTTCTCTCTCCTGCCCCCACCACCTCATGGCAGCATGCAATCTGATATAGGCTCTACCAGTACCTTAGCATTAAGTATTAGTCAGGTTGTAAAGAGGAATTATAACCAATGAAGTGAACAATGAGAAAGAAGGAATGAAACACAATTAAACAGAAAAGAGAGAGGCAGTAGTTTGGTTCAATCTGCATTCAAACTCCATAGCTCTTTTCTCTGGATATGGATATCCTTTCCATCATGAAACTTTCCGAGTTGTCTTATAACCTTGCATTGCTGAGAGGAGCACAGTCTATCAAAGTTAGTCTGTAATTGTGTATAAAAATCTCCTGGATCTGCTCTCCTTGCTCAGCATCAGTTTATATAAGTCTCTCCAGGTTATCATGAAGTCCCTCTGCTCCTAATTTCTTATGGCACCATAGAATTCCATTACATTCATATGCCATAACTTATTCAGCCATTCCCCAATTGATGGGCATCCTCTTGATTTCCAAATCTTTGCCACCACAAAAAGAGCTACTTTAAATATGTTTTGTGCAAATGGGTCTTCCTCCCACTTGTATTTATCATTTTCCTCTTTTGACATCTTAGCCAGTCTCACCAGTGTGGTGTGGTACCTCAGGGTTGCTTTGATTTGCATTTCTATAACCAATAGTGATTTAGAGCATTTTTTCATATGTTTATAGATATCTTTAATTTCTTCCTCTGAAAATTGCCTGTTCATATCCTTTGACCATTCATCAATTGGAGAATGACTTGTATTTTTACAGATTTGACTCAATTGTCTGTATATTTTATAAATGAGGCCTTTAAATGACAAATGCTGGAGAGGATATGGAAAAATTGGAACACTAATGCATTGTTGGTGGAGTTGTGAACTGATTCAACCATTCGGGAGAGCAATCTGGAACTATGTCCAAAGGGCTATAAGTGCATACCCTTTGACCCAGCAATACCTCTTCTAGGGGTGTATCCCAAAGAGATCATATTTACCTGGAGAGACTTATACAAACTGACATTGAGTGAGAAGAGCAGAACCAGGAGAAATTTGTACACAATTACAGACACAACGTATGCATGACAATCAACTTTGATAGACTGGACTCTTCTCAGCAATGCTATGTTATAAGACAACTCCAAAAGAATCATGATGGAAAGAGATGACTAATTCAGAGAAAGAACTAGAAAGAACAGAGTTTTAATGCAGATTGAAGCAAACCACCTGCTCTCATTCTTTTTCTTGTTTGGTTTTGCTTCCTCTTTCACATTGTTCACTCCATAGGTTACAATCTTTCTTTATGACCAGACTAATGTCTAATGTGAAAGTATTTGCAGATCCCATACTTCATTGCATTCCACCATGAGAGGGAAATGGGGAAAGGGAGAGAGGTGAGAAAATTTGAGACACAAGGGATTGTGGAACTGAATCTTGTAAACTAAAAGTAAACAAGCAATAAAGGCAAAAAAAAAAAAAAGGAAGAAATGAGGCCTTTATCAGAGACATTGGTTTTAAAAATTATTTCCCAATTTTCCACTTCCCTCCTAATCTTGGTTACATTAACTTTATTTGTACAGATACTTTTCAATTTAAGGTAATAAAAATTATCCATTTTGCATTTTGTAGTGCTCTCTATCTCTTGTTTGATCATAAATTCCTCCCTTTTCCATAAATTTGACAGGTAAACTATTCCTTGCTCTCCCAGATTGCTTACAATCTCAGCCTTTACATCTAGATCATGCACCATTTAGACTTTATTTTGGTATACGGTGTAAAATACTGGTCTATGCCCAGTTTCTCCCATATAATTTTCCAGTTTTCCCAGCAATTTTTGTCAAATATTGAATTCTTATCCTAGAAGCTAGGGTCTGTGGGTTTTTCAAACAGTAGATTACTATAGTCATTGAGTGCTGTGTCTCCTGTGCCTAATCTATTCCACTGATCCACCACTCTGTTCCTCAGCCAGTATCAAGTAGTTCTGATGACTGCTGTTTTGTAATACAGGTTAAAATCTTATATGGTTAGACCATCTTCCCAAGCATTTCTTTTCATTAATTCCCTTCATATTCTGGACCTTTTGTTCTTCCAGATGAATTTTGTTACTATTTTATCTAGCTCTATAAAATAATTTTTGGTAGATTTATTGCTATGGCACTAAATAGGTAAATTAATTTAAGTAAAAATTGTCATTTTTTTTATTAGCTCAACCTAGCCATGAGCAACAGATGTTTTTCCAATTATTTAGATGTGACTTTATTTGTGTGAAAAGTGTTTCATAATTGTGTTCATATAGTTCTGGGGTTTGCTTTGGCAGGTAGATTCCCAAATATTTTATAGCGTCTACAGTAACTTTAAATGGAATTTCTTTGTCTATCTCTTGCTGTTGGACTTTATTAGGAATGTCTAGCAGTGTCGAGGATTTATGTGGGTTTATTTTATATCCTGCAACTATGCTAAATTTATGTATTATCTCAAGTAGTTTTTTTTACTTGATTCTCCAGGATTCTCTAAGAAAATCGTCATATCATCTGCAAAGAATGATAGCTTAACCTCCTCTTTGCCTAACCTAATTCCTTTGATTTCTTTTTTCTTCTTTTATTGCTACAGCTAACATTTCAAGTACCAGATTTAATAAGAGGGGTGACAGTGGACATCTGTGTTTCACCCCAAATCTTATTGGAAATTCTTCTAGCTTATCCCCATTACATAGAATACTTGCTGATGGTGTTAGATAAATGCCATTTATTATTTTAAGGAAGAGTCCATTTATTCCTCTACTTTATAGTGGTTTTAATAGGACTAGGTGTTGTATTTTGTCAAAGGCTTTTTCTCCATCTATTGAGATAATCATACAGTTTCAACTACTTTTGTTGTTGATATGATCGATCATACTAATAGTTTTCCTAATACATAAACCATTCTTACATTCCTGGAATAAATCCTACCTCATCAAACTGTAGTATTCTCATGATAAGTTGCTGTAGTCTTTTTGCTAATATTTATTTAAAATTTCTGCATTGATATTCATGAGGGAAATTGGAATATAATTTTCTTTCTCTGTTTTAGCTCTTCCTGATTTAGGTTTCAGTACCATATTTGTGTCATAAAAATAATTTTGTAGTACTTCTTTTTCACCAATTTTCCCAAAGAGTTTACAAAGTATTGGAATCAATTGTTCTTTAAATATTTGATAGAATTCACTTGTAAAATCATCTGACCCTGGAGATTATTTCGTAGGGAGTTCATTAATGGCTTGTTCAATTTCTTTTTCTGAGATGGGGTTAAGTAATTTACTTCCTCTTCAGTCAATCTGGGCAATTTATATTTTTGTAAATATCCATCCATTTCACTAAGATTATCAAATTTATGGGCATACAATTGGACAAAATAATTCCTAAGTATTGATTTAATTTCCTCTTCATTGGAGGTTAATTCACCCTTTTCATTGGTAATTTGGTTTTCTTCTTTTTTTATTAAATTGACTAAAGGACTATCAATTTTATTGTTTTTTTTTTCATTAAGCCAGCTCTTAGTTTTATTTATTAGTTGAATAATTTTCTTAACTTCAATTTTATTCATATATCCTTTGATTTTCAGTATTTCTAATTTACTCTTTAATTGGGGATTTATAGTGTTTTTTTTCTAGCTTTTTCAGTTGCATGCCCAATTTATTGATCTCCATTTCCTCTATTTTATTCACGTATGCATTCAGAGATGTAAAATTTCCCCTAAGAACTTCTTTCCTTGCATCCCACAAGTTTTGGTATGTTGTGTATTTATTGCCATTTTCTTGAATGAAGTCATTGATTGTTTCTATGATTTATTGTGTGACCCACTCATTCTTTAGGATTAAATCATTTAGTTTCCAATTAATTTTTAGTCTGTCTTTCCATGGCCCTTTATTACATATGATTTGTATTGCTTCATGATGGGAAAAGGATGCATTTTGTATTTCTGCCTTTCTGCACTGGATTTTAAGGTTTTTATGCCATAGTATGTGGTCTATTTTTGTGTATGTGCTATGTACCACTGAGAAGAAAATATACTCCTTCTTATCTCCTTTCAATTTTCTCCAGAGGTCTATAATATATAACTTCTCTAACATGCTCTTCATCTCCTTAACTTCTTTCTTGTTTATTTTGAGGTTAGATTTATCAAGTTCAGAGAGAGGGAGATTGAAGTCCCCCACTAGTGCAGTTTTGCTATCTATTTTCTTCCTCGAATCCCCTTAACTTCTTCTCTAGGAATTTGGATGCACTTCTTGGTGCATATATGTTTAGGAATGATATTGCTTCATTGTCAATGGTGCCTTTTAGCACCTTATTTCTTCTAATTAGATCTATTTTTGCTTTTTCTTTATCTGAGATAGTGATTGGTACCCCTGCTTTTTTTTTCCTTTAGCTGAAGCATAATATGTTCTATTCCAGCTTTTTGCCTCTACCCTATGTATATCCCCCTGTTTCAAATGTGTTTCTTGTAGACAGCATATTGTAGGGTTATAGTTTTTAATCCATTCTACTATCTGCCTCTGTTTTATGGAGGAGTTCATGCTTTTCACATTTACAGTTATGATTACTATCTGTCTTTCCCTCCATCCTATTCCCTCCCCTGTTTATGCTTTTATTTCTCTCTTCTCCCTTCACCTCCTTAAGTTTTCCTTTTGACTGCTGCCTCCCTTTTCCTACCCTTCCCCTTTACTATTTCTTCCCTCCCTTTTAACAACTCCCAATTTTCTTTCCCCTTTTTCCTCCCAGTACCTGTAGGGCACAATAGATTTTTGTACTTAACAAGATGTTATTCCCTCCTTGAATCAAAATCAATGAGAGTAAATCTTATACAGTGCTCTTCTCCCTCCCCTCTTTCCCTATATGATAAGTTTTTGTGTCTTTTCATGTTTGAATCCTATACTTTACTGATTTTGTTATTCCCTTCTTGAACCACAACCAATGAGAGTAAAGCTCATAAAACATTCATCTTCCTTTCTTCTTTCCTTCTACTATGATATGTTTTTATGCCTCTTTGTGCAGCATAATTTACCGTTTTCTGTCTTCTCCTTTCCTCTTCTCCCATTAGAGTTCCTTTGCTCCCCTTAATAGGGTTTATTTTTATAAATCATCACTTTGGTTAATTTATTCCCACACCCTCTATCTATGTATAATCCTTTTTTATGTCACCATGATTTTACAATTCTCAATATTGACAGGTATAAGTTTCCCATATAAGGATGTAAACACGTTGCTTTTATTGAAGAACAAGTTGTGCGTGTGTGTGTGTTTTCCCTGTTTACTTTTTTATGTCTCTTGAGTCTTGTATTTAGAGATCAGATTTTCCACTGAGCTCTGGCTTTTTCATTGGGAAGGTCTGGCAGTCCCTTATTTCACTGAATGATCATCTCCTTGCCTAAAAGATTATGCTTAGTTTTGCTGGATAGTTGATCCTTGGTTGTAGTTTGAGTTCTTTTCCCTTACAAAATATCATATTTGAATTCCTCTGATCTTTTTTTTTGCTTTTTGTAGGGCAGTTGGGGTTACGTGACTTGCCCAAGATCACATCACTAGTAAGTGTTAAGTGTCTGAGGCTGGATTTGAACACAGTTCCTCCTGACTTCAGGGCCAGTGCTCTCTTCACTGTGCCACCTCGCCGCCCCACCTCTGGTCTTTTAATGTAGGAAGCTGCTAGGTCCTGTGTGATATTAACTGTAGTTCTGAGATATTTGATATTTGAATTGTTTCTTTCTTGCTTCCTGCAGTATTTTCTCCTTGTTCTGATAATTTTGGAATTCTTGGAGTTTTCAATTTGGGATCTCTTTCAGAACATGTCTGGTGGATTCTTTCTGTAAATATTTTACCCTCCAGTTCTAGGACCTCAGGGCACAGCCACACTCATGCCCTTCCTCTAGGACTGCCAAGCCTGCCTAGGGTTGGGCTATTTCAGGATTTTACTCTGAGGCAATATTCTCTGGGTTTTCAGGGTCTTAGGGAGAGAGTAGAACAGTTAGGGTTTACTCTCCCATCTTGGTTCTCAGGAGATCAGGTAATGGATGTTTAAACATCCAGACTGATAGCCCCAGAATTAGCTGCTGCCACAGGCCCTTCACTTTCTCTTACCCACCTCAGAAAAATCCCTGTGGTGCCCCTATGGGCACCTTCCTGGACTGAGAATCTGTCATGATCTGTCTCTCAATAGATTCTGCTACTTTAAAATAGATTCAGATTTACTCTTTAGAGGTTACTGAAGGAATTCACGGAGTTTGGGTGAGCTCCTGTCTTCACTACACCATCTTAGTTCCTCCCCTCCATGTATCCTTTCATACTAGTCCTCTATAAGCATAGAATTCCAGATCCTGTGGCAAAACTAATCATCAGAACCTTATGAAAGCTGAATCTGTTTGGCATGCAGTATTGATATTTCTCTCCCTATACCTTGAAGAGGAGATTAAGCCACAATTATCATCACTTTTTCTTTCAATTAGAAGAAGTGATCCAAATTTTAAGAAATATCCATGTTATGGGACATATAACTGTCTCTATTGATGAGAGATGTTTATAATTAGAGACAACTTTAGGGATCATGGTTTCTGGCCCCTCCTTTTTCAGGTGAGGAAACTGAATTTAAGGTTGGGAAATGATTTCTTCTGAAGTTAAAACAGTGAGTTAGTGATAATGCTGAGATTAAAACTCAGGTTTCTGCTTCCTAGTTCACTACACCATTTGATGTCAAAAACTGCCCTCTAGCAAAACCGTAAAGGCGAGGAAATTTGTACTTAAGTTCCTAGGGTCTAGTTCATGTATGCATTCACCCTATGAAAAAAAAATTGGGGGCATCCTTAGGGAGATACATATATTCACATACATCTATTGTTTTTATGTATGTGTATAGATGCATGTGAGCATAAATGCATACATATATTATATGCACATGCACACATGTGTGTATGCTCTCAGACTACAATAATACTTCTACAAGGATTTATTAAATACTTATAATATGCCAGGCATCCTAGAAAATGATACAAAGAGTTCCAAAGAAAGACAAAAAAAAAGTCTCTGCTCTCAAGGATCTCATAATCTGAGTGGAGAGACAACAAATAAATAATTGTGTTCAAACAAGATATATAGACAGTAAACTGTATGTAATTATGCAGTTAAGGTCCTATCTGGGTCTAGGGGGAAACACTAGAAAGGACTCCTAAAGAAGGTAGAATTTCAGATGAGTCTTGAAGAAAAACAGAGAAATGAAGGGGAGAAGTAAGAAGTATAGAACCTGCTGTGTCAGGCACTATTGCTAAACACTTTAAAATATCATCTGTTTTGATCCTTAAAACAACACATAAAGATGCTATTATTATCCTTTATTTTATAGTTTTGGAAATAGAGGTTAAGTGACTTGTCCAGGATCATATAACTGTTAAGTGTCTTAGGCTGGATTTGAACTCAGATCTTCCAGACTCTAGGCCCTGTACTCGATCCATTGAACCACCAACTGCCTCTGAGAAGGAATGGGTAAGGAAGTAAAGTAATCCTGGCATGAGGGGCAGCCATAAAAAAGCATGGAAGTACATGTATTAAGAATGGAAGAATGTGTACTAAGAATAGAAAAAATGCCAATTATCATTATAATGTAGAGTATTTGGAGAAGAATAAATTTCAAGAAGACAAGAAAATGAGGATTGTGAAGGAGAGCTGTTCTTAGTTCTCCAAAATTATATCATATATGTAATGAACTATTCTATAGATGTATATGGCATGCAGAAGTTCGTAGGTAGAAGAAAGGGAGAATTCTTACAGTTTTTTGATGTACATTATGTTGTTCTATATGGGTAGTCCTTCTTTAAATGTTTTTATGATGTCTGTGCTGCCAAGATACAGAGGATCTATGCTCCTTCACTTTTGTCCTGTCATCTGTCTTTTCCACATAGCCAATAAGTGAAATGTGTCATCAATGAATGAGCTCCTCAATGAACAAATTCCCCATTTCGGAGAATGAATTTTCCTCTGAGCTCTGGCTTTTTCATCAGGAAGGTCTGGAATTCCCTTATTTTATTGAATGACTATATCCTTGCCTGAAAGATTATACTTAGTTTTGCTGGATAGTTGATCCTTGGTTGTAGTCTGAATTCTTTTGCCTTAGAAAATACTATATTTTGTTACCATTACTAGTCCCTACCACTCTCAATTTAATATTTATTTCTTTGTTTTATTTAATCAACAAATTTAATTAAACAAATTTCAGATAACCTTGAAGTGAAGTGACTGTACCTTGCTTAGTGACAATTATTGCCTTTTGACAGTCTTTGAGTTGTCCTAAAAAGAAAAAAAAAGTTAATCAATAGCATAAACTTAATATAAATAAATTTTTAAAGGATTTTATCTGTCTTAGTGTTTAAACACTATCCTGTTGTATTAGGAGTTTTTATGCAAAAAGCATTTTGAAAAACCACAATATGTCTTTAAAAATCTTTTAACATGAACTCTATGGGTGGATTATTTTTTTACAAGAAAACCATACAATGAAATATTGTGTGTTTACAAATATATCAATATAGTCATATGATTTTTTCCCATAACTTGAACTTTGTTACTGTCTCTGCATATATAAACCTCATCATACCATCTACAGTCAATTAATTTGTATATTCCTATTCAAATGAGTGTTTTAATTCTTTTAAGCTTCTATTTGAACTGAAATATGTGTGATCAGTGTCATATGAATCTTCAGAAAATCCATGGTAAATAATATTCATCACATCCATTCATTCTTTTTTGAGAAAATCATAGATATAATTTATTTCAAAATGCTAAAACTAAGTTTTTTTTAATTAGCAAGAATTTTATTTCTTAGCACATGTTATTAGCCTCCCTTTCATTTTTTGCCCTTGTTAGTATTTTTTCTTCAAAATACAAGTAAAGATAGTTTCCAAAATTCATTTTCATAAGCTTTAAAGTTCCAAATTTTCCTCCTTATCTCCTTTCCCTCTCTTCCCTCCCCAAGATGGCAATCTGATGTATACATGTACAATCATTTTACAAATATTTTACATTAGTCATGTTGTGAAAGAAGAAGCAGAAAATAAGGGGAAAAACATGAGAATGGAAAAAAAAAATGTAAAAATAGTATCCTTCATTCTGCATTCAGACCTTCATAGTTCTTTCTCTGGATGTGAACAGCATTTCCATCATGAGTCTTTTGGAATTGCCTCGGATCATTCTTTTGCTGAGAAGATATAAGTCTATCCAAACTGATCATCACACATTGTGACTGTTACTGTGTAAAATGTTCTACCGGTTCTGCTTACTTCACTCAGCATCAGTTCATTCAAGTCTTTCCAGGATTTTTTGGAATCTATCTGCTCATTGTTTCTTATAGAACAATAGTATTCTATTAAATTCATATGCTACAACTTGCACAGAATTCACTCAATTTTCAATTCTTTGCCACCACAAAAAGAGGCGCTATAAATATTTTTTTTTTTGTACTTGTGAGTCATTTTCCCTTTTTTGTGATTTCTTTGGAATACAGAACTAGTAGTGCTATTGCTGAATCAGTGGGTATGTGGAATTTTATAGCCTTTTAGGCTGAATTGCTATCCAAAATGGTTGGATCACTACTTCAACAACAATCCATTAGTGTTCCAATTTTCCCACTTCCTCTCCAACATTTCTCATTTTCTTTTTTTGTCATATTAGCCGATCCCATAGGTGGCAACTAAGAGTTGATTTAATTTGCATTTTTCTAACCAATAGTGATTTAGAGCATTTTTTTTTTTGTATATCACTATAGATAAGTTTAATTTCTTCCTCTGAAAATTGTCTGTTCATGTCCTTTGACTGTTTCTCAAGTGGGGAATGACTTGAATTTTTAAATTTTACTTAGTTCTGTATATATTTGAGAAAAGAGGCCTTCACCAGAAACACTGCATGTGAAAATAAAATGTTTCCCAACTTTCTGCTTTCCTTTTAATTTTGGTTGAATTGGTTTTGTTTGGGCAAAACCTTTTTTAACTTCATGTAATCAAAGTTATCCATTTTGCCCTTCATTATGTTCTCTATCTGTCTTTGAGTCATAATTTCTTGCCTTCTCTATAGATCTGACAGGTAAACTATTCCTTGCTCTCCCAATTTGTCTATGATATTACCCTTTATGTCTTAATTATGTACCAATTTCAGATTTATCTTGGTATAGGGTGTAAGATGTTGGTTTATGCCTAGTTTCTGCCAAACTATTTTATAGTTTTTCAAGCAGTTTTTGTCATATAGTGTGTTCTTAGCCCAGAAGTTAGAGTTTTGGGTTTATCAAATGGTAGATTACTATAATCATTTACTACTGTGTCTTATATACCTAATCCAGGGGTGGGGACCTGCAGCCTTGAGGCCACATGTGGCCCTCAAAGTCCTCAAGTGTGGCCCTTTGATTGAATCCAAATTACACAGATCAAATCCCCTTAATAAAAGAATTTGCTATGTAAAACTTGGACTCAGTCAAAAGGTGGCACCCAAGGACCTGGAAGGTCATATGTGGCCTCAAGGCTGCAAGTTGCCCACCCCAAAAATAACCTATTCCACTGATCTATCACATTATTCCTTAGTAAATCATGTCCTCATATGCAAATATTCTTTCCTATTTGATGATGAATTCTTTGGCATTGGTGACTTATGACAAAGAAAAAAAGCAAAACAATTCTTGGTTTTATGCAAATCTTCCTACAGTAATAGTGTCAGAGTAACAAAATAGAAAGAAGGAGATACTAATAATTACCCTGTTTCTGTCTTTACAAGTGAAGCTAGTTGTCAATACCTTAAATCTGAGTGAAGTATATGGGGTGTTCAGGTAATATTAGCACCTCTGGTATGAGGGCTTGCTGAGATCTTTTCAGGGCTGCTCATTTTGTTGTCTACCTTTTACCCAATTGCCACCTGCAATCTCAAGAAAACAGTATTTGAAGCAGCCACATCCTGGTAAACCACCTCAGTAGATGGGCTAAAAGCAGGTTGAGTGTAACTGATGGACCTCAAACCCATCAGTAAACTAGGGAGATGACTACTCCAAAAATGTGAAGACTTCTTCTGTTGGAATGGGCAGATGAGAACAATTTTTTTTTCCTGTGGCCATTAGGCAGCTTGGTTAGCCATAGAAAATGTAACTCATTGTATCCTAGACCATTGCCAGTCATCTTTACTTTTGTCTTGCCACTGGATTTCAATGACTTTGGAAGAGAGAGCAGGGCTGACTACTTTGTTTAACTCTTTCTCATTTAAATCTAATTCATGATCAGGTTAAGACATTACCGTCTGATGTCACTGGTCCTCTTCAAAAATGAAGGATGAACATATATGAGTACCTAAATGTCAGTACTGTAAACATGTTCAGTGACCAATAAATTGACACTTTATTAGAGCAACTATATCACATAATTCTTAACATTCTACAAAAAATAAAAAAAAAATAGAAAATATACTCTCTTCCATGAAGTCTTAATCTGTAGTCCACAGACCCTCAAGATATCTATGAATAGATTTAGGGGTGTCAGTGTATTTTATTAAGCGAACATCTGTTTATCTATCTATCTATCTATCTATCTCTCTATCTATATCTGTCTGTCTGTCTGTCTAATCACCTATATTTTCATGAACTTTGAGTTTCATTTATAATCCTATATGTTTTATACATTTAAACTAAATTTGTGAGGAAATTTAGGTTTCATCAGACTATCCCCAGGGTCCACAGCACAAAAAATAAAAAAAGATGCTATGGCCATTGATCTATCAATATGATGTGAGAGAGGGAATGCTTTGAGACCAACATGGCAGTGAAATTAGGAAATGACTGCTTCAAATAGTCCTAACTCTAGTAAAATAAAGCAGTTAATGTCAGTTTATCTTTTATTTCTTTCTACCCAGGTTTTGCCCAGGCTATTTCCTTTTATAAGCTGAGTCAAATTTCTATGTGTATAAATAAACTTTCTTTGCTGCCGTGGATTCTTTATTTGACAGTTAAAACCAGATGGCTCCCTTGTGGGCTCTCTGTGGTGTATTTGTCAATTGTCTGTCTGTCTTCCCTACAGACTAAAATCAGTTTATCAGCCTGATTGCCAAATTTCTAGCATAGTGAATAGTGCACTGGAGCTTTCCACAATTTGGATTTCTCTTCATAGCCTATGATTTTGATTTTTCCCCTTTGGTTTGACTGATTCTTTTGGTACTGAGGTGACACCATCACAGTAATAAACTAAAATTGAAGCCATTCACATTCAGAACTTTAGCCCTTGATAGACAACATTAATTACTTCACTACAGCTCTCTGTGTTGCCTTTTTTTTTTCTAACAGGACTTCTACAACATTTCAACTTGCAGAGATTTTGTGAGAACTAAATACCATTTTCAGAAATCCATGTGCTTTTAAAAGAGAAATAATTATATACCTACCAAATTCTAGATTTCTCCTTTCCTACTATTTTTCAAGTATTTCTTTTATAGAATACCAGGAAAAGCATAACTGTTGTGATAGGTTATAGGTACAGATGCCATCTTTTTCTGTGTCTTATCATACCTGAGGAATATTCTTCATTATTGTTATGATAGGAACAATAAAGCAGCCAAGATTGAAGCAAAAAATTGAGTTGTTTCTGTGATCCTTTTATCCCCCTTTAAGACATTTGTACTTGGTTTCAAAGGAAGTTTGCTTACATTTGTAAATTCTACGTCCTTATCCTCCAACTCCCCACTCCTCTTCCACATAACTTCCATAATCTATTGGTACATTTAGAGTTGCCTCAAGAGTTCCTATTTGACCCTACATTAAGTTGAATAACTTTCCTTGGATGTGGAGGCATGTGAATGAGGATTTTTTTTTTCCATTTGTGTGTTTCTCTCTTATTTTAAAATTCATTTTTATTAGATAAGAAACTATGCATTTTATTAATGGATATAGAGCATTCAAGATGTGGTTGAACATAGTATTTATGGTTTGGATTTTCATATTGCTTTAACATTATTCCTCAGGTAATTCTCACAGAATCACTATTAAGTTTTATGTAATGGTAAGAGAATATCTTGTCCAAAATAGTGAAGAGATTTGTATTTGTACTCTATGTGTGTTTTTGTGGGGTGGGGAGTGATATATTTCATAGGAAAACAATTCTCATGATCTTCATCAAAGAATGGTTATTTCAGATTTTTATTTCACTTCCCTAAATGGAAGTGAATATAAATATGTTTGGGGGAAAAGAATGATTTTGTATTCACTCAATAGCCATTTCACAAGAGAAATTGGAATAAAAAAGAGAAAAATTATGAAAATTTGTGAAAATTGCATAAAGTTTTAAAATCCATCCTACATTGAGCAAACTTTCAAAATTGGATTTAAAACTTGGGGGTTCTTTATCCTGTTTGCCCTAGAACCAGGGTGCCCAATAACTGCTACCTTCATCTGTACACTTACTGTGTAGTTTTGGGTTTGTTGGTATTTGTATCTGGTCTCTCTCAATTCACCAGGTTGGAGGTTTCTTGAAAGCAAGGCCTTTTGATGATTAATTTTTTATCATTTAAACTGCTTAAGTTGCTCTACAAACTAAGGACCAGATTTTCTTCTTATGAGGCATTAGATACTGTGCATTATGTAGAGATTAAGAGGAACAATTGGGAAGGGTCTGCTTGAACTTTTTTCCAGTAGTTCTATAAGGATATGTTATGCTATGAGAACCTAGGAGAACTGTTGGTAGGTTATGCTTCATGGTCAAGTCAAAGTGACCTAGATAAGGTCATCCATATTTCTGGGAAGGGTTGATCTTCCCTAGATATCCCGTTTACTTTCAAAATCTCTCTCAAGGACAATTCATATTCTTTAATCCCTTTGTTGATTTCAAGACCAAATAGCACAAGCATGCGAAATCAAATATGCCCCAAATACCCTGGGGGTTATAAAGCTAGAAAAATCTAAATAAATAGGCACCTGAGGTTTATTACTGTCATTAACCTTTGACTGGATATAATAAATGACCCTTAAGCACCCTCCTTGCTATGCAGACTGTGATGATAAGATTTGGTTAAGTCTTTCATCAAAAAGAAAAAAAAAATCATCTATTACATAAATAAAATTATTACCAAAGTGGTCTGGTGCACTTAGTTGTTTTGAATTCTTGTTCTCCTAACATTTTTCTAATGAAGTTTTTAAATTAAGTAATTAATTTTTAGTTATTAACATTGACTTTCATAAGATGAATTCGAAATTTTATTTCCACTTCAGTCATGTTGTGAAAGAAGAATCAGAGCAAAAGGAAAACCTACAAGAAAGCAAAAAGAAAATGAAACAAAAGTAAAGAAAATAGTATGCTTTGGTAAGCACAGAGACTCCATAGTTATTTCTCTGGATATAAATGGCATTTTCCATCATATGTCTTTTGTATTGCTGAGAAGAGATAAGTCTAACAAAGTTGATCATCACACAATACTGCTGTTACTATGTACAATGTTCTCCTGGTTCTGCTCACTTCACTCAGCTTCAGGTCATGGAAGTCTTTCATGAAATCCACCTGCTTGCCATTTTCTATGGAAAAACAGTATTCTATTACATTCATATGCCATAACTTGTTCAGTCATTGCCCAATTGATGGGTATCATCTCAATTTACAATTCTTTGTCAACACAGAAAGAGCCACTGAAAATATTCTTACACATGTGGGTCTGTTCCCCTTTTTTATGATCTCTTTGGGATACAGACCCAGTAGTGGTATTGCTTGAGCAAAGGGTATGCACAATTTTGATTGCTCTATGGGGATAGCTCCAAATTTTTCTCCAGAATGGTGGGATCAGTTCACAACTCCACCAAAAATGCATAAGGTTCCAATTTTCCCAAATCAACATTTATCATTTTCTTTATTTTTTTTTCATTTTAGCCAATCTGATAGGAATGAGGTGGGACCTCAGAGTTGTTTAGTGATTTAAAGCATTTTTTTTCATATGAATATAGATTGTTTTAGGTTCTTCATCTGAAAATCCTTGTTCATATCCTTTAATCATCTATGAATTGGAGAATGACTTGTATTCTTACAAATTTGACTCATTTCTCTCTGTATTTTAGAAGTGTTTCTCATCTTTCTGCTTTCCTTATAATCTTGGAATTGTTGGGGGGAGGGTTGTGTATTGAAATTTAACATAATGTAAATTATCCATTTTTCATTTCACAATATCCTCTATCCCTTTTTTGGTTATAAATTGTTCCCTTCTCCATAGAACTGACAGACAAATTATTAATTAGCTTGTAGTCTCACCCTTTCTGTCTAAATTGTATATCCATTTTGACCTTATCTTGGGGTATAGTGTAAGGTGTTTGTCTATGTCTAATTTCTCACATACTATGTTCTAGTTTTCCAAGCAGTTTTTGTCAACTAGTGAGTTCTTATCCTGAAAACTGAAGTCTTTGGATTTATCGAACAGTTGATTACTAGTCAGCAACTATTGTGTCTTATGTACCTAGTCTGTTCCACTGATCCACCACTCTATTTCTTAACCAATACCAAATAGTTTTGAAAATTTTTGTGTTGTAATATAGACTCGTAATATGCTCATTTCTTTGCCAAGTGCTAGGAATATAAAGAAAGAAAGTTTCTTCCTTCAAGGGGCTTATGTTTTGTGAAGGAATACATATAAAACACATGCTATGTACAAGACACATGCAGAGTAGATGGAAGATCATTTTATAGGAGAAGGCTCTAGTAGCTGAGGAGGTATATTGTGTGTGTATGTGTGTATGTATGTGTGTGTGAGTGTATTAACTTTTAAATAGAGAAGTCAATACATGTCTACTTTTATACCTTAGTTTGTATAAGTTCACTCAATGACATATATTCTTTTCATGTAATTCTCATAACATATTTCATCAGGAGTCTTTGAAAATTAAAGGTTGATAAGGATAAGAATCTCCCTCCTTCTCCTCTTCCTTCATCGTCTATTTTATAGGTTTATTTCATTGTTTTCCAGAAGTTAAAATTTTGAATAAGGCACTTATTCAGGGAAAGTGAAAAGGTTTTGGTAGAGAGTTTCATATAGGCAGTAGATATCTGAGCCTGTGTGTATTCATCTCATTTTGTCCAATTACTTCTGATTTTTAACTTTGCTGAATGCTTGCAATGCTTCTCTCCACACCATCAGATAGACAAGAAGTAGTTTTACTTCAGAAAAACACATCTACAGACTGCCCACCCAGAAAGCCCCCCCGGCTGTGAGATGCAGCCAAGGCACACAGAGAGACTAACAAGGGTTGGGAAGATTTTTATTTTTTGCAAATTTGAAAATCTAATCCAAAGGACTTTACATTTAAAATGGGCAAAGAGAAAACTGCCTACATGTATCCACAAAGCTGGATGCCATGGTGAATAGCTATAATACCAGAAGAAGAATAGCAATAGTTATCCAAAAATTGACAGGAAGGAAAAAAATCCAAGAAAGGAGACAACGACAAGACTTATGACTTTACCTGTCTATACATGAACACACACATTTTAAATAAAAAAGTGAACTAGAGGGGGGCGGAGCCAAGATGGTGGTGTAGCAGCAGCAATATATCCCAGCTCTCACATAGCCACCCCAAAATACCCATGGAATAGGACTCTGGACCAA
>CM053592.1:99867833-99902277 GCA_028646515.1 Pseudochirops corinnae | reverse complement strand
AAAGGTTTGATTAGTTACTAAGAGCTAACTACCTGCTTACTTGACATAACAAAAAGGAGTCTTCAAATTTAAATTAATTACCATTATACCTAGCATTAGGACTCTTTTCCAAATTAATTTCTACATATTTTGTATTGTCTTAGTTGTGTATGTTATTTCACTCCCATGGAGATTTTTGAAAGATGGGACTATTTAATATTTGTCTTTCCATCCCTGTATCTTTTGCAGACTATCAGAGAACACAGTTAACAAATGTTTGTTGCTTTGATTGAATTGTAAGTATTTCTTGGGAGCAATTAAAGTTTTGTGGTTTAACAAGACAATTTCCTGGGATTTGCTTCCAGTTGGGCATTTTCATTTAATGTTAGCTTTTTCTGTTTGCCATTAGAGCTTTGAGTTTCTTCCTTTCACCTCTCCTGTAAGTGAATGCTGGGAACTCTCAGAGGATTGTGTTAGAGAGGTTAAGAGAAAATCTTTTGTTCTTTCTCTTGAGGTTTTGGTACCAATACTAGTGCTAGTTAGTGATCAGCACACATTTTTTTTTAACCCTCAATTAATTTCATTGAAAAAATACTCTTTTATTACTTTTTAATTTCATTGTTTGAATAGGGTAATAGATTTTAAAATAATCATCCCTAATCTTTTTTTTTTTTTTTTGGTTAGACCAGTTTGGAGAAATTGAAAAGGAATTTTGGAAGACTGTAAATAAATCTTTAGGGAAGAGTCCTAAAAGCCAAGGGATAGTTTCTCTGAGGAAACTAATTAGGTAATGTGAAATAAGCTGGTGAAGCAGATGGGTATTATTATTAGTTCAGCTGAAGAGCTGTATGGAAACCTGATACAAGGGGAATGTTCCTTTGTTGTTTGGTTCCTTTCACTTTTGACTGCTTAGGAATGTCTTCTTAATTAAAAGGACTTCATCTAAATTAATGTCAGGATTACATCATAGATTGTGTAGCTCCAGTGCCATGTCTGTCTATCTCTACCACTTATTTTCCCCCTCATCTTACATTGTTCTTACTATGCTACACATGCCACATTTAAATGGAGAAATTTAAAAACTTGTTTTGCTTAATCCTTGTCTTAATTGCCAATTCTATATTTAATTGCTAGAAGGGGCAATTTCTCTCCTCTCAGCTTATGTAGTTCACTTACCCTTTACCCTGAAGACCTACCGTCTTGTTGCATGCTTGTTTATGAATTCTCGGGAAGCAGTTGAGACTAAGAGTACCTTTTTCCATTCTATTAATTATTTACATAGGGCCCATTGCCATAACATCTCAGCACTTTGTGGAGAGGAATTCAATTCAGTATTCTACCTTATTGGCAGAGGAAACACTGCCAGGGACCTAGAGGCCCCAGAGTGTCTGGGCCGCCTCTGGGTAGCTGACTTGTAGGGAGGGGCAGAGCCAGACATGGGAAAGGGTGGTTAAGACTGACAAAGAATAGGGAGCGGAAAGAATGGTAACAGCAAGGATTAAAATCAAGTTATTGCTTCTTTGAGTATGGGTATATGGAACAGCTGGGTAGGATAATGGTAAGAGGGCTAGCTTTGGAGTCAGGAAGAACTGGGGATGAATCCTGCATCAAACACCTACTGGGGTGTGAGGTTGTATAAATTACTTCACCTCTCCCAGCCTCAGTTTCCCTATTTCTAAAATGGGGAGAATAATAGTATCTATTCCACAGGATCGTTGTGAGACTCAAATGAGAGAGTATACATGAAACACTTTGTAAATTTTAAAACACTACAGAAGCCTAGCTATCACTACTATTTCTGTTGGAAATGGTGATTCCTTTATTCAAAGTAACTGAGAAAAAAAAAATATTTTATGATTTATAAATATGCCCAAGTTTAGCAACTTTGTGATATCAGAAAAATATTTTTTGATGCTCTTCCATTTCTCCTTTCTTTTACAATCTGCTTTATTCTGGAAGATTCAGTTCTTGACATTATGATACCTTTCAGCTTGTTGTTTAGTGGTCTTTACTATAATATCCCTTCTAAATGGACTGTTTCCTGCTCTAGATAGTGGCACTATACTCCAAAAGGATACTTCTCTTACTTTTCCCCACCCCACCCCACCCACACTCTCCACTATGAACACTCTCCATCAAAAATTCTGTAATCTTGGTCCCTTTTTTTGTGCTTTTTACCACAATGGAAATTTATTTTATTAACTAATTCAAGAGTAATTTTGAATGGTTGCCAAAAGACTTATGAAATTTCCCTCTTGGGGCAGCTAGGTGACAGAGTGAATAGAGCACTGGCCCTGGAGTCAGAAGGACCTGAGTTTAAATCCTGCCTCAGACACTTAACACATACTAGCCGTGTGACTTTGGGCAAGTCACTTAACTCCAACTGCCCTACCTTCCCCCCTCCAAAAAGAAAAAAAAAATAGAAATTTCCCTTTCCTGCTACATCCTTATACCTTTGTTGTAATTTTAAAGAACTGTACTCTTATCAGAAAACTGGGGTTAGAATCTATCTTCTCAGACTTACTTCTAGCTGCATGATCATGGGTGAGTCTATCAAAGACTTTGGAACTCAATTTCTCATATGCAAAATGGAGATCAAAATACTTGTACTACTTACTTCATGAGACTGTTGTGAGGTACGTGCTTTTTAAACTTTAAAGTCTATTGAGTTATTACAGTAAAAGAGAGAGGCAGTTACTGTGCAAGGAATGAGAAAGGGAAGGTTTCCCAAGTGGCCCACAAAACATATACATCATTATGTGTCTATCTATCTATCTATCTATCTATCTATCTATCTATCTATCCATCTATAGATACATATCTACCTCTATCTATACACTACTCACTCTCTGGATAGATAGAGGTAGATCCCTCCTACTTTCCCTCTCCCTCTCCCTCTCCCCCTGCCTCTCCCTCTCCACCTCTCTCTCTCTCTCTCTCTCTCTCTCTCTCTCTCCTTCTGTATATATATATATACATATATATACACGTGTGTATGTGTGTGTGTGTGTGTGTGTGTGTGTGTGTGTGTTGATAATGGGGTGGTGTAGTGAATAGATTTCTGAACCCAGAGTCAGAAAGACCTGAGTTCAAATACGATTTCAGACACATGCTGTCTGGGCAAGAAGTCACTTAACCTCTATTTGCCTCTGTTTCTTCATCTGCAAAATGAGGATTATAACAGTGCCTACTTCCCAGGGTTGCTGTGAGGATCATATGCGATAATAATTATAAAGCACTTAACACAGTTTCTGGCACATAATAAGAGCTATATAAATGTTAGCTTTATTATTTTGCTACTGTTATTATTATTATTAGCATCACATGTATGATTATGGAGATTATTTAAATTTGCTTTTCAAAATAATTTCTAAACAATCTATAAATACTGTGTTTAATTGATGTAGGAAGATGTACTGAAACCTTGAAGGCAAGCACAACAAACTACATACAGTCATACAGTAGTATGTTCAGGAAATGCTTAGGAAACTGATCCAACATCTTTGACTTTCTAATCAGTACCCACCCTCATGGAGACATTTTTTTTTTTAAGTATAAAGTCTTTGATGATTTATTCCATAGTTTTCTATTCCATGCCCTAAAACAAATCTCCTCCAAATCTCTTGGAAGCTTTTCCATTATTTAATGATAAGCCAGCTATTTGCTCATTTGCGAGAATAATACAAGCCTGGAACTGGACTTAAAAGAAAGCACCTATGGTTCACTCTAGGTGCATTGAATAAAGTTAAAACCTATTCTCTTGAAAAAAAAAAGGGAAGAAAAATCTCAAGAACTGCTAAAGTTTACAAACTCTTGGTGGGGAAATAGGTCACAAATCAAAGAAATTTGTAACCTTTTCAGGACATGCTTTCTCAAAAGTTATTCGTTCTCTTTTTTGCTTTCCCTCTAGGTACAGCTGGTCAGGACAGACACAATTGTATCCAGACCCCTGGTGTTCCCTTATTGCATCATTCTCTCACCATATTCTGCTGCATGAACTTCAAGCCACTGAACCATGTCAAGGCAAGGAACATGGTGACAAGTGCACAGTGGTTTAAATGAGGTTAATAACTTTTGAGAAAGAAGGGCTTTGTTTCAGGAACCTCGGGGTTTTCCTCTCTGTATGTATGGACCTTTAGAAATATTTCCTGTCCATGGAGAGCTAATGGTTCCCATCATAAAGCTAACACACTGAGCTTCAGTGTCTTTAGAATTTATCTCTGAAGTCACACTAATCTGCCTTTCCTCTGAGATGTTTTGGTTTTTATTCCTGAAAGGCCTTTTTTTTCTTTTTCTTTTATCCTAGGACTTCATGCTGAGCATAAATCTTTTCTGCTGTTCCTTATGCCATTTCTAATAAGGGGTGACACTATTGTTTTCTGGGAAGAATTTTGATTTTGATTTTGAATGAGTTGGTCAGCATCTTATAAATGAAACATAGCTTTTTGAGCTATGATGATACAATGATATGTGACAAAAGGTTGTGGCATGTGTACCTCAGAATAAATCTTTAACTCTGACTTTTTAACAGCTTGTAGGCCTTCCCCTCACCTTGTCTCTTTGACCTTCACTTAAAGGTGATTCAGTGTACTACTCTTTAGTACTTGTGGTTACTTATTTCACATAGCATTTTGGGTAAAAAAACAAACAAAAAAACATTCACCAGACTCAAAGGCATTATTCAATTTGTTACAGACATATTTTTCCATTTTATAAGGCTTTCTTTTTCCAACATTCTATTTAGCTGACAGATTATTTTTCCCCTTACATTTAAAGGATTTACTTTTTCTATTCCCTGCATTTGAATGATATACAGGGATACTGATATCCAGTATAGATAAGCAAACCAATACCAAGAGGAACTCAAGAGGGGAAGGCGTTTTTTAATAATTTCTTTTCATAATTACAATAATGACATTAATTCACATTTATATAAAACTGTAAAGTCTATATAACAAATTCTCAACAATCTTGGGAAGTAGATATTGCAGAATTGTAAAACTTTTTAATAAATTAAGAAACTGGTCCCATAATTTTTCCCTTATTTCTAGTAAGATGTATAAGTGAGTTTTGAACCTCAGTCTTTTGCACCATGTACTGCTTTCTTTTCCACTTATTTAATTTGTATTTCTGCCTATAGCTCTTGTCTAAATTTGAGTTTGGCACCCTCTCTTTATGGCTTTTTTTTTTTTGCATTGTTCTTCCCAATCACAAACTCTCTCACAGAAATGCTTATTAGGTAGCAACTCATTATATTGTCCAGTCTTTCTGCTTGAACTTCCTTGTCCATCACCTGCCTCATCTGAAATTTCTCAGGATTGACCCACCATAGTTCACATTCCCCACACAGTACTGAAGCTTTCCATTATTTAATTTTATATTTTTTCAGGATTGACTGACTTCTGAGGATCCAAAGTTTCCACAAGATAATCTGATCAATGTCACTTCTAAATATTTGGATAGGATAGAAATAGAAAGATCCTAACAGATATTGTTCAGTCATATCCAGCTTTTCATGACCTCTTTGGGATTTTCTTGTCAGGGATACTGGATTGGTTTGCCATTTCTTTTTCCAGTTAATTTTACAGATGAGGAAACTAAAGCAAACAAAGTTAAGTGGCTTGCCCAGGGTCACACAGCTGGTAAGGGAATGAAGTCAGATTTGAATTCAGGAATATAAGTCTATCTTCCTATCTCTAGGCCCAGCACTCTATCCACTGAGCCACCTAACTGTCCAAACAATAGCCTTTAGTAAATCACACTTTTGTTGTCTAATTCATTAATGGGTTTCAAGCAAAGTATCTGAGATATTTTGGAAGGGCAATATCTTGTGACTCCTTCAAAATCCTTCATTCTAACTAAATGCTTAAATGAGTTATGGGTAAAGCTAATTATAACCTCAACAATGACTTAAGTCAAACAAAAAAATAAAATACTTATTCTTATTTGGTTTTTCTATATTCATCTTTCATCATTTGTACATGGTGCTACTGTACTTCACCATGATACCATAAGGTTTTGGTTTCAAAGGGATCTTGCTTGTCTATAGAGAGTATGTTTAAGTCGGTAATATAGAAACATGTCTGAGACAGCAGTTTTTCAATCAATCAATAAGCATTTGTTAAGTGGCTCTTATTGGCCAGTCATTATACTAGGTGCTGATGAGAAAGAAGCAAAAAAATGGCATTCTACTTTGAATCCTGAAAATGTATAAGGCATATTTTTAAGGATAGAAGCAGTGATATTTAGACCTTGGCTTGTCCTCTTTTTTTTATTTGATGATGAATGCTTACAGAGCAGAACTGATGAAACTCTGGGAGGTTTCATCACTTTTACTAGAACCTGTCTTGGAATACAATGGGGGTCATGCATCTCCAGTTACTTAAGGTCATGTGTGTCTATTACAAGAACAGGAAGTTTCCAGGTCTATTGGCGACATCACAGCAGACATCATGATATACTATGTTAATGCTCATTCAAGGAACAAGTTGCATGGCCACAATAACTGGGTTGAACTTTCAACTTTGCCTCCTTAGATATTAGGAAGTCATTTGCCTTTACCCATGTCTATTAAAAGGATTGGGCAGCTAGGTGGTGCAATGAATAGAGGGCCAAGCCTGTACTCAGGGTGCCTCTTCTTCCTGAGTTCAAATTTAGCCTAGATACTTACTAGATGTGTGATCCTGCACATGTCACTTAATCCCATTTGCTTCAGTTTCTTCATCTATAAAATGAGCTGGAGAAGGAAATGGCAAACCACTCCAGTATCTTTGCCAAGAAAACCTCAGTAGAGGTCACCAAGAGTTGTACACAACTGAAAATTGGCTAAACAATGACATTGAGGTTTGTTATTGGTGTTTTCCTCCTATCCATGTATCTATCTATCTATCTATCTATCTATCTATCTATAATTGCCCTTTTCTTCTACAACAATATGGTATTACATAATTGATATCAAGCTACCTGATCTTTTCAAGTGGAATTCAGAATAAGAATGAGTGCTCATAAGGGTGTCTAGGTGGTGCAGTGAATAGAGTCCTGACCCTGAAGTCAGGAGGACCTGAGTTCAAATCTGGCCTCAGACACTAAACATTTTCTAGCCATGTGGACAAGTCACTTAGACTCCATTGCTCTGCCCTCCCTCCAAAAAGAAAAAAAAAAGAAAGAAAGAATGAATGCTCATTAATTTTTCCCCCCTTTAAGCTTTTATTTAGTATTTTACTTTTCCCTAGTTATACGTAAAAAAAATTTTAACATTCAGTTTTAGAACTTTAAGTTCCAAATTATTTCCCTTCCTCCCTCCTTATCCCATCCACTCCCACTGAGAAAGCAAGTAATTCTATATAGTTTATAGATGTGTAATCGTGCAAATCATAGCCATAAATAGTCACGTTGTAAAAGAAAACACAGACAAAAAGAAAACTCAAGAAAAATGAAGAAAGTAAAAAAAAAAGTTTCCATCTTTATTCTGACATCATCAAGTCTTTCTTTAGGGTTGCATTGCATTTTTCATCCTAAGTCCTTCAGAGTTGTCTTGGATTGTTGTCTTGCTGGGAATAACTAAGTCATTCACAACTGATCAACTTGCAATATTGCTGGTACTTTGTACACAGTACAAGTCTTTCCGGGTTTTCCTAAGAGCATCCTGCTAATCATATCTTATAATAAAATACTATTCTATCATAATCACATACCACAACTTGTTCAGTCATTCTCTAATGGATGGACTTCCTCTCAGCTTCTAATTCTTTACCCCAAGAAAAGAATTGCTGTATACATTTTTGTACATATAGGTCCTTTTCCTTTCTGCTTTTTATTGCTTGTTGTATGAAGACCAAGCTGTGGTATTGCTAGGTCAAAGGGTTCTGCAGAATGGTTGAATAGGGGTAACAACTCAACCAACAATGCATTAAAGTTTCATTTTTCCCAATCCCCTCTAGCGTTTGCCATTTACATTTTCTGTCCTATTAGCTAATCTAATAGGTAGAAATATAACCTCAGAACTGTTTTAATTTGCATTTCTTTTATTTATTTGTTTGTTTGTTTGTTTGTTTGTTTTGCTTTCTTGGAGGGGGGAAGGCAGGGCAACTGGGGTTAAGTGACTTGCCCAAGTAAATGTCAAGTGTCTAAGGCTGGATTTGAACTTAGGTCCCCTTGACTCCAAGACCAGTGTTCTATCCACTGTGTCATCTACCTGCCCCTTAATTTGCATTTCTCCAATCAACAGTGAGTTAGAGTATATTTTTATCTATCGATAGTTTTGATTATCAAAAAACTGATCATATCTTTTGATCATTTATCAATTGGGGAATGGCTCTTATTTTTATGAATTTGACTTAGTTCTCTATATGTTTGAGAAAAGAGGCCTTTATCAAAGAAACTTCCTTTCTTTTCACAGTCACTATTGCTAACTGTATTTCCCTCCATCTTATTCATCCTCCCCATTTATTCTATTCTATCACTCCTTTTGACCCTGTCCCTCCTCAAAAGTGTTTTGCTTCTGACTACACCCTCTCCCAGTCTTATTTTCCTCTGGGTAAGATAGATTTCTATACCCAATTCCATATGTATGTTATTATCTCTTTGAGCCATTTCTGATGACAATAAGGTTCACTCGCTCCCCCTCACCTCCTCCTTTTCCCATTCATTGTAAAAGCTTTTTCTTGCCTCTTTTATGTGAGATAGTTTACCTCGTTCTACCTATCACTTGCTCTTTCTCCCAGTACATTTCTCCCTCTTCCATTAATTTTACTTTTTAGATATTATCCCTTCATAATCAACTTACACCTGTGCCTTCTGTCTAACTATCCTCTTTCTAACCACTCTAATAATGATAAAATTCTGAGTTTCAAATATCATCTTCTCATCTAGTAATGCAAACAGTTCAAAATTATTAAGTCTCTTATGATTTCTTTTTCCTGTTTACCTTTTTTATGTTTCACTTGAGTCTTATATTTGAAAGTCAAACTGTTCTATTAAGTTCTGGTCTTTTAATCAGGAATACTGGAAAGTCCTGCATCTCATTGAATGTCCATTCTTTCCCCCTCCTCCAAAGGGGGAAATCCCCCAAAGGATTATACTCAGTTTTGCAGGGTAGGTGATTCTTGATTGTAATCTTAGCTCTTTTGCCTTCCTGAGTATCCTACTCTAAGCCCTCTGATCCTTCAATGTAGAAGCAGCTAAATCTTGTGTTATCCTTAGTGTAACTCTATAATACTTGATTTTTTTTTTCTGGCTAATTGCAATATTTTCTCCTTGACCAGAAAACTCTGGAATTTGGCTATAATACTCCTAGGAGTTTTCATTCTGTGATCTTTTTCAGGAAGTGATCAGTGGATTCTTTCCATTTCTATTTTATTCTCTGGTTCTAGAATATCGTGGTAGTTTTCCTTGATCATGACTTTCAAGTAGCCCAATAATTTTTAATTTATCTCTGTTGGATCTATTTTCCAGGTTGGTTGTTTTTCCTATGAGATATTTTACGTTGTCTTCTATTTTTTTCATGCTTTTGGTTACGTTTTATTGTTTCTTGATTTCTCATAGAGTCATTAGTTCCCATTTGCTCTACTCTAATTTTTAAGGAATTATTTTCTTCAGTGAGCTTTTCATACTTCCTTTTCCACTTGTCCAATTCTGCTTTTTTAAGACATTCTTCTCCTCATTGACATTTTGAACCTCTTTTGCCCATTGGCCAAATCTGTTTTTTAAGGTGTTACTTCTTGTCAGTATTTTTTGTGTATCTCCTTAACCAAGCTGCTGATTTGTTTTTCATGATTTTCTTTCATCACTCTTATCTGTCTTCCTGATTTTTCCTCTACTTCTATTACTTGATTTTTAAACTCCTCTGTGGCCTGAGACTAATGCATATTTTTATTAAAGGCTTTGGATATAGAAGTGTGGGCTTTACTATTTTTTTTTTCTGAGTGTGTGTTTTGATCTTCCTTGTTACCAGAGTAACTTTCAATAGTCAAGGTCCACCCCCACTCCCCCATTGTTTATTTGTTTCCCCAGCCTATTAGCTGACTTTAAGTCTTTGTTAAATTAGGGCTCTGCTTCCAGGGTGGAGGTCACACTCTCTCAAACTTCAGGGGTTTTGTGTAGATATTCAGATTTTCAGAGATATTCATGGACAGTGGTTCTCAACCTTCCTAATACCGTGACCCTTTAATACTCATATATGGGTGTATCTATCTGCATGTGGGCGGACCGGCCTGGAGATGGATAGAGGAGTCGTGTCTCAACTCTTAAGACCATCAGAAATATGTGTTTTCCTATGGTCTTAGGCAACCCCTGTGACCCCTGTGAAAGGGTCATTCAACCTCCAAAGGGTTGCAACCCACAGGTTGAGAACCGCTGTTCTAGAGACTTGTAAGTTTTCAGTTATTCCAATGTGGTATGATATAAGAAGAGTTGTTTACTATTCTCCTGGCCTGTGCTCTGGTCTGTGAGTGACCACAAGCACTCCTTTCTGTCCTGTAACTGTGATGAGGGGCTCCTTTCCACTAGTACTGCAATCTTGGCTATGCCAGTGCTTCTTCTCACCCTGAGACTGTTACCCAGGACTGCAACCTGGATCCAAGTATGGACAAAGCAACAGAATCCTACCTCAGTGCTAGCAAAAATCTAATCTCCTTCTGACTAGTTGTTTGACCCTATTGCCATTTGTGGACTGAGAGTTCTGGAAGCCACCACTGCCCTGCTGCCACTGCCATTGCTGATTCATTCAGTCCTAAGCCCTGCTCTGGTTTGCTGGAGCTGGGGTCATGCTGGCATGACCTAAACTGGAATGTGCTACCGAGGTGTGAGAGACTTTTCTTCCTGATCTTCCTAGGTCACTTTGGTATCTGTGTGCTGATAGGTCTGGAAATCATCACTGCTGCCAGTGGTTCAATAACCTCAAGCCCTGATCCTAGTTTGTTTAGGCAGGCCTGGTCTGAGCTGGTGAGGCCTATGCTGGAATGTGCTCCTCTCTCAGTCTGGCAAAACAAACCTTTCCTGCCTGTTTTCCAAGTTGTCTTGTGTTGGACTTTTTTTTTTTTCACTCTATATTTTTGTGGATTCTGCTGCTCTAGAATTTGTGTAGAGTCATTTTTAAAGGTATTTGGAGGGACTTGGGATGAGTTCTCAGGGAAGTCTCTGCTTTTACTCTACCACCTTGGCTATGCCTCAGTGAACATAAGTCTAAAAGTGAGTAATGATAACCTGAAGCAGATTTAAAAGTCTTGAATTATCTATGATGTTATACGAATCATCTATTATATACCCTAAAATCAACTAGTCAGGAAAGATATTAATTCTTCTGTCTACTTCATTCCTCTTCTATCTTGAAGTATTTGGATTTCCTAATTCAATGTTTTAATTATTTCAATACTGTTAATAATTTAGCACAAATCTACCATTTTAGCCTTTTTTTCTGCTTCTACCAAGCAAATCTTCATGGAAATGGAACTATCCTTGAATGTAATTTATCTCCTGTATCCCCATTGACCTATGCCTTTGTTCTAGCTCTTCCCTGTTACTAAAATGCCCTCTGATCCTTTTTGTCCATAAACTTACTGTCAATTCTTTAAAACCCAACTCAAATGAAATAAAATATTTTTTATTAAATCTTCCCAGATCTCAACTATAGATAATGATGTTTTAGATAATGACCTTTTAGATCATAGGGTTATATGTAGCTTTAGAGACTTAAAGCTAGAAAAAGCCAAGCATGAGCAGCTCTCTAGAGAACTGCTGTTGTGAATAGCTCTAAGGTTCTGATCACATAGTATAGTGAACTCTCTATTCATTCAGCAATAAACTAAGGCAAAACATTCACAAAGACCAAAGTACAGCATTAACAATGATATAATATAACAACTTATCACTAAAGTGGTCACATAGTTTTCACTTAAAGTGGCCACATAGTTTTAAACAAAAGATATCATTCAATAAATCTTTAACCCAATCACCTTTAAGTAGTAATCCTCCTTAAGGGATACAAAGTACAAAAGTCTAAATTTTCCCACCCCTAGATCACATTGTCTTAATCTCTCAGTCAAAAAGGCTTCTTTCTCTTTCAATGGAGATTAGTTTCCAATCATCTTTAAGGGATACAAGATACAGAGTACAAAGTTCCCCCACTCCTAGATGACAGTAAATCATGATCTTGTCAGTTAGCACTAAGAACCCAAAGAGAGGTCTTTTCATATTGTCTTGAGGCTGGCTCCCAAATTCCATGGTTCTTCTTCCATGGGTCTAGCACCCTGGATTCACAGACAGGTAGCTCTCAGCTTCATGTCCAGCTCCTTGACTAGCTCCTTATCCAGCTCCTTGTACAGTTCCTCGTCCAGTTCCCATTCCACATTGAAGCTCACAGTGTCCAGTCCATTTTAAATCCTTCACCATTTCTGTTTCTGGGAAGACAAAGCTTAACAGAGCCAAAACAACATTCATTCACATTGCCAGCACCATCATCAACTCACTATCTTCCTGTGAAATCAACGCAGACACACAAACAAGGTCTGAGAACTCAACAGAAATCCATAAACAAGGTCTGAGAACTCAACACATATTGTCAGTATAGTCCCAGGACCTGAGTCAGGAGGACCTGAGTTCAAATCCGGCCTCAGACTGTAGACACACTTACTAGCTGTGTGACTTTGGGCAAGCCACTTAACCCCAATTGCCCTCCAAAAAACAAACAAACAAGCAAACAAACAGACAAACAGAGTGCCTGGCCTCCACAACTTTTCTGCTTCTCAGTTCTGCTCTGTCCCAGCTGTGCTCCTCCTTATATTCGGTGGTTCTCCTTCCTGTTCCACCCCTTCCTGTTGCATCAGCATGTTCCTCCTACCTTCAAATCACAAAGGGCTCAAACAAAGTGCTGAACACTTAATTAGCTGAAACAAAGTGTTAATTATTTTTTTGCTTGCCATTATAATGATTCACTTAAGCCATTGAAGTTAAACTCAAATGGAAACAAAGACCAATAAACTTTAAGAATCCTAATAGCTGAAAATTTACTTTGGATGCCACATATTAACATTATCTCTGTTCTTTTGTAATTTTTGTTTATTTTTTTAATGTTTTCAAATTGCATTCTATTGGATAGTGTTAATGGCATGTTTGACACTTCTGACCTAAGTCATCAAAAATGAGCAAAATGAGCCATCAAAAATGAGTCAGTCTTTCACAATATGTCCATTGTGGAGATGTTCTGTGTAACTACACATGTACGGCCTGTATTGAATTGCTTGTAATTCCAGTGGGAGTGGGTGATGAGAGGGTAAGGGAAAGAATCTAGAATTTAAAGTTCTAAAATCAAATGTTAAAATATATATATATATATATATATATATATATATATATATATATGTATATATTATCATTATAATTATTTACATGCAACTGGGAAATAAGATATATAGGCACTGGGGTAGGGAGATCCATTTTTCACTACCAGAAAGTCTGAGGAGTGATGGGGGAAGATATAGGAGAAAGCAGAATGGGGGAGGGGGTATACAATGGGATTGCTGTTTTGGGGTGGGGGTAGGGGAAAGACAGGGAGAAAATTTGTAACTCGAAATCTCATGGAAATGAGTGATGTAAACTAAAAATAAACAAAAGTTAATTGAGAAAAAAAGAAAATAAAGGAGGATGAACCTCATATATTTATTTGAAGTAATTTTATTTTGTAATGCCAGAAATAAAAATCAGCAGAAATGAATACTGGAGCATTTTATTCCACTTAGTCTGAATGTACTCTCCTAGTGTTGACCATGTCTTTTGATTCCCCTACCAATCATACTCCTTTTATGTTAGCTCTAGTATTTACCCCCATCCTTTTTCTTTCTATTGGATCCACAATTATATTGGAACCTTCTCTTTCATTTTAGAAATTGTAATAATCATCACCATCATCACACTGATAGTAAATAGTTTACATTTATAGAGCTCTCTGTGGTTACAGAACACTTTTGCATGTGATTTTTCCATCTATTGGAAACTAAACATCAACAATCACAATCACAACAATTTGAATTAGTGGTAAAAGTATTATTCAAAGAAATCTGTGATTGCAAAGATTGAAGTCTCTTTTAGTGATGCAGATTTTTAGCCGTCTACACTATCCATTCTATGTGAATCCTGTCCGTGCACTCCCATAAAATCAACACGATGTTTACTGAAAGGTTCTTCAGGCCTTCTTTACTTTGCCATTATAAGACTCATATAACTGTTCATCTGCCATTATTCATAATCATCACAAGTCCAGTTCATGTATCCTTCCAATCATACAAGTTCTTGCTGGAAACTTTTTTTCCTATTCTTCTTCACCTGCTTTTCATTTTCATTAATTATATTTTCAAACCTACCATATATTTTGCTATTGCTATCATTGGAGGAAAATTATTAGGAGGTCTATGCAATCCATATCTTACTGCCATATGGTAAAACTAGTAAAAAAAAAATAGTATTGAATACTATAGAAAAGGCAGGCCTCTACTTTCATACTTATCGTTGGGTTCAGCAAATGCATTTCACAGTTTCCCAAAGCAAGTAAGCCCTTTCACTTCTTCCTGTGCAACTCTGGTCCCATCTCATTATACACAACCATTCCCTGGGATAAGTATATATTAATAGGTAAGTTCTATATGGTTTCTATGCAAAAACATATTGAGATCAAGACGACCTCATTTCTAATGGGATTTTTTTTTTAAATGGATAGGTGAAACTAATTTGGGTAATTGTAAATCTTTTCCTGGAGGCTTTGCAAAGTTTGTAGCTTGATATATTAGGTAAAAATGGCATTTGTAAAAGGGAACAGCTGGAGGACCCTACCATCTACAAGCAATCTGTATTCCACGGAGTCTCTACCCTAGACCACCTACATTAAGGTGACAAATATCTTTGGGAAATATGAAGTTCTTTGTTGTATGCCTTGTATGTTTATGACCAAAAGTTTGTTGAAACAGTTTTTTTTTTTAACTTCTGTTTTTTCTATTTTTTAAGGATTCATGGATGTAGAGATAGGAGACTCTTTGTTGTAATAGAACCTACAAAATGATTTGTTTTCTTCTATTAAATCAACTTACTTTTTAAAATGTATTATTTTATCGTAAATAATAAGCACAATAAGGCCTGAGGCAGTTAGGTGGAAGAGTGGATATATTCTTGGAATAGAAAGTGGATTTGAACTTGGAATCAGGAAGACCAGAATTCAAATCCTGCCTTAGACAACAGTTTTATGGCACTAAGTCATTTTACCTCTTTCAGCCTCAGTTTTCCTATCTGTAAGTTGATATTACATTAGCAGTCCCCCCACACACAGGGTTGTTGTAATGATGAAATGAAATATGTGAAATGTGCTTCACAAACCTTGAAGTGCTATATAATCATTTGTAACTTTTTAAAAATATTATGTTTCCAAATTTTTTCAACTAATAGTGAGAGGAAGAAAATATGGGTCATTGCTGAATCTGTTATTCTCTCTTAATACCCTTATAGAGGATGCCACTCATTTTTGTACAGATGATTCCCATTAGGATTTTGTATAAATAATAGAGTAGGCATGTTTTCTCTTAGTTATCAATGTTCTCTTACTTCCTTTTTTAAAAATACCTTCTGTGGGAAGCCCCTTCCCTTTTGATGCTTTGTATATTGGTCCCTAAATATACTCACAATATAGTCATCACTGGAGTGGTCTCTTTTTTTTTTTTTTTTTTTTGCACTTGGGCCAATTCAGCTACTTTTCCCATCTTAGATCTCTTTAGTGGCATTTCAAATTCCTCTATAAGTGCATTCAGGAATGTCATATAAGAACTGTGATTCCAGAGTTCTTAATGGAAAAAAAAAACAGTTGAATAAAATGATTTTTGCAAATCGTTTCCATTTTTTTATTTGTAGTTATCTTTCCATTTTCACCCTTGAATGCCTATAGAATGACTTTTGCTTAGTTGCATATCTTACCAAGCTTTCATTAAACATATTTTTGCCCTCCAATGTTTTTCTCTCCGTTAAGACACAGCACTGCTCATGATCATCCATCTTCTTCATAAAATTTTGCAAACATTTTCATGCCCTAAATTTGTGTTGACTTTGGTAGTCATCTCTCAATTTGTGCCAAATAATTCAAATATGTACTGACTAATGTGCTTTCTGAACTTTTTTGATGTTCAATTATGGCAATTATTTAATATTAGTTCAACTCTGGATAAAATTATTATAGCAATTATCAATGTCATCGATGTATATTTTCCTTATTTATTTTAAATTACTTCTTTAAATCATTTGGGATCAAGTTGTTGCAATTGTACTGCATATCTTATTATTAGTAGTATTCTTTTTTCTTATTTTCTACAAATACTGATCTTGCCTCTGAAAGATAATTGATCTGACTGAACACAGAAAGGTTGCCCATGAATAACTCAAACATCAGTAAGAGGTCTTTTCCTGACTTTTAAAATGTAATTTATTTCATTCATTGCAATGTTTTGTGCTCATCATATCCAGGATCTACCAATTCTTTTTTTTTTTTTTCAAAGAAGCATTTATGGCATATAGATGTGAGGAATCTATAATCTGTAGGCTTTCACTCTTTCTCATTGCTTCTTCCTGAACTTTAACCAATAATTTTCTCTATCCTTACCATTTTCATTGAAATCAAAAGACATATGAGTGTGTATTGATTAATTTGTAAGTTCTTATCAACACCTTTGTAAAAAAATTTCTGTTAATTAATCTTGCACAAACCATACTGTTTTTTCTTTTGTACCTATTTTAAAATTTATTTTGTTTAATGTTTACATTTTAATTTCTGAACTGTCTCCTTCCTATTCTCCCCACCTAACACTAGTGAAAGTTATCATTTGACAAAGATTTATAAATATATATATATGTGTGTATATATATATATATTCACATATGCACATATGTGTATATGAGTGTATATGCCACTCACAAAAATGAGTGGCATCCTCTATAAGGGTATTAAGAGAGAATAACAGATTCAGCAATGACCCATATTTTCTTCCTCTCACTATTAGTTGAAAAAATTTGGAAACATAATATTTTTAAAAAGTTACAAATGATTATATAGCACTTCAAGGTTTGTGAAGTGTGTGTGTATACACACATGTATATATATGTATATATGTGTATATGTGAATATATATACACATATGTGAAGTGTGTGTACATATATATACACATATATGTGAAGTGTGTGTATACACACATGTATATATGTATATATGTGTATATATATAATATGTATATATATATACGTATATACATAACCATACTATGCATACTTCTATTTATCAATTCTTTCTGCATCTCTTTTCTTAGTGGTCTTTTTGCAAATACTAGTTGTTAGTGCTGTAAATATCTCATGGAATGTTTCTTGTAACCTTTTAGTAGATGTTAAAACCTACTCTGCTAATTCTCTGCTTTGTCTCTTCATGTAGTTGCTATTACCCATCTTTCTTTCTTTTTTGCTGTTTTTGGAGGGGGGAGGGCAGGGCAGTTGGGATTAAGTGACTTGCTTGTTTTGTGTGTGTGTGTGTGTGTGTGTGTGTGTGTGTGTGTGTGTGTGTGTTTGTGTTAAGCATCTGAGGTCAGATTTGAAGTCAGGTCCTCCTGACTCCAGAATCAGTGCTCTATTCACTGCACCACCTAGCCGCCCCTATTATCCATCTTTCAATTGAGTAGCAATTACTTTCTGCTGACTTTATTTAAAATTAGATTGTCAGGATTGATGTGATCCCCAAACTCCAACACATATTAATGTACATTGAACATTAATCCCAAAATTATATTAAAATTAAAGTTGTAAAACTATGTGATATTTTAACATCCTGTGAAGCCTTTTATATCACTCTGCCAATATTTCTGCAAGTATACAAATATGTTATATAAGGCTGAGTAGCACTGTTACAATTATATTATTAATATTATTTACATGGATTTTCATGTCATAAAGACAATAATCATTACGATTTCCTTTCTGCTATTACCTAATTTTGACCTCAGAAAACAGGATTGGTTTGCTACCAGGTATGTACCTGAAAATTTAGCAGCTTGTAGAACATTCAAGGGGTTTTGCCCTTATAATAAATAGCCTTCGAGAATGGAAGGTGACCTCCATATTGTAATGATGTATTAGGGTGGAACTTCATGGAGAGCAGTTCTTATTACTCTAATTTTACCAATAAGAAAATATAATAAGACATTAAGTGTAAAAACTTATAACTTGTAGACTGAAATGTATGTCTTCTGAGTTCAAAAGTAGTATATTTATTCATGACATATTGTGCTATCTTTTGATAAAATGCAAACTTCTTGAAGAAAGAGGCAATTTCATTTTTGTCTGATCTCAAGTACCTCACATAGTGCCAGACACAGAGCAAGTATTTACTAAATTCTTATTGGTAGATTGAATCTATTGTAACTTTTCTTTGAATGTGTTAGTATTGATCATGATGCTGATGAGATGAAGGAGAAGTTTATAACAGTTTCACGTCTGAAATAGCCACTTTGTTGTTGTTGTTCCATGTTTCTTTCTTCTCAGATTTGGGTATATTGCAATATGTGTCTGTATTTATAGGTTTTATCCCAAATACTATTTTCATAAGGCATGCATTATTCCAAAATTTGCAACCAACATGTGTTAAATAATTTAGGACAATTTTTCTGTTTCTGTAGCAAAAGAAACATCACAATTCATGTCAAGTGAATTTAGTCACAAGATGGCAGTATTTCTGAATCATGGATACAACTTCCTGTTAATTGTCCCAAATACTTTGTGTTTTTGGCAGAGTAATCTGGAGATCCAATATTCAGAATTTTGCCAGTATATCATATTGCTAAAATTTTATTAATGCATTTAGGAAGATTGGAATGTATTCATTTGAATGATTTATCTATTTTATTTTGATTACCAAGAAGAAGAAAAAAAATAATATCCCTTTGTATTTAGGGAGTAGGAAGCATAGAACCCGTAGATGTATCAGTCTAGTTCTGATTGCCTTTAATTTCACTATTTTAGGATGATGCATTCTCTTCCCTCCTTCCCCTTCCCCCCAAGGAGCCTCTTCAGTCAAAGTTGGCAGGGCAACCTGAAGTTAAGTGCTCTATATTTAATGTGGAGATTAGCCATGCAAAAGTAAAGAGGTTTGTTAGGAAGAGACACCACCAACCTCTCATGAAGGATACATAATGGGAAGAAAGCATCTTTACTCAGAATGGAAAGCAGTATAGGTCATATCAATTGAGGGACTATAAAGTGTTTACTGCCATTGGTGGAAAGACTGAAATTATACAGATAACATGATGTGCAAGGGATTGGGAAATAACTGTTTGTACTTAGTCAATTCAATGCTTTCAGTAATATAAATATCACCTAAAATGTACATGTATCTTACAAGCATGTATACATATGTGTATGTATATATTTACATATAGTCTGTATTTTTATATCTGCTACATATATTGCATATATGTGAAGATTTTTGTAGCATTTAGTATCTACACTTAATTGAATAAACATTTAATTGCTTTTTAGCTACAATGTAGAAAGCTAATGTAAAAGTGAAATAAGAGACACTCCTGGCCCTCAAGACTCATGCAATCTAGAGTGGGAATAAGACAGATAAAGAGTTAAATATAACCTAAATTGTAACAGAAGTAAAAAGATAGTATGAGCTATTTGAAAAGTGGGAAATCACCTTTAACTGGTGGAATTCTATAAAGCTTTCTGAGATGTTGATCATCATAGTGAAGAAAATGTATGAAAAAGGAAACAAAACTACTGGCTCAAGGTAAGGAAGAACCCCCTCCCGACCTTAAGCCCCTGAAAGATGGTAGTAGAAATTACTAGCACAAGAAAAGGGAGTCTTCTGCTTGAATATATATTGGATATTTTTACTTTTCATTTCAATCTGCTCACCCTTCCAGATCTGTGTTGTCTTAGAAAGGATCAATCTAACATCCAGTTTGTCATTAGCTGGTATGGAGTGAACCCAAGAAGAAAAATCATTTTCCTTTCAAATTTTGAAGGTTTTAGTGAGAGATATCTTCCCTTTACTAATGAGCACTCTGGCAAAGGATCTATTTTTACTTAAATCTTTTTTTTTCTCTTATACACATTTGAAAGTGCTTTGAGAAGTTTATATATACATATATATACACACACATACATATATATATATACACATACATGCATACATAACACACATACATATATGTGTGTGTATAAGCATGTGTGTGTGTATGGTGATCGTTATCATTTTTGGTTGACTTTAGCAGAACTGGTTAACATTGCTTGGATTTGAGTGTCAATTTATTAGAGAATAAAGTATTATGTGTCCCCCTTATTTTAAGTAATTTCAATATACACAATTTCAGAAAATTAATTTGTTTTTTTTAAAGAAATCAAATTTTAGACTTTGGGAAATTTTCAACTGCTGAAAACTTCAATTAATAGGCAGATAAGTACAAGAACCTTGGGATTCAAAGTACTCCCATTCCTAACTCAGTCCATTTGTTCTGCTTCTTGCCCAATCCTCACAGACATCTTCTAGAGCAATAACAAGTTTGAAAAAAAAGCAGTTATCACAGCAATGGTCAGACAACTCTCACATACAGGACAGGCAGGTTAGTCTAGCTGAAAGAACAAGGCACTTTGCTGTAAACTGAGAGTAAAAAGTACACTCAGGGAGAGTCAAACCATATGATGGCCTTGACCACCATCTTCCCTTAGTCAGTAATGAGGGCAGCAGAGAAATCATAACTGGAAAGCCTTGAGAATGCATGGACTTCCAACCTAGTATCTGCAGCAACCACAGCAACTCCCGTCTATGGAGATATGGGCCTGCTCCTGTAGATGCATTGCCAAATCTATGGAAGAGCAGGATAAAAGAAATTTCTTCTTCAACAAAAATATTTTTCCTTATTATATGTGTAAATTAAGAAACTGATATGTTTTCATCAGTGTAATGACATTAAAGAAGAGGAATTGCATCTGCTTTGTTTTTGTATCCTAAGGATCATGATACTGTTCATAGGCTTCATCTCCTCCAGTAGAATATAAACTCTTGAGAACAAGGAATACATTTTCTGATTGTATTTTCACTTAGCTCAGTGCTTTCCACAGGTTGCTTTTTAATAAATGTTCCATTCATTCCTTCATAAAGTAATATAACAATCCATCCTACTGTGACTGTACCCTCCCTCCACCGTCAAATACCATTACATCACTAATAATAGCTTTGTCTCCTTTACCAACTAGTATAGTGGTTGTTTCAAAAAGAAGACATTTAGGGGCAGCTAGGTGGTGCAGTGAAAAGAACACCAACACTGGAGTCAGGAGGACCTGAGTTCAAATCCAACCTCAGACATTTAACACTTACTGCCTGTGTGACCTTCTACAAGTCACTTAGCCCCAATTGCCCTGCCTACCCCCTCCAAAAAAACAGAAGATATTTAATCATGTTTTCCTCTTTCCTAACTTTTCTCAGATGCTCTCCTACTATCTTGGCTAATACCAGTCCATTTTCTGTCCTATTCTGTTTCCAGTGAGTTATAGGACAGCGAGTCAACGCAATTTAAGCAATTAAGCACATTTCATATAAATAGTTTTATAAATTTTATTTCAAATTAGATGCTGAGAGATATTCATCAAATTTACTTAACCCCATTTCCTACAATTTTTTTTCCAAAGAAGAGAACAGGAGATATGGGGGAGGAGGGGAGACAGATTGCTTTTAAACCAAAGAACTTACAGTTCCTCAATAAATTCTAAAAAGACAATGTGGAAAACAATGGCTTGTATAATTTCATATGATTAAGTGCACTATATATCAAAGATATAAATCAATCTCAAAAATAAATTAATTAAAAATAATTTCAGATATTCTTATTGAAATTCAGAGATACCCCCTAAACACACACACACATACACACACACACACACACATATACACACATACACACACATACACACACACACAGAGGGAGAGAGACAGAGAGAGACAGAGAGACAGAGAGAGAAAAACACTAGAAATAATGAAGGAAATATAAATTTGCATCTTAATCCAAGTTCAGGCTTCTCCTTCCAGCTTCAATTCACATTTAATTCAAGGAGAAGTGGGTGACATATTTCATTTCCCTAGGTAACCACACCAAAGAACAAGGGAATTAGTCTAGAAATGTCAAAGATTCTAAACCTAGCGCCTATGAATGTCTAAAAAAAAAAACCCTAGTAACTATTTCTATATATTTTGATTCTTAATCCTACATTACTTTGTCATCCTATGCTATTTGTTTCGTTCCCTTAAAACATTATTCTGGGAAACTGAGGGTTAACAGGTCTCACCAGACTGCCAAAGGAGTCTATAACACATGGGAAAAAAATGGTTTAACACATAGAGCTCAGAAGTCCCCTAGAGGGTTGTGTGAGCAGTTTAAGGAGAGACCATTTGGGCAAGAATGGCCATTTTAAAAAGTGAGTTGGCATAGAAGAAAGACAAAAGTCTAAAGTGGAAAAAAAAACGTATAGCTGCTTGACCACTATGGTAATTGAAAATATCATCCCGCTAAAACCACTAGAGTTTCGGCTATATTGTCCATGGGAGTTATTATTTTCACATTTTTAAAAGTATATCCCCATTCGTGAAACATTCCCAGACCTAATAGTGTTTAGAAGTTGAAAAATAATGCTTTGAAGTATTATTATAGGAGACAGATTAATTCTCTAGCTGAGTCTGTTTGAAGGTTTGGGATATAATAGTGCACATTTACCAAAAGGAAAAAAAAAATAAAAATAAACTCCTGTTCAATGATTGACCTTTAAAAATCTCCAGGCATTCATTATGCTTTCAATAGAAATAAGGTAATTAATTTTGAAAACAAAAATGACTGTGTGAAAATTAGTGAGATATGAATGCTATTGGCCAAGTGACCCTGTCTGTCAGTCTGCAATATGGCTAGTCCACCTACAATTGGGGGATGATACAAAATATCAAAATATGGTCACTTAAAATTTACATATATTTTCCTAACAGAGATTCTGTGAGGAGAATAATTCTGTTGTTTTTCTCCCATTTACAGATGAAGAAATTAAGATACATAATAATTAAATAATTTTTCCCAAATCATACAATGGGTACAGAGGACTGAGATTCATATACATATCCCTATTCTATTAACAAAACATTTTTAGTATATCATTATGTTCCTTAGCCTATATGAGAACAAAAAATATAATTTAGACATTTAGTTTAAATATTTTAAAATCTTACTTTTTAATAAAAATGTAAAGACAAACGTATATAATATATTTTTAGCACCTTAAACACATATTTTCATAGCCTTCATTTCTTAGTGTCCCTGAAGGTTTCATCTAAATTTAAACAGCCTTCATGTTGGACAGAAAGATTACATTTAAACAACTATTTTCAATTGAAATGTAACATATATATATTATATACATATATATACATATATATAGTGTTTTATTAATATGGTATGTGTACTAATTTTTGAAAAGCACCTTTTACACCACCACACATGCTATTAAGGAATTCTATCCTGGACTTCAATTCAGTGTTAACTACCATAGTGTGAAGTCATGGTCCCTGCTATCATTTGTTTCACATTAGTTACTCTCAGTGGAAATTGTCTTTTATTGTAACTCTTTGTAATACACACACACACATATATACACACACAAATTTGAAGTGGTAGAATTATGGAAAAAGTCACTTTGTTGTGGAGAGCGAGGGTTATGAAGGACACATAAGAAAAGTAGATGGATATAGGTCTCAGGAGGTGAGTTCTAACACCTCTCCATCATATGCTACGATTGTAATTTTTTTTAACCTTTAGAAGGTGTTTCATCCTTTTTTTTCCCTCTATCCTGACTCATACAATTTAAAGTTTCTTTTATTGCCTTTAGCATTAAAATTGATTGAAGTTCAGAGTATTTTGCACGCTTAATAATCTCACAGCATCACAGAAGATCAAGTGCAATCAAGTCAGCAAGCAAAAGAGAAGAGATGCAAATAGGCCTTTATATACAAGTTATAGATAAAATAAACAGAACATGGTTGACAAGAAAAGGACTAGCAATAAGCAAGATTAGGAGAGGCTTCTTACAATTGTTTGAATTTTATTTAGAACTTAAGTTATCCAAGGAATACAGAAGATAGAGAAGAGGAAAGAGAAAATTCCAAGATCTTGGACAGTCAGTACAAATTCCTAGTCCAGAGATAAAATGGATTGTGCAAACACAAGGAGGTCAGTATCACTAGATCACAGACCATGTGGAGGGGACTAAGGTATAAAAGCACTGGAAAGGTAGGAAGCAGGACAGGTGGTAAAGAGTTTTAAAAGCCAAATGGAAGATTTTATATTTTATCCTTCAAGTCATAAAGAACTACTAGAGTGCATTGATTGGGGGTGGGGGTTCGAGTATGACATTGTCTTACCTATGCTCTTAGCAGATAAATTTAATACTGAATGGAAGATGGACTAGAGTGGGAAGAGACTTGAAGTAGGAAAAGAATCCAAATGGCTAGTGCAATGGTGTAAGTGTGAGTTGATTAGAACCTTCTCCAGAGTGGTGGCAGTTTCAGAAGAAAGAAGGAGGCATATCTGAGAGATACTCAAAACATAGCATTTATAGGACTTGGCAACTGATTGGATTTGGGGGTTGGAAAAGTCTGAGGAGTCAAGAATGACAAGTAGATTGTGAAGCTGGACATGTGAAAGGTTGGTGGTGTCCTTGAGAGTAACAGGCAAGTTAGGAGCAGGGAAGGCTTTAAGGGAAAATTTAATCAGTTAATTGGACATGGTGATTTGAAGGAGTTTACAGGATATTCAGTTCCAAATATCCAATGAGCAGGTATAAATGTGAGACTGGAGGTCAGGAGAAAGGTTATGGGTGGACAAATAGATATCTGAATCATCTGCAGAGAAATGATAATTGAATTCACAGAAACTTATCAGAACACCGAGTAGAACAGTGTAGAGGGTGCAGAGATGATCCTCAGAAGTCATATTCCCCAAAGCATAACTGAAAAAGCTCCCTATCTGCAAAATGTCTTATAAATAGATTTCCAATCTATACTTGAAGACCTCTGATGCATGTACACCTACTCTTTTGTGATAGTTTATTCCACTATTTCTTTCTTTTCTTTCTTCTTTCCTTCCTTCCTTCCTTTTTTTCTTTCTTTCTTAATACAATTAGGATATATTACAAATTTATGTAGCAATAACTTAGTTCATACCATGTAATAAAAAGCACATAAATCAAGATATTCTACCTTTTAAAGGTTCTACACTGTAGGGTTTTTTTCTTTGTCTTTTTTTGCAGACACATTAGCCATGGGAATCCTTAAAACCTATGGCCTTTAAAACTTCTGTTGACCTTTCTATTGAGAGGTAAATTATATACAACAATAATGACGAGGATGAATAGAACAGTTGTCTATTATGAATCATTCCAACTTTGTTCAACAATAACTGAAACTCTTTTCTCATATTCTCACTTATTTTTCTTATAAAGCTGCACTACCTGTCTATTGGCAAGACTCTTAGGACTAGGTTCATCCAGCAGAGACTGAATTGATGTTAAAATATAAGACATATCATACATTGGCCTTCAATGATTCTGGTGAATATCGAAACATATGCCACCATCAACATAGACATTTGGATGAAACATCTTTGATAAGAGCCTCACAGTTTATTTGAATACTCTTCTGAGAATCCTATTACTACTTTAAAGGCACCATCCTCAAAAGGTTTGCCTTCTGACCCAAATATAACTATTCCACTGCATGTTGTTGTTTTCAAATGATCTGCCACTAAAACACACAGTTAGGTCTTCTTACAATTCCTTGAAGTCCTGCAAGAGCCTCATCCTGGTTGGGGTCAGTATGATCCCTGTTCCTCTCTACAGTCTGTATGAGATTCCTGAGCTCCCAACCCTCTGGCCATAGTACTCAGGAGCACCACCACGTAATTTCACTGTTTCTTAGCTCTAATTATTTAAAAATGTTTGTCTTGACACAAAATTCAAACTTTTCCATTTTTTTTGCAATTTTGATCTTTTGCTCCCAATTCTACCCTTCAAGACCAAATAAACAAGACTAATTATTTTTTTCCATATTATGGTATTTCAAATGTTTAAGTTCCTGTTATGTTTTCCCTATGTCTTTCTGTTGCCATCCTAGACATCAATTTTCCTTTAGTTTATTCTTAAATGGCAAGATCTTAAAGTAATTCATAATCTTGGTTGTCTTAATCTTAATACTCCACAGTTTAACCATGGTCTTCCTGAAATATGGTGCCCTAAACTAGAAGTAGTTCTTCAAATAAGAGACAGAGAATAGTAAAACTATGATTTCTTCATTCCTGAGTGCTATACCCGTCTTAAAGTCATGAGATAACTTGACTCATATCACATTGTTGACTCATATTGAGATTGTCACTCACTAAAACCCACAAATCTTTTTCATCTGCACTTTATTAACTACCCGTCCCCCATGTTGTACTTATGAAACTGATTTCATCATACCCAACTGAAACAGCTTTTTTCTTACAAACTATTATAATATCAAATATGTCCAAAAATAAGTAATAAAAAAATTCATCCTATAATTACTGAAAGCAGTCAGATAGATGCAAGTGTTACTGAACACATGAAAAAAATGCAATGCTGGCATCAACAATGGATGCTGACATGTTGCCTGAAACAGACATTTAGCAAAAATATATTTTATTTGTGGTGCTTTGATTCCAGTGACTTTGTCTCTATTCTAATTGTATTCTCTTCCAATACAAATTCCTTCACAATTAATAAAGCTACACATTGACTTATATACGTCCAGAAAAATAGGTCATGACATAAGCATTGACTTTATGGCTTATAACCATACTCAGTCTTTGTCATCTGAATGATTCCATGAAAGTGCCCTTGACCAAGTGGTAATCTCTACTGAGCATTAACAAACATAAACAAGCATGTCTGATATACTACAAGCAATCTCCTTTCCATACTATTCTTCCAAATTTATGACTTTTTCTACTAGGCTCTACATTTTACCTTGAAGGTTTCTTAATAAATAGGTACCATTTAATAATTTCAGCAAAGGAGGGTTAATTGTAAGAATTTATATTGTGTTTTGTTCTGTTTGGGAGGTTGACTCATATTTATTCATGTCCTGTGCCTTGTATTGGTTTATTGCTAGAATCCATGTTTATTGGACTATTTCAACTAGAGTCAATTCTTTGTGCTTGAGATAGAACTTAGTACAAAAGAAACCAAAAATCTGAGAGTATACCAGTAACTCTTTGGTAACCACCCCTCGCCCCTCCTAAACACACGCACATGCTTTCTATGGAGTAAAAAAAAAACTGTCCTCTAATCAATCTTTGACTTGAGTGCTTGTATAGGAACTTCAGCCCCTTTTAATGTAGTAAAAATAGGCCCACGATATTGTGTGAGATTCTCAAAGAAGTGCAGGAAAGGGCAAAATAAGGAAAAGAGATTATTTTTTAGAAACCTCCACTAGGAATTTGGTGTTTAGGCTATGGTATGGATCTTTTTGTATTTATTTATTTGTAGGCATGTTGTGTCTCCCAGATGAATGGAAACTCATTGAGGGTAGGAACGAGTTTCCATATTGGTCTTGTATCCGTAAGACCACGAACAATGCCTCACATTTTGTAGGCATTTAAGAAATGCTTGTTTGAACATATTAGGATCTTAACAAATGCTTATTAAAAGAAGGAAGGAATCTCTGTCTCTGTCTCTCTCTTACACACACACACACACACACACACACACACACACACACACACACACACCCCAAACAAATGAAAATGGTAACAAGAATACTACTCTGAAAATTCAGTGAAAAATCACTCTGTATCCTGGACTAAAAATGCAGGCACCTCCTCCTTGATTACATCAAGGTTTTCATGCCAGTGAATTGGAGCAATCTAAATTTACTCCACAACGTCAAGTAGGTACATCATTGATCTCCATTTCCTAGCCTAAAGTACTCTAAAACAATGAAGACCATCAATAAGCAGCTATTGCATAGAACAAAATTCTTGAGGAAAAGAGCTTAAATTACTTTGTGCATTATGTTTGAATCTATCAAGATAAAAGGAGACACTAGAAACTAGCTTTAACATAATTATATAAATATCACTTGTAAGAGAGTTAGGCTAAATAAAAATATTTTATGATGTCTTATGATTTTGTAAATTGGAGACTTTCAGTATTTACTTGAACTTATTATTATTATGAGTTTTTTTTTAAACTACCAAACTCTATATAAGAAAAATGAGAAAATTGGGCTTTGTATAAACAAGAATAGAGTGAGGCTATATTTGGAACTAAGTAGACATGGGAAAAATATTTCTCCTATCACAACATCAGGAAATTATTCCATCCATCTATGTGGCTAGTTTCATCTAATACCATAGCTGTTCTTTGAAAGGCATAATGGTATAGTTGAAAGAAGACAGATTCTGGAGTTAGCAGCTCTGGGTTTAAATTCTCTCTCTTGTACTTATTAGTTAAGTGCTCTTATATAAGTCACTTAAATTATTAACTATTCCTAAGAACAGCTGCTGTTCTGATAATTTCCTAAATGGTATCCAATGTGTCAAATTTGATGATTGGATAACATTGAAAAGTGATTTCGACTCTTGAAAATAGAGCATGTAGATGACAACATTCCATTCTCTCCCCTGCCTTCTCCACTCCACCTCCTCTGCAGCACTCCTAATCACCCCCCAACACACAGCAAGGAAGGCTCAGAGAATGCACAAACATGAACCAAGCTTTTGCCCATTATATTATTTTCAACTAACACCAGAGAACTAAGTAATTACAAATTACATTAGGAATACCATATGCAATCTAGTACTTGGAAGAAATCATTACTTGAACTTTAGAACCCAAATATGTTTATTTTCCAACCCTCAAAGTGATCAAGATCTGTGAAAATAGTTAGGCATCTAGAACAATTTCTGAATTATGGTCAGAGAAAATATCTATGCAAAAAAGAATGCAAGGATGTTAAATAAGCATTGCTTATTAATAAGAAGTCATCAGTAGTGGAAGCAAATGTATTTGTAGAGGCAAATAGAATGTCTGATGTAGAATATTAAGATTGCAATCCAAAATCAGACAAGCATATTCTTTTGTGTTATCTATAAAGTCCAACCATAAAATCCCTGGTTTCTTCTTCAGTCATTCAAAAACCTCTTAATTCTAATTTTATTTATCTATTTGATTTGACTTTAAAGAGCTAACAGAAGACAAGCTAAGATTTCATATTTTTTTAAAAGAAATACTTTACGTTGCTACAGAGGAGTTTTGGATAGATAAAATGTAGCTTTTCACCATGCTTATACCTCACTGTATTTGGGCACCACACCAGATTTACTGAATCTTTCCTCATATTTATTAGCTCTGAACAACATGGGCATCTGCTGATTATTATTTCATTGCATGTCTGTTTAAGCATTATCATGGTATTAGCAGTTCTTTCAGATAAGTGTGTGTGTGCTCTTTGATTTATAAAGGTCAGCAAGTGACTACATAGATCAAAATTTGACTTTTTTTCAATAAGGGTCTAGCTTAGTCAATCAATAGGTTAGTGCCTTTCAGAATACAATACCAAAAGTCCTTGGGGAAACTCTCCTATGTTACAAGAAAGACACATAACACCTTGACTGGCAAAAGGAAGAAAAAAAGTATGTGTGTGTGTGTGTGTGTGTGTGTGTGCGCGCGCGCATTTGTGTGTGTATACACATATATTCACATATCTATCTATCTATCATCATCATCATCATCATCATCATCATCATCTTCATCTATCTATCTTTCTGTAACCTTTTAGTAGTTGTCCTGTTAATTAATGGTTTTCTATTTAGGCTAATGAGAAGAAAAAGAGATTAATCTGTGAGACCTAATGCCACTAGATGTAGGTTGTTTGGAAATGTTCTTTTGTTCTTTTTCTTCTTAAATTTGACACTGGCTTTGCAAGGTATACGGGTATCTTTGGTTGGGCAATACTCATCATTGCTCTCCTTTGTATCCCCCTTGTCTCTAGAGATTTAATTGCTCAAACACTGCTGCAAACACACACACGTGTATCTATATACACACATATATATTTTTGTATATACACACGGTATATAGCATGTGTACATATGTATGCCCATACATGTCATATGAAATATGACATGTGTGTATTTGTTTATGGATAATGTCTAATGGATAAAGTCTTTCAACTGCTCAGTTCCCCTTCTTTTCTATCTTATGTATCAGAAGAAAACTTGGGAGTAAAATCACACTACCTACCCAGTCAGAAAAAAAAAAATCCTTTATTTAGGCAAAGGTTTCACTCTCTAATTTTATATTGTTTATCTCTGATGTTGTAGAGGCATAGAAGAGTTGGGCAATGAGCAGGATTACCTTTTTTGTTAGATCTACTCTCAATTCTTGAAAGGGTAGATACATCCTGGAAATTTAGCCTCAGTCTTCTATTCCAAATATGATTGATTGTGGGTGGGTGAGGGTAATGTCCCTCCTTTCACTTTCTTCTTTTACCTGTTGTCTTGTGCTGCTGGTTCTTTCTGGCTCAAAGTATAAAGTCCTGTGCTGATCTGAGAGGGCTAACTTTCACTGTTGCTACTGTTCATCTCTTGACATGCTCATGCAATCTTCAATTTCTCTCTCACCAACTCTGTGTACCTTTAAGAACTGTCCAGTTTCTTTCAGTTCTGCCCTCTCGCTCAAAGACTGAGATAGTTCTAAGTCACTCTCAGGGCTTCTAAACTACCAATCCCAAAATACCTATATATTCCAAAATGCCTATTACAGATAGAGAGAGAGAGAGAGAGACAGAGAGAGAGAGACAGAGACAGAGACAGAGAGAGAGACAGAGAGAGAGAGAGTCATATATATGTGTATATATATACATATGTATCACAAGTGATTAAAAATGTAGTTTGAAACATCATAGAACACATAAATTACTCTTGCTTTCTTCAAAGAAGTCATTCTCTGAGAATAGACAGTTATGGCTTCCTTGCTCATATTGTTTTATAACTCCTTGATGTTGAAAATTCCTTATAGTGTCCTTAGGGGTGGATAATATTCCTGGATTTATGATAGATTTTTTAAAGAACCAAAAAGCGTTCAGATACAAGTCTTTTGAATAATGTGCATTATCAGGCTTGGTTAATTTCATTTGGGCTATAAAATGAAGTATGACTAGAAAGTGATGAGATCAGTTTCTTTTCATGGATCATAAACTACTTTCAAATGCAGTTACTAATGTGTTTTAGTAAATGCGACCACTTGCTCCATTGGAGCAAATATGATAATAATCACTTTCAGAATCAAGGTTTGAGTTAGCCTATTTAGTCAGTTCCTGTAATCAGTTCTCTTATTCCTTTCCAGTCTCCATAGATATACGCAAACTAAAATAGCCTCCACTCAAGATTATTTGAATTCCCAGAAATATAAACATAGGGCATGTTTCCTATGTGACATATCCAAATAGACTGACCTAACATAAGCAGACTTGTTGGTGGAGAAATCCTGACCCTGTAGGATATGGTTTCTATTCACGTGTGTCTATATGAAGGTCCAAATTTTGAAATTAATTGTACATAGTGACAAATTTGTACTAACCTTGCTCAGCATGACTGTAAGAGTTAGTAAGATCAGATCACCAGCATTAAAAGTGTAGATAATGCTAGTTGTCATGATCTCAGGATAATGGTTTGCAAAGAATTTTTGTTTATATCTCTGACCTCTACTGACTGTTTTTAATAATCATACCTTTTCCATAAGTACTATGAGTTTGTGTCCTATACAGTATTTCTATCACAGGCACTTAACCTTAGTATTTGCTGTTAGCTCCACAACTAGTGTACACTACTGAGAATTAACATAAATATACATTTTGTTTTGTTTTTGTTTTTGTTGTTTGAGTGGGGAAGGCAAGGCAATTGGGGTGATCACACAGCTGGTAAGCGTGTCAAGTGTTTGAGGCTGGATTTGAGCTCGGGTCTGTTTGACTCTAGGACCAGTGCTCTATTCACTGTGCCACCTACCTGCTCTCAAATTAATAAAAATATAAATAACTTATTTGAACTTCAGGAGAGTCTGTGCAATAGGCATTTGTGATTATGATCATTTAAAAATGGAGAAACAGACACAAATATATTCTATAACTTTTTTTTAAGGTCATAAAACTTATTATTGGCAAATATGGGGAAAAAACAGTCTCTCCATTGCCAACACAATGGAATTACCATTATCTTTCTTGTGACTTAAATGTCTTATTCTTTTGGTTCTTTGTCTCAAAGTTTAATACATTTGCTCTACATACAGTTCTTTCTTGTTTTCTAAAGTGTGCTATGTAACATCTTATATTCTACATTTCATAAATATGTCCAAAAGAGATTCATGACTTTTTAAATTTTATATTTAGTATTTTGTTTTCCCAAATTACAAGTAAAAAGTAATTTTTTACATTTGTTTTAAAAAAATTGGGTTCCAAATTCTCTTCCACTCTCCTTACCCTACCCTCCCCCCCATTGAAAAGGTAAGCAGAGTTTCCTTCGATCACTGTATTGCTGAGCATAGCGAAATCATTCACAGTTGATTATTTTACATTATTGCTGTTACTATATGCAAAGTTCTCCTAGCTCTACTTATTTCACTTTGCATCAATTTACATAAGTCTTCAAGTTTTTCTGAAAGCATCTAGCTCATCATTTCTTATGGCACAATAGTATTATATCACAATCACATACCACATATTGTTTGGCCATTTCACAATTGATGGGCATCCCCTCAATTTCCAATTCATTGACACAAGAAAAGAGTTGCTATAAATATTTGGGAATATTTTCAAATTACTCTACATAATGGTTGAATCAATTCATAACTTCACCAACAGTGCAGTATTCTCAATTTTCCCATTTTCCCTTCAGCATTTGTCATTCTCCTTTCCTTCCTATTACCAATATAATACAGTGTGAGGTACTACTTCAGAATTGTTTTAATTTGCATTTCACTTATCAATAGTGATTTACAACATTTTTAATATGCTTATAGATAACTTTGACTAGTTCATCTGAAAATTATTTATATTTTTATCCTTTGTCAGTTGGAGATAGGCACTTTTTGTTGTCATTGTTGTGTTTATTATAACTCATTTCTCTATATATTTAAGAGATGGAGACTTTATCAAAGAAACTTGTTTCAAAACCATTTTTTCACAGTAATGATTACTAACTGTATTTTCCTCTATCCTATTTCTCCCTTCTGTATTCTCTTTCTCTCCCTCTCTCCCTCTCTCTCCCATTTTACCCTGTACTTCTTCAAAAATGTTTTGCTTCTGACTACTAAATCTCTCAATTCACCCTCCCATTTATGAGTATCCCTCCTTCCTTTCCTACTATCCCCTCTTCCCTTTCTACTTTCCTGTAGGTAAGAGAGATTTCTATACTCAATTGAGTGTGCATGTTATTCCTTTTTTGAACCAATTCTGAAGAGAGTAAGGTTCAAGTATTCCTAACCACCTCTCCCATCTTTCCCCCCTTTGTAAAAGCTCTTTTTTGTCTCTTTTATGTGATATAATTTGTTTCATTAAACTTCTCCCTTTCTCATTCTTCCAGTGCATTCATCTTTCTCATCCCTTAATTTTTTTTTGAGATATCACCCCATTATGTTCAATTCACACCTGTGACCTTTGTCTATATATATTCCTTCTAACTGCCATAATCATGAGAAAGTTATTAATTACATGTATCATCTTCCCATGTAAACAATTTAACCTTATAAAGTCCTTTATGATTTCCCTTCCTATTTGTCTTTTTATGCCCCTCTTGAGTGTTGTATTTGGAAGCCAAATACTCTGTTCAACTCTGGTCTTTCCATCAGGAATTCTTGAAAGCCTTTTATTTCATTAAATATCCATTTTTGACCCTGAAGGATAAATAAGTTTTGCTAGGTAGGTGATTCTTGGTCATGATGCTTCTTCCTTTTCCTTCCAGAATATCATATTCAAAGCCTTTTTAATGTAGAAACTGCTAAATTTTATGTTATTCTGACTGCAGCTCCACCATACTCAAATTGCTTCTTTCCAGCTGCTTGCAATATTTTCTCCTTGACCTAGAAGCTCTGGAATTTGGATATATATTTCTGGCAGTTTTTATTTTGGGATCTCTTTCAGGAGGAGATCAATAAGTGATTATTTTATCCTCTGGTTCTAGAATATCAAAACAGGTTTCCTTGATAATTTCTTCAAAGTTGATGTCTAGGTCTTGTTTTTCCCAAAATTTTATTTTAGACTCAAACATTGTAACGATACTAGGATTTGAAGATCTTCCACGCCCCTTGAGCTTGCTGATGTAGCAGGAAGGGGTGGAGCAAGAGAAC
>CM053592.1:99855981-99867333 GCA_028646515.1 Pseudochirops corinnae | reverse complement strand
AAAAAAAAAAAAAAAAAGAAAACTATCTGGACCTGTATTTGGTAAAATATTAAGTAAAAATAAACAAAATGAAACTGTGCTTCCCAAGTGGAGGGGGCACTTCCCCAAACTTCAGGGTTTTGTGCAGCTCTTCTCAGAGGTAGTTCTGGGAACCTCTAAGTTTTGGGCTCTTCTAAGTTGCTACGCTTAAGGGAGAGGTGGTTTTACTATTCATCCCTACTGTGCCCTGGTTTGTGAGCAACCACAAACACTCTTTTCAACCCTGAAAGTGTGAACTGAGTCCCAGATCTACTGTGGCATCAAGTTCTACTGTGCTATACTCTTTCTCCTACTGTGACAAAGACCCAGTACTGAAACCCTGATCCAAGTAGGGGCAATGCAACAGAGTACTTTCCCTGGTGCCAAGAAAGAGACCCCTTTAAATCTCTTTCTGACCTGTTGTCCTATTCTCTTACCATCTGTGGGCTTAGGGGTCTGGAAACTGCCATTGCTGCCAACACTTCAGTCACCCTTAGACTTGTTCCTGGTTTCCTGAGACCTGCTCTACATTGGCTCCACCTGCACTGGATGGTGTTCCTCTCTCATTGTGGTACAACAGATCTTTCCTCCTGAACTTCTAAGTTTTCTTGCACTGGAAAATCTTTTTCCACTCTTTTTGAGTGTTCTGATGCTCTAGAACTTGTTTAGAGTTGCTACTTAAAGGTATTTGGAGGGGTTTGGAGGAGAGATTTGATGAGTTCCTGCCTTTACTCTACCATCTTGGCTCTGTCTATTTTTCATCACTTGTAGAAAGGAAAAGCAGACTTTTGGTCAGGAGAGGTATGTGTTTAAATCCTGATTTTGGTGGGGTTTTTTTGTTTGTTTTGTTTCTTACTCTCTGACTACTGGAAAGCTATCTTCTCAGCTACTACTTCCCCATCTTTACAAAATTGATTATCTTACCTTGAGTATATATTTTGGAGGACCACTATGATAATCAGTAGAATATAATCTCCATGTGAAGAAGGAAATTTTATTTTGTTTGTTTATTGTGAATCCTAGCATGATGCCTATTGCAATGCCCAAACATTACTTATTTTAAGGAATAAAACTGATAAAATGAGACAATGTATGTAACAAACTTTGCAAATTTTAAAACACCAAATTTAACATCTCTTGGGTTAGTTTCCTAGGGGCTGGCTGACCTAGCTTCAAGGTATATACTCCTTAGAATGTAGTGCAGGAGTCCCCTAAAGCAATTAGTCACAGAACATAATTAGTCCATAAATAAAGGCATTCATTGGGAGGGGGGAGGGGAATATAAGATTTATAAGGGGATATTATTTGACTGTAAAATTGGGGCATGTTTTCTACAAGGCATGCACATAATTAATTGGGATTTTGCACAGGTATAGAGACCTAGCACAAAGATCTAGCATAGAAGGGCCCTGTGAAGAGCCACTTTATTCCTTCAGTGTCTCAGGGCCCTTGCTGTCTCCTTATGATGTTCTTATGCTATTTCTCATGGGTTTTCATGTCTCTGTGGGGTATATCACTCCCCTGGACTCTGGATTATGCATATCATCTCCACTAAGCTGGGCATCTATCTCCATTGCTTGACCATAGGTCCTATAACTTTCAACTTCATTGATTAATGCTTGGCTCTTATCTCAATTGTCTCTGGATTAAAAATAAGCATACAGCATTGATAAGGCACTGTCAAAAAACTTCTGACTTCAGAGAGAATGAGAAACCTTATCTTAGGTAGCAGGAATTGCACTTTCTCAAAGGCTCAGCAGCATACTAACTCTGGATGCTGAGACTGGATGTTCTTATAAAAACAATATCAGGTTGTAATTCAGAAAAAAAAAAACATATCCTTAAACTTCTCCCTCAGGCTACCTACAAGTAAATGTTTTCCATGTTCATGTATTTCTGCTCTAAGATGTCATTGCTGATGGGAGAGTAGGAGAGCGAAATGCCCTTCCCCATTATTTTCCTCCACATTCCATAGTCAAATTCCACAAAACTGTGAAGAAACTCAAGCATTATTTCCTTATTTGTTTCTATCAGGGTTGTTTTGCCCCATTTTCAAACTCTCAGGTTCTCCCATTTGTTCATTCAGTGAGTGGACAAGAAGTCACTGGGGCACTATATACTAGGGACAAATCTATTTTATTTACCAATATTAAACCTATTTTCCACTCCCTTTAACATGCACATTTGGTACCTCAAAGTCTGATTGGTGCATACTCCTACAGCTCATTTTCTCTTTTATTACCCCTTAATTTATATATCTGGGACCACTGGAGGTCAGAAAGGGATTTTAGTCTATTCCTTTACATACTACAAAACAGCCAGCAATAATCCGACATTCTACAATTTAATAAAGTGGATTGTAGGACTCAAGTGATCAAGGATTCACTAATCAACCCCCATTAAATAATTAGTATGTATCATTTCTATTCCCTGGAATATTTGAGGGAAGAGATTATTTAACTTGATTATAGGTACTTGTAAAATTATCTTTTTTAGTTACTGAAGTAATAACTATCTCAAATATCAGGGCTCCTTAATATGAAACCTTATATCCTTTTTGTCTCTCTAAGATTCCTCACAATCTCATGAGATATGCTGTACTTGTAATATTTAATTTTTTAAAAATTTTAACGCTTAGAGGCTAAGGAGACTGCTCTGTGGAATGACAACATAGCATGAATGAAGGATCCTGATGTTATCTATAATATTTCAGATTTCACTTTATCTTTTGGAGTAAATCACACTCAATTGCAATTACTGATTGTAATTCAAGAAGAAAATATTTACAAGATTTTGATAGGAATGCTTCCTGGATTCATACATTTATTTTCTTTGAGATATTAGGATATAAGGCATGACATAAGTGTTAAATATGATTTTACTGAAAACAAAAACTAATTAAAATTTAATCTTTACTAATCTCATGATTATAATGATGAATCTTAATCTCCCCCAACAGCTAAAAAGTATATGTGGGAGAGTGGAAGGATAAACTCTCTAAGAATTGAAATTCTCCTTATAATTCCCTTTTACCTTCTTTGATTTTTATTTCTGTTTCCACTTCTTAATAAATAGTGAATTCTCTTTCCTATACTATTGGTGGAAGAGTAATGATAGAAATGCTTAAAGCTAAAATGCCCCTTATGGTGTTATACAGGAAAGGTGACAGTTTCTTTCTTTTTTATTTAAATGACTGATTGCCTAAATACAGAGAATTTTCCTCTCCCCCTCTCCAATTAGTAAATCAGAATGTGTAATAACAAGCTAGCTAGTTTAAGATTGGAGAAGGAAGGCAGATTATTCAGGCAGTACTTCAAAAAAATTAGGATAGGAATTACAAATAATACTAATACTCTCTAGACTCCAACATCCCTATGGCAGATCAAACTTGTGATTTCATTATCCTGAGTATTCACTTCAATGATGTAGAATATAGATGATTATATTTTCCTGCCTGACCAGCCTGTGTATCACTTGTCCATATCTCCTTGACACCTCTAAGTTTTATACAAAGAGTCCTTATAAGATCCTGGTGACTGTTTTTTCTTTATATCATCATGATATCTTATGAAATATGCAGCCATCTTTCCACAATCCCTCATTCTCACATGATTAATTATCATTTTTTTAGGACATATTTCTTTGGCAACATTCTTTATAGCATTTTAATGTAATTCCTTGTTTTTGAAATATTTCAACCTGCTCACCATCACATGCCTCTCTACTGCCTTTGAGGAAAGATGGAGAGATTTAGCTCTATTTCTTTTTTTTTTTGTTAACATTTGTTTTTGAAACTTTGTTTCCAAGATTCTTTTTATTCTTCCATCCTCACTCACGCCCACTGCGAAGATAAGCAATTCAATGTAGGTTGTGCATGTGTAGTTACACAAAACATTTCCAAAGCAGTTATATTGTGAAGACAATTATATTTCTCTCCATCTTTCCCAACCCCCTCTTATTCTATTTTCTACTTTGACCCTATCACTTTTCAAACATATGAGCTTCTAACTACCCTCTCCCCCATTCTGCCCTCCCTTCTATCATCCCCCCTCTTATCTTCTTCCCCGCTACTTTCTTGTAGGGCAAGATACATAAATGAGTTTGTATGTTACTCCCTCATTAAGCCAAATTCAATGAGAATAAGGTTAACTGAATCCCTTTCACCTTCCTGCTCTTCCCCTCCATTGGAACACTTTTCTCTTGCCTCTTTTATATGAGATAATTGGCCCTATTCTATCTCTCCTTTTCTCCTTCTCCCAATAAATTCCTCTCTCACCTCTTAATTTTATTTTTTAGGTATCATCCATTCCCATTCAATTGATTCTGTGCCCTCTGTGTATACATGTACACACAAAAACACACCTACTCACATATGTATTTGTACACATATATACCCTGTTATACATACATATATATATGTATGTATACATATATATGCATATATCTTCCCATCAACTCTTCTCATACTGAGAAAAGTCTCATGAGTTACAATTATAATTTTTCCATGTTGGAATGTAAGGAGTTCAGCTTTAATAAGTTTGTTATGATTTATTTTTCCTGTTGACCTTCTCATGCTTCTCTTGCTTCTTGAATTTGAAAGTCAAATTTTCTGCTCAGCTCTGTTTTTTTCATCAAGAATACTTGAAAGTCCTCTATTTCACTGAATGACCATATTTTCTCCTGAAGCATTATACTCAGTTTTGCTGGGTAGGTGATTCTTGGTTTTCTTCCTAGCTCTTTTGACCTCAGGAATATAATATTCCAAGCACTTTGATTCCTTAGTGTAGAAGCTGCTAGATCCTGTGTTATCATCATTGTGTTTCTACAATACTCAAATTGTTTCTTCCTGACTGCTTACAGTATTTTCTCCTTTACATGGAAACTCTGGAATTTGGCTATGATGTTCCTAAGTGTTTTCTTTTTTGAATCTTTTTCAAGAAGTGAATGGTGAATTCTTTCAATTTCTATTTTGCCTTATGGTTCTAGATTATCAGGGCATTTTTCCTTGAGGATTTCTTGAAGGATGATTTCTACACTCTTTTTTTAATCATGGTTTCAGGTAGTCCAATAATTTTAAAATTAACTCTCCTGGATCTATTTTCCAGGTCAGTTGTTTTTCCAATGAGATACTTCACATTGCCTTCTATTTTTTCATTTGTTTGGATTTGTTATATAGCATCTTAGTTTCTCATAAAGTCATTAGTTTTCTTTTTCTCTAATGTAATTTTGAAGGAATTGTTCTCTTCAGTGAGTTTTTGAAATTCTTGTTCCATCTGGGCAATTTGACTTTTTAAGGCATTCTTCCCATTGGCTTTTTGGGCCTCTTTTGCCATTTGAGTTAGTCTAATTTTAAGGTGTTTTTCCTTCAGTATTTTTGGGTTCTCCTTTAGCAGGCTGTTGACTCATTTCATTATTTTCCTGCATCATTGTCATTTTGCTTTCCAATTTTTCCTCCACTTCACTTGCTTGATTTTCAAAATCATTCTTAATTCCTCCATGGATTGTAAGCAGCTGATATTTTTCTTTGAAACTTTTGCTGTGGGAGTTTTGACTTCCTTGACTTCTTCTGGTTCCATGCTTTGATTCTTTTTGTACCCAAAAAAGGATTCTATGGTCTGATAGTGCTTACTCTACTTGTTCATCTTGCCAACCAATTGCTTGACTTTTGAGCTCTTTGCCATGGTATAAATCTGCTTTCAGAGTGCAGAGAGCTTTATCCCAAATTGCTAGGGTTTTCACAAATGTTATCAGAGCTATGAGGAGGGCACCCTCTCTACAGAAACTGCAAGTTCAGGCACACTGGCCACACACCCCAAGACCACCACCCAAGACTGTGTTTCAGATCCAAGCAGGTCAAAACAAGAGCCATTACCCTCTGAATGGTCACTTGGTCCCACTATGATCTGCAGGCCAGGAGCTCTGGAGACAGCCACACAGCAGCAGCTGCAGTCACACCACCTCTACCACCTCCTGCCCTGGGGGTAGGGGCCAGACCACACTCTTCTGTCAACCAGTTCCAACAGAGTTCTCCACTGAAATTTTACTTTCTCTTTGGTGTTTATGGGTTTAGAAGTCTGAAAAACTGCCACAGTTGCTGGTGATTCACTCTCCTGAAGTCTGCTCTGGCTGGTATGTGCCACAGATTGGGCTGCCCAGGTTGGATCATAGGCAGTTTACATGGGTCTGCACTTAGCTCCCAGCTTGGTGAGATAGACCCTTACTGTCAGCCTGCTAGGCTACCTTCAGTGGGAGATTTCCTTTTCTCTGTCACTTTGTGGGTTCTGTAGCTCTAAAATTTGTTCAGAGTCATAGGTATTAGAGGTGTTTGGAGTGGGAGCCATGCAAAGTTCCTGTTTTTAATCCACCATTTTGAGCTGCCATTTTTTAAATACTAGTGTTCCCATATTCTCAACATATCCTATTCCCAAAATGCTATTGATGCCAAAAAAAAAAAACACTTGCTTTGTTTTAGAAAAAGAGAAAAAAAACACTTAGAATTATTTTAAAAAATAATAAGAGCTTGATAATTTCCTAGATTTTATCCAGCCTACTCTTGAGAAAGAGAGAGAGAGAAAAAGAATAGTTTATATATTTATAAATACAATCTTCTTCCTTCTATTTAACTTAAGTTCCAAGTCATCTATTTTCAACATTTCTCTTCTCTTCTCTTCTCTTCTCTTCTCTTCTCTTCTCTTCTCTTCTCTTCTCTTCTCTTCTCCTCTCTCTCTCTCTCTTTCTCATTTGCCATGTATGTAATAGACATGTTGCTAGAGAAAACAACCTTTAAAGACCTATTTTACAGGGGTAGAGCCAAGATGGCAGAGTGAAAGCAGGAATTTATTTGAACTCCTCCATGAATTCCATCAGTAATCTCTAAGAAGGGTATCTGAATGGATTTTAGAGTGACAGAATGCATTGGGAGACATAGCATGGCAGATATACAGTCTGGGAAGTACACGAGTAGGACTGGGCAGGGGGAGTGTGAAGTGCATGGTGGCTGCACTAGCGTGGACTAGAGACCAGACCACAATGAAGCAAGAGCAAACCCTGGCCAGTGGACTTACCCACCACAAGGGCAATTTGCAAATGTCTCACTGAAGCGAAGGATCTGTCAGAGCTATGTAAGAGAAAGTTCAGGGCCTGCAGCAGTGACAACAGCTTCTCCTAGGACTATCAGCCCACAGCCTGGATGTTTAGAAATCACATACTTAAACTTCCTTGAGCCAGGAATGAGAAGGAAAACCTAGCTGCTTTTAATTCCCCCTCTCTGACCCTGAAAACTCAGAGATTATTGCCCCAGTGTAAAATTCTGAAATAGTAGAACATGAATCAGGCTTGGGAGTCCTAAAGGAAAGGTGTTACTGAAGCTTTGTCTAGCATGAAGGGAAGGGCTGACCAGTGGGAGATCCTGAAGCCCAGGTGGGTGGAGGCAGCAAGCACTAACACCAGAAGCCCAGGTGTGCCTTAACACAATCAAGGAAATTTGCAGTCACCAGCATGGCAAGCTGCCAGCTGCTGAGCCTGCCAGAGCTCTAGCTCAGGGGCACAGAGCTGGAAACCTGAAGTTGCCAGACCACCCATCTTCCACACCTTACTCTGTGAGCCTCAGGGTAACCCAGGGGAAATACTGAAAGTGCTGGCCTTGGCCTCAGTCTAGACATTCAGAGGCCTCAGTACACAAAGTCAACAACCAGGCCTCTAGCTCTCAGGTTGAGAAGCATAAGTCAGAGCCCTCTGTATCTCAGAAGAAGAAACTCATTTTAAAATCGAGGAAATAGTCAATCACAATTTTCAGGAAACAACTTGGAAAGGGAGAACCAAAGATGATTGAATCCTATTATTATGAATGATTAAGAATCATTTTCAGAAGACACTGTCAACCCTATATCCATACCTGAGAACACAGAAAAAAATATGAACTGATCTCAAGCCCAAAAAAAGCATTCTTGGAAAAGCTCGAGAAGGATTTTTCTTTTGCTTTTTTGGAGGGCAATTGGGGTTAAGCAACTTGCCCAAGTCACACGGCTAGGTTTTATGTTAAGTGTCTGAGGCCAAATTTGAACTCAGGTCCTCCTGACTCCAGGACCAGTGTTCTATTCACTGTGCCACCTAGCTGCCCCCTCAAGAAAGATTTTAAAAGCCTTATGTGGGAGGTAGAAGATAAATTGACCAATTCTTTTAAAAATGCATTGGCCAAAATGGAAAAAAAAATCTCACTGAAGAAAACAAATCCTTAAAAATAAAATTTGTGAACTGCGAAAGGAGGTTCAAAATCTCATTGGAGAAAATTCCTCCCTAAAAATGAAATCTGAACATATTGAAAAAGAGCTTCAAAAACTAACCAAGGAAAATAATTCACTAAAACTTAGAACCAGTCAAATCAAAGTTAATGACTTCATCACACATCAAGAATAAGTCAAACGAAACATAAAGATTGAAAAATTAGAAGAAAATGTAAAATATCTCATAGGAAAAAACAAAAACAAAAACAAAAAAACAACTAACCTGGAGAACAGATCCAGGAGAGATAATCTAAGAATGATCAGTCTACCAGAAAGCCGTGATGAAAAAAACAGCCTGGACAACATCCTCCAAGAAATTGTCAAAGAAAACTGTCCTGAGGTCCTATAAACAGAGGGTAAAATAGTTATTGAAAGAATTCACCATACACCTCCTGAAAGAGATCCCAAATTAAAAACTCCAAGAAATATTGATTATCAGAATTATCAGATCAAGAAGAAAATACTGCAAGTAGCCAGAAAGAAGCAATTCAAATATTGTGGAACTACAGTCAGGATCACACAGAACCTAGTAGGTTCTACATTAAAAGATTGGAGGGATTGGAATATGGTATTTTGTAAAGCAAAATTTTACTGTAACCAAGGATAGCAACCAAGGATCAACTATCCACCAAAACTGAGTGTAATCTTTCAGGCAAGGAGATGGTTATTCAATGAGATAAGGGACTTCCAAGCCTTCCTGAAGAAAAAGCGAGAGCTTAATGGAAAATTTGATCTCCAACAAGACTCAAGACAGACATGAACAAGTAAACAAGGAAGACACACACACACATGCACACATGCACACACACATGCACGCACACACACACATACATTGGGATTTAATAACAGCAAACATTTTACTTCCTTATATGGGAAGCTGATACCTGTCAATATTGAGAACTGTATAATTATGATGGCATTTAAAAGGGATATACACAGTTAGAAGGTGTGGGTAAAAATTAACTAATCTGATGATTAAAAAAACTTACTAAAGAGGGCAAAGGGATTGTAAAGGGAAAAAGGAAAAAGAGGGGGCAGAAAAGAGTAAATTATGCCATGCAAAGAGGCATAAAAACATACTTTAGTAGAGAGAAAAAAGGTAGGGAGATGAATGTAAAATGTACTTTACTCTCATAGGTTTTGGTTCGCGAAGGGATTAACATAACCAGTTAAATTTATGATTCCACTGTGAAAAGGCACAAAAAATCATTATAGTAGACAGAATGGAGTGAGGGAGAGGAGCACTGTATGAAATTTACTCTCATCAGTTTGGTTTCAAAGAGGGAATAATATGCATCATTAAGTATAAAAATCTTTTGTGCCCTACAAGCAGAAGGAGGGGAAAGAGGAAAAAGGGGGAGGGGGCTTAGAAGGGAGGAAAGAAGTAGTAAGGAGGAAGGGCAGGCACAGGGAGGGATTGCATAGGGAGGGAATACTGAGAGAGGCAGTAGACAAAAGGAAAACTCTTAAGGAAAAGGAAGAGAGAAGGGAAAAATAAAAGTATCAACAGGGGAGGGAATAGGATGGAGTGAAAGACAGATAGTAATCACAACTATGAATGTGAATGGGATATACTCTCCCATAAAATGGAGGCAGATATCACAATGGATTAAAAACTATAATCTTACAATATACTGTCTACAAGAAACAGATCTGAAACAGGGGGATACATTTAGGTAAAGATAAAAGGCTGGAACGGAACATATTATGCTTCAGCTAAAGTAAAAAAAAAATAGCAGAGGTAGCAATCCTTATCTTTGAAAAAGCAAAAGCAGTAATAGATCTAATTTAAAGAGATAAGGAAGAAAACTATATCCTGTTAGTAGGCACCATTGAAAATGAAGCAATATCATTACTAAACATATATGTACCAAGCAGCATGGCATCCAAATTCCTAGAGAAGTTAAGGGAATTAGAGGAAGAAACAGATAGCAAAACTATACTAGTGGAGGACCTCAATCCTCCTCCCCCCCCCCACTCTGAACTTGATAATTCCAACCTCAAAATAAAAAAGAAAGAAGTTAAGGAAGTGAATAGAATTTTACAGAGGGTAGATATGATAGACCTCTGGAGAAAATTGAATGGGGATAAAAAGGAACATACCTTCTTCTCAGTGGTATATGGCACATACACAAAAATTGGCCATGGACTATGGTATAAAAACCTCATAATTCAGTGCAGAAAGGAATAAATGTTAAATTCATTCTTGTCAGATCATGATGCAATAAAAATTATATGTAATAAAGGGCAATGGAAAGATAGACTAAAAACTAATTAGAAATTAAATAATTTAATCCTAATAAATGAGTGGGTCAAACAAGAAATAATTGAAAAAATCAGTTAACTTCATTCAAGACAATGACAATAATGAGACAACATACCAAAACTCATGGGATGCAGCAAAAGCAGTTATTAGGGGAAGTTTTATATATCTGAATGCATACATGAAAAAAAGAGAAAAAGGAAGTCAATAAATTGGGCATGCAACTGAAAAAGCTAGAAAAAGAACAAAGTGAAAATCCCCAATTAAAGAGTAAATTAGAAATACTGAAATCCAAAGGAGAGATTAATAAAATTGAAATTAAGAAAACTATTGAATTAATAAATAAAACTAAGAGCTGGTTTTATGAAAAAAATCAGTAAAATGGATAAACTTTTAGTCAAAATGTTAAAAAAAAAAAAAGAAAGAAGAAAACCAAGTTACACTTATCAAAAATGGACAGGATGAATCTACCTCCAATGAAGAGGAAATTAAAACAATAATTAGGCATTATTTTGTCCAATTGTATGCCCATAAACTTGAAAATCTTAGTGAAATGGATGAATATTTACAAAAACATAAGTTGCTCAGATAAACTGAACATGCAGTAAATTACTTAAATACTCCCATTTTAGGAAAGAAATTAAACAAGCCATTAATGAACTCCCTAGGAAAAAATCTCCAGGGTCAGATGAATTCACTAGTGAATTATATTAAATATTTAAAGAACAATTGATCCCAATACTTTACAAATTATTTGTAAAAATTGGAAAAGAAGGAGTCCTACCAAAT
>CM053592.1:99844358-99855881 GCA_028646515.1 Pseudochirops corinnae | reverse complement strand
CAATAGATACAGAAAAGGCTTTTTACAAAATACAACATCCATTTCTACTAAAAACACTAGAAAGTATGGGAATAAATGGAGTGTTCTTTAAAGACAGCATCTATCTAAAACCATCAGCAAGTATTAAATGTAATGGGTATAGGCTGGATGCATTTCTGATAAGATCAGGGGTGAAACAAGAATGTCCACTATCACCCCTCATATTCAATTTGGGTATTAGAAATGTTAGCAGTAGCAATAAGAGAAGAAAAATAAATTGAAGGAATCAAATTAGCCTCAAAGAAGAGGCTAAGCTATCACTCTTTGCAGATGGTACGATAATATACTTAGAGAATCCTAGAGAATCAAGTCAAAAACTTTTTGAGATGATAAATTAATTTGGCAAATTTGCAGGATATAAAATAAACCCACAAAAATCCTCAGTATCCCTATGTATTTCTAACAAAATCTGACAGCAAGAGATAAAAAGAGAAATTCAATTTTAAGTTACTGTAGACATTACAAAATATTTGGGAATCAATCTGCCAAAACAAGCCCAGGACCTATATGAACACAATTACAAAACACTTTTAACACAAATAAAGTCCCATTTAATGATAGGAAAAACATCAGTTGTTTGTGGCTAGGTCAAGCTAATATAATAAAATTGACAATTTTACCTAAATTAGTTTACCTATTTAGTGCCATACCAATCAATCCACCAAAAAATTATTTTATAGAGCTAGATAAAGTAGTAACGAAATTCATTTGGAAGAACAAAAGGTCCAGAATATCAAGAGAATTAACGAAAGGAAATGCTGAGGAAGGTGGCCTGGCCATATCAAACTTTAATCTGTATTTTAATGCAGCAGTCATCAAAACTACTTGGTACTGGTTGACAAATAGAGTCGTGGATCAGTGGAACAGATTAGGTACAGGAGACACAACACTCAATGACTATAGTAATCTGTTTGATAAACCCATAGACCCCAGTTTTGGAAATAGGAACTCACTATTTGATAAAAACTGCTGGGAAAACTGGATTATAGTATGGCAGAAACTGGACATAGACCAATATCTTACACCATAGTTGAAAAGGCTGATAGTGTAGGCAATCTGGGAGAGCAAGGAATAGTTTACCTCTCAGATTTATGGAGAAGGGAAGATTTTATGACTAAACAAGTGTTAAAGATAATTATGAAATGCAAAGTGAATAATTTTTATTACACCAAGTTTAAAAGTTTCTGTACAAATAAAGCCAATGTAACCAAGATTAAGAGGAAAGTGGAAAACTGGGAAAGAATTTTTACGACCACTGTCTCCAATAAAGGCCTCTTTTTTGAAATATACAGAGAATTGAGTCAATTCTATAAGAATACATTCCTCAATTGATAAATGGTCAAAAGATATGAACAGGCAGTTTTAAAAGGAAGAAATTTAAGATACATACATATACATATACATGTACATATACATGTACATATATACATATATATATATATATGCATATGCTCTGAATTGCTATTGATTAGAGAAATGCAAATCAAAACAACTCTTAGGTAACACATCTCACTAGCCAGATTGGCTAAGATGACCAAACAGGAAAGTGATCATTGCTGCAAGGGTATGGAAAAATTGCAACACTAATGCATTTTTGGTAGAGTTGTGAACTGATTCATCCATTCTGGACAGCAATCTGTAACTATACCCAAAGGGCTATAAATAAGTGCATACCCTTTAACCCAGTAATACCACTTCTAGGCTTGTATCCCAAAGAGATCATAGAAGTGGCAGGAAGACCCGTGTGTACAAAAACATTTATTGCAGCTCTCTTTGTGGTGGCAAAAAACTGGACATTAAGAAGATGCCCATCAATTGGGGAAAGGCTAAACAAGTTGTGATGTATGAGTGTAATGGAATACTATTGTGCTATAAGAAATGGGGAGATGGACTCCATTTTTACCTGGGGAGGCATATACAAATGGATGATAAGTGAGAAGAGCAAAACCAGGAAAAATTTGTACACAATCACAGACACATCATATGTGTGATGACCAACCTTGAGAAACTGGACTCTTCTCAGCAACGCACAGGTATAAGAAAACTCTACAAGTCTCAGGATGGAAGGAGATATCTACATTCAGAGAAAGATCTAGAAAGAAAACAGAGTTTAAATGGAGACTGAAGCAATCCACATGCTATTTTTCTTTTCCATGTTTGGATTTGTTTCTCTTTTCCCATCGTTCACTCCATCGATTACAGCCCTTTCATACAACCAGACTAATGTCCAATGTGAAAGTATTTGCAGATCCTATACTTGATTGTATGCTGCCATTGGGAGTGGGGGAAGAGGGTGGGTAGAAAATTTGAAACTCAAGGGATTCTGAAACTGAATCTTGTAAAATAAAATTAAATAAACAAATCAATTTAAAAAATAAACATTAAAAAATGAGGAGCAGACAGACTTCATTATAACCTGAAGAGACTTATATAAACTGATTTTGAGTTAGAAGAACAGAACCAGGAGAAATTTGTAGACAATTGCAGACACAAAATATATGTGATGACTAACTGTGATAGACTGGGATCCTCTCAGCAATAAAGACTCATGATGAAAAGAGATAGCCACATCCAGAGAAAGAACTACAGAGTCTGAATGCAGATTGAAACAAACTTCTTGCTCTCTCTCTTTTGTTTTGTTTCCTCTTTCTCATTGTTCACTCCAAAGGTATAATCCTTCTTTACAACTTGACTAATGTTTAATGTGAAGGTATTTGTAGATGCTATATTTGATTACATGCTGCCAAGGAGGGATGTGGAGGGGAAGGAGGAGAGTTAGGGGGATAAAATTTGAAACTCAAAGCTTTGTGTAACCGCATGTTGTAAACTAAGAGTAAACAAATTTTAAAAATAAATAATTAAATAGAGACATATTTTAATCTACAAAATAAAATGCCTAAAAAAGAACGAGAACAATACACATGCTGAATCTTGCATCTTCTCCATCTTTCAGTAAATTGTTCAGTGGTGAGGATATGAAATATCACTTATAAAAAATCATCTCTTCCCTTCTAATATTCAATGAGAATATAAATTATTCACATAAAATTATGAAGATGGTGAAGCATTGAATGCCCTATCCTCTCAAATTCTACGTCTCAAGTGGTACTTCCTCCCCCACATTATCCCCAGTCATTTCATAATTTCCTTCATTTTCAGAAAATGAAGTAGTTATACTTCTTGCCAAAGTAAATCACTTGACTTCTACAATTGCTATTACCCCTTCCTCACCTTTTAGGATCTTGCTTCTTTTATTATTTTCCCTCTCTACTTAATTTTCAATATCTCCTTAACCATTATCTTTTTCCCTACTATCTCCAAATGTATCCAGATCTTTCTCACTCTTAAAATAATCTATTCCTGACCATCTTACCCCCTTAAGTTCCTCTAGCTTCCTAAATCTACTCTGCTTTTCAAAGCCTAACTCATTGAAGCAGGTGAATCTAAATTATTTTTCTCTTTTTTCTCTCCTTCCATTCACTTCTGACCTGCAATTTACAACCTTAATTCATGACTGAAACTGCTGTTTCCAAGGTCACCAATGAGCTCTCTATTGTTGAGTTCAATGGTCTTTTTATTTATGTATTGGCCTGTCTCGCGACTACTAAACACCCTTTCCTACCACATAATCTCTCCCCTTGAGATCATATTATATTTTCTCAATCCTAGATGTTTCTCCTCTTAACTCCTCTTAACTGTCTAAATTCTCACCTTTTTTTTTTTTTTTTTGCTTTATCACCTTTCATGTTCTAGTTTTGAAGGGTGGTGGTGGCTGTGGTTGCGGTTGTGATGATGGAGCTAGCAGAAGCAGTAGTGGTAGCATGAGTCGAGTTAGGTGGAGTAGTGAATAAAGGTGGGGGCCAAAAATCACAAGACCTCAGTTCAAATATGATTGCTGATATTTATTTGCTTTGTGACACTGGGTAAATCATTTAATCACTACCTATCCCAGTTTTCTCAACTGTACAATAAGTACAGTAATAGCATTTACATCACTGGATTATTGTGAAAATCAAGTGAGACAATGTTGTAAAGCACAGAGCACAGTGAATAACACAGAGGCACATAACAATGTTGTTGCCTCCATCCCATTCCCCCACTCAAGTGGGACTGGACATTGGAGGTCTGTCTTTGGACTTGTTACAATGATCCCACTAGGTCTCATGTATTTGCAAATCATTTATCACCTTTCTGTAGATAATTGTCCAAACATTGATTTTAGCCCTAATTTCTCTGTTAAACTTTAGGTACCACATCATCATCTGCCTGCTAGAAATCTCTACCTGGACATCTCATAAGCAACTGAAATTCAGTATGTCTGAAAGAGAACTTAACATTTCCCCAAAACCCATTCCTACTTCCTCGTTTCTCTATTTATTTCAAGGGCATCATTATTCTTCTTGTCACCTAGACTGACAAGCTAGGAGTTATCCTTAATTCTTCATTCTCCACACACTCTCATATGTGATCAGGAAACATGCCCTATTGAATTTAGCTATCTAATGTGTCTAATCTGTTTCCAGAATATTTTCATATTGCTGTCCCTCAGGCATTCAGCATTCATGTCAGACATCCTTCATTGTTTTAACCCTTAGTCATGATAATAATCATTTGTAATAGAACATATTAAGGTTCCAAAGAACTTTACAAAAATCATCTTATTGTATTCTCATAACAAAAATGGAGATATCATCATCTCCATTTTACAGATGAGGAAAATGATGCACAGAGAGGTTAAAATACTTGCCCAGGTTTAAACAACTATTTCATTCCTGAGGTCAAATTTGAACTCAGGTCCAGTCTTTTAACTGCTGCACCACTCAACTGTCTTTCACTACATGCTATCATAATATATAATGCATTTTTCCAATCTGTTGTCTCTTCCAGGATATTTGCCATGTTTTCCTCCATCATTTTTCCCTCTTTGAATACCTTATTCCAGTGGTGCCTTCTACATGAGCCATTTCCATATCCCTTCAGTTGTCAAGGCTCTCCCCACTCCACAGTTCCTTTGCATTGACTTTGTGTATAGTTTATATATACTCAGTTGTAGGCACATTCCTATCACCTTCCACCCTCATAGAATATCAGTTATTTGGAGGTAACATCTTCTTTTTTTCCTTTGTGTCCCTAGTACCTGAAACATTATTTTCTTATAGAGAGTAGACAACAATAAATGCTTGTTGAATTGAAAGACTCAAAAAATCTTTTAAAAGTTCAGTTTCAGGGAACATGACCACATTTCTGCCTGTGTCATAAATCTCTTCTACAGCATCCCTAAAAAAATGATGCCTGCTCATAGAAGGCCTTGAATGCCATTTTAGGGCATTTGTTCTCCATACCATATATTGCCTATGGGCAATGGAGAAATAACATTATGGAAGTCAACTTCTAGGAAAACCATATTACTGATAATTTGCTGAATGACTTGGGATGGAATATACTGGTATTAGGTCAAAGATAATGATTTTTTTTCTGAGTAAGTTTCTCAATAAGCATTTATGAATAGTTTAGTATTTTTAGGCAATATGCTAAGATCTAGAGATACAAAAAATGACAAAAATCCAGTTCCTACCATCAAGGAACATATATTCTAATGAGGGAGATAACACCAAAAAGTGTACATTCGACAAATACATAATATAAATGGCAAGTAATTCAGAGAGAGAGAGAGAGCACTAGCTGAGGGAATAAGAAGAAGAAATGGGAAAGACTTGTTGTAAAAGGTGAGATTCCATTGATTCTTGAAAGAAGCCCTAGAAGCAAAAGGGCAGAGGTCAAAAGAATTGTGTTACAAGCAAGAGGGTCAACCAATGAAAAAGCACAGAGTTAAGAGATGGCATGTAATAGGAGAGTGATAGAAAGAGGCCAATGTTGCTTAATCATAGAGTATGTTGAGGGAAATGATGTGTAAGAATAAAGGAAAGATAAGAAGAGGCCAAATTATCTTGGGCTTTAAAAGTTAGGCAATATTTTATATATGAACATGAAAGTAATAGGGAGCTCCCCAAGTATTTTGAGTGTGGAAGAGAACTCTAAGTGCCTGGATTTCACAATTCTGCTATAGGTATAAGCAAAGAGAGGAGTAACTTAAACCAAATGTTGCTGTCTATGTTTTTGATCACTGTTCTTATCTGCATAGGTGAAAATACTCTTGACTAGGCTACAAACCAACAAAATACCTCAGGGACACACTACATTTCCCCTCATATTCTTAAGAGATGACAGGAAATCCAAAGTCACACAGGAGAAACAACTCCTGGAGTCCTCAAACCACCATGTACTTACTTATCTGGGAACTTATTTGACTCCAACTTTTGACCTATCCTATCTTTGATTCTGCAGAATCAAAATGGTCTGTTTTATTTATTTATTCATTTACTTATTTATTTGTTTGTTTGTTTTTTGCCAAAGTATCCTCACCCACATTCACTTTAGTTGTTTCCTTTAAATATTAGGGCCACAGATGCCCTCTTAACCCTCCTCCAGGACATTCTTTATAATTTCACAGGAATTTCTCCACACAGTAAGTTTACTCCAACCATGAATTTCATACAAAGGAAGTATCCTTTCCTACTGCTGCCTTCCCTCAATTTGGCTGGTACCTCCCTGAACCTCCCTGCTAATGAGAACATCCAAGTTATCCATGTCTTCATTCCTTTCCAAGTTCAACTTCTGACTCTCCTCCAACATGTTCTCTACATTGTGTTCCTCACACTTTCTTTGCAGGCTTCTTTTATTTCTTTTATTCCCCCATTAGAATGTAAGCTCCTTGAGGTCAGGGAATATCTTTCTTTCTGATATTTTTTTTTATTCCCAGCCCTTAACTGCTTGTTGACTTGACATGATAGCAGTCACCTAAAGAAAGTATAATTTAATACAAGTAGTTCCAGATGTTTTCCAGAGGCAGATGGAGTGGTGAAGCTAAATGGAACAAACTCAAGCTCCTACTCTCATCTGTGGTTTTGCTGCTTCTGAATCCCACTGTACTTATTTATCAACACTGTGTGGACATATTTTATCATCTGCTGTCGCACATAATCACTCACACATCTATCTACTTGGCTTTTATGTCTTGGACTGTCTTTTGTTCCACAGAAATGACTTGATACTTGGAAAGACTTGAGTTAAAATTGTGTCTCTAACTCTTAATAGTATGACAATGGGTAATAAGTAAGGTCCTCAACATTTTAATCTACTGTTAATAAAAACGACCATAAAGATGGTTCACCTCTGAAGCATATTTACCAATATTACTCATAAAATAAATGATTAGGTGCAAATATACTCACAGCTAATAATTGTTGATAAAAGTGAAAAGTTCTGGAAGTATATGATAGTAGACATTCCCAAAATCTAAGTCAGTTGTGGCATTTGTGCTGATTAACTTAACAAAAATTTCCTGAATAAAAATGTTAAGATGGATAAGTCATAGTAATTACTTGGGTAAGAACTATTTAAGTTCCTAAGAACAGGACAAAGATAATCCCTTCTTGGGAAATCTATTGTTTCAGGGAAACAGTTAACATCTACTCATTAAGCACTGTCTGCCTTCCTATAATGAGTACCATTAGATTTTGAGATACACAATATTTGACTATAAATAATTCCTGTGACATGCAGTGACATCCATCAACAGGGAGGGGTTGACAATTTTTGATGCTCATATTGCTAGTAATTAGCAGTAAAAATGTCATTGCTCATTAACAGAGTACCACTTAATTGGAGGTCAAGTTCCCTTCCTATTTAACTCTATGGAAAAATTCCAGTCACATAAGAAAAAAGGGCTAAAGATTAATTACTCTTAATGAGGGTGGTAAGGCTCTAGAAAATTCAATCACCATGTATTGGTAATCAGAAAACAGGAGAGTCTTAGACTGATATTTGAGCTAAAGACTGTGATATCAAAATTGAAAAATGCAAGGACCTAAAAATGACCTTGACCTTTTCCTGCTGTTTTTAATCAGCTCTACTCAAGATAATTATGTAGCCATTATAATATAGAATGTCCCATATGACAGGATCCATGTAGATGAGGATGAGCTACTAGATCACTTCACATTGGGCAAAGGCTATCTGAACCTCAGCTTCACATTTTATTTATAGACAGTTGCATTAATTCCTCCCACAGAATGAAAACTTATTGGGAATCTCTGGTAATCAGTAGTGCCCTGGACCACTCTATATTTGTTCTGATTTCTGTTCCAACAAAACTGACTTTTACACAATTTGTTGCTTTCTTTGATTTTATTACTTTACATTTATTACTTTACCTATTGGGTCTCAGTTTGCTCAACTAGAAAATAAATGACATAGACTTTGTTATTTCAAAAAATAGATCCCTCCTAGCATTAAGCTCGTATCATTCTCAACTTGTATTTTGGTGGTTTAGAGGGATGATTGAGATATTCATAATTCTCTTGAATCACTCTCATTCCTTCTTCTCAATTTTTGCTCTGCTTCTCTTATTTCTTTTATTATTGATTTAAAGAATCCCTTTGGAGCTCTTCCAAGGAGTCTTTCAGGATGTGATACCATTTTACATGCTTCTTTGAGACACTGTGTTTGACATTGGTTGTCCTCTTCTGAGTTGTGTTTTGATCTTTCTTGTCACCACAGTAGCTTTCTATGGTCAGGTTAGTTTCTTTTTTTGGTTTTTTTGGTCATTTTTTCCTAGTCTATTTCTTGACTTTTAACTTTATGGAAAAGTTATGTTTTGCTCCTGAGGTGAAACTTCAGTTTTTTCATGCTGCTTTTCTCAGAGTTAATTCTGGAGACCTGTAAGTTTTTGGTTTTTCCAATGTGGTATGATCTAAGGAAAGGTGTGATCACTGCTCTCCTGGCCTGTGCTCTGGTCTGTGAGTAAGGACAAAATGTTAAAAATGTTTCCACTCTCTTGTGACTTCCACCATTAGTATGCGATTGCTCCTCCCTGTGCAACTATGATTCATGCCTGCGACCCAGATAACTGTGTGGACAGTGCAACAGAGTCCTGCACCCAGTGCCAGCAAAGTGTCCCCTGTAATCTCCTTCTGACTATCATCCACCACCACCCCTTCACATCTGTGGTCTGAGAGCTCAAGAAGATGCCACTGCATCTTCAATTGTGCCCAAGTTCTATGTTGATTTTCTGGGTACCTCTTACTTTAGGCTATACTTCACTCTCACCCCAGCGATGTAGACCTTTCCTATTGACCTTCTTGGGCTAGAAAATTGTTTCAACCTCTCCTTTTCTTGTTTCTCCCACTTCAAAATTCCTTCTGAGGTGTTATTTAAAAAAAAATTTGGAGGTGAATTTAGGAGACATCAAGCAAGTTACTGCCTTTATTCCTCCATCTAGGTTCTGTACCTCAAGAGAGTCTCAGGCAATAATTTTGCCATCTATTTTTACTCTCTGTGTGGTACTGGAAAACTTACTGAATTTCACCAAGCTGTTCAAGTTGCTATGATGAGAATTAAAGTGAGATTCTCATTCTGTGTGTATGTGTGTGTGTGTGTATCTCTCTCTCTCACTCTCTGCATATATACATGCATATACATATATACACATATATAGTATACACACATACATATATGTATGCTATATATAAAATATATAATATACATACAAACACACATATATACACATATGCATATATACACGTAACTAGTATAATATTAAATAAATATATAGATGTGGTCAATGATAATAATGATGATAATCATCCCTGTTATCATTATTTTTTGTTGTTGTTCTGTTCTTATTCCCCCAAAAGTAATATTATATCAGGGTCCCTGTTATATATTCCATAAATTCAATAGCCCTTTCATGTCTCAAATTTTGTGATGCTATGGATGAGCAAATTACCTTCCACATTGCAAAGTTTAATTTTATGATATAAAGTTTGGCTACAGATCTGACTTTTCTCTAGAATATCACATGCATAATAAATTTTATACATTTAGCTTAAATAGGATAATCGCCAACATTACTTTAAGGCCTGATGCTAATTTGAGCCCCTCCTGATTGGAGGATCAGTGTACTACAAAGGACTTCATAGGGAGTAGACAAGAGCAAGAACAGAAGAAGTAAGGATAAACCTAGGAATGAACATGGCTTCTTTCACATAAGGAAATAGGGTGAGATAGGGAAAATATATAGAGAATCACATTCATATGTGTAGCTGTTTACATAATATGGTACAATAGAAAGAATGCTGTTTCTGGACGTAAATGATTTGTGGTCAAATATATCTTCAGATACATCGAATAACTCATTTTAACTCACTGGGAACTAGTCTTTTTTAATTGGTAAAATTAATATTTTAGACTAGATGGTCTCTGAGGTTAATTTAATCTCTAGATCTGTAATCAAAGGGTTGAGCCATCCAAGCAGTGATCATTTCATCAGGTAAAAAAGTTTTTGTTGATTTTTTAAAATGTCATCTTAATTTAACAAAATTATTTGAAGCAAATTTTCACTTTTCAAGTAGTTGTCTAAAATGGTGTACCCTTGTCAGTTAGTGGGAGTTATAGATTTATTTGGGGAAAACAAGAATTGATAAAAAAAATTTTAATAGTATTTTATGTTTCCCAATGATATGTAAAGACAATTTTTTGCATTGATTTTTACAAGATTTTATGTTCTAAACTTTCCTCCCACCCTCCTCTTCACTTCTTCCTAAAACAGTAGGCAATTTAATACAGGTTTGTAATGGTAATTAATTTAAATTTGAAGACCCCTTTTTTTTTTGTTATGTCAAGTAAGCAGGTACTTAACCCTTAGTGACTAAGGGCTCAGTACCTCTGTGAAAGAAACAGAAGGTGTGAACTCTGTCTCCTGGTGCTAACATAATAGGAAGGGGTTGGCTGAGACAGGAAGCCAGTGTGTGTGTGTGTGTGTGTGTGTGTGTGTGTGTGTGTGTGTGTGTGTTTGTTTGTGTGTGTGTGTCTGTGTGTGTGTGTGTGTGTGTGTAAGAAGAGTCCCAGAGAGAGACAGTTAGAATTAGAGTTTTCCTCCTGGGGGGCCGCTAGCAGAGGAAGCAGAATTTTCTCAGCGTCTGGAAGCTGGACTGCTACTTGCTGGACTGAGAACTGAGTTGGAGTTATCTTGAGAATTTGGTGAAGGCTGAAGTTGCTGCCAAGAAGGCCACCTGGAAGGCTGAGATTATTTCAGTCCTAGAAGCATTACCAGGATAAGACTTTGTTTGTTTGTGGGTTGGTTGATTCTTGAGTTCCTGGCAACAGAAGTGGTAAAAGTTTTGAGATGTGCTGGACCCTGTGAACTTCAGTGTGTAGCAAGAACTGCCCAGAGGACTGAACAAAAACCTGGGAGCTGTCTGCCTCTGAATCCAGGTGACTGTATGGTGGATTCAGGTAGGAGTTGCCACCATGGAAGGGGATCCAGGGAATCTGAGAGACCACCTCAAGTCAAGATGACAAAAAGGCCTCCCCTTGGACACATGATGAAATTGAAGTGTACTAGTCACCGAGGGGTGGAAGGTT
>CM053592.1:99811190-99844258 GCA_028646515.1 Pseudochirops corinnae | reverse complement strand
TTGTGATTTTCTGTGATTAGATGTAATGTTGTGAATATTATATTGTGATTTGTTGTGAACGTTTGCTTTAATTTGTTATGGAATAAAGGGAGTGTTCACTATGCTGTGTAATCAGAACCTTAAAAGCTGTTCACAGTAGCATTCTTTTGGGGAGCTGCTCTTGCATGGTATTATAAGGTTATACCTATGCTATCATGTAGAATATATTTCCATATTAGTCACAGTTATGAAAGAAGAAACAGATCAAAAAGGAAAAAAATGCAAAAAATGATAAAATAAGTGAAAAAAGAAAGAGTCCATCAATTCCTTATCTGGATGTGGATAGCATTTTCATCCATTAGTCCTTTGTGTTTGTCTTGGATCATTGTGTTGCTGAGAAGGTATAACGCCATGCACAAGGAGCTTCCCAAAGGAATGTTACTGTAGACAGCTTTTAAGGTTCTGATTACCCAGTATAGTGAACACTCCATCATTCCATAACAAATCAAGGCAAACTTTCTCAGAAAATCAAGGCACAGTAAAATATTCACAACGTTATGTCTTATCAAAGAAAATTACAATATAGTGTTCACAACAGCTTAACTTTAGAATGGCCACATAGTTTTCACCAAAGTGGCCACAGTATTTAGAACAAAGAACAAAAGAACAATCATCTGGTTTCCCTAAGGGAGAAACCCTCCTTACTTAATCATTCAATCATTTCACAATACAAGTCAGTCTTCCACTCATGGGGCAATCATAAGTTAACTTAATCAATCACTTATCCAGATTCACAATTACTAGGTATCATTAATCACTAAATACAATCATTAGAACAGTACACAAACCCTCCACCCCGAGGTGTCAAATAAACTTCAATTTCATCACACATTCAATACCCAAGGAGAGACCTTTTCTTCATCTTGACTCAGGGTGTTCTCTCAGATGCCCTGGATCACCTTCCATAGCCCCAGCTCCCACCTGAATCCACTAGGCACCTGTTTTCAGAGGCAGACAGCTCCCAGGTTCTTGTCCAGTCCTCTGGGAAGTTCTTGCTACACACTGAAGTTCAGAGGGTCCAGCACATCTCAAAAGCTTTACCACTTCTGTTGCCAGGAATTCAAGGATCAACCAAGCCACGAACAAACAAAGTCTTATCCTGTCATGCTTCTTCAGTCCTCTAACAGTTTGACTGGCCCTAGGACCCAGAAGAAATCTCAGCCTTTCAGAGGCCTTCTCAACAAGAAATCACCAGCAGCTTTAGCTTTCACCAGATTCTGGTCTCAAGAAAACACCAACTCAGGTCTCAGTCCAGTAGCAGCCCAGCTTCTAGATGCTGGGAGAGAAACTCTCCCTCTCTCTCTCTCTCTCTCTCTCTCTCTCTCTCTCTCTCTCTCTCTCTCTCTTCCTCTCACCTGGCATATTGTGAGAGACTGATTATGTGTCCCTCCTTCCTATCCCACTCCCTCCCTTGTTCTATTCTCTACTCTGTCCCTTTACAGAAGTGTGTACTTCCAACAACCTTACCCTCCACCCTGCCCTCCCCTCTGTCATCCCACCTCTCATCCCCCTCCCCCCTATTCTGCTGTGTGGTGAGATACCCAGTTTAGAGTTCATGTCATTCCTTCCCTAAGCCAAATTCAATGAGAGTAAGTTTGACCCTTTCCCTTTTGCCTTCCTCTTCTTCCTCTCCATTGTAACAATTATCTCTTGCCTATTCTATATGAGATGATTAACCCCATTCTGTCTCTACCTGTCTCCTCTCATTCCAATCCTCTCCCACCTCAGAATTTCAGCTTTTAAAGTATCGTCCCTTCCTATTCAATTGATCCCGTGCCCTCTATGTACACATATACACACATACTCAGATATGTGTTTGTATGGATATATAAACCCTCTTATATAGACATATGTGTATGTATACATACATATACATTTGTATTCCCTTCATGTATCCTCATACTGAGAAAAGTTTCGTAAGTTGCAATTATTGTTTTTCCATGTTGACATATAAATAGTTCAACTTTGATAAGTTCCTTATGATTTCTTTTCCATGTTTACCTTCTCATGCTTCTTGTGTTTGAGTGTCAAATTTTCTTTTCAATTCTGGTTTCTTCAGCAACAATGTTTGAAAGTCCTTCACCTCACTGAATGACCATATTTTCCCCTGGAACATTATACTCAATTTTGCTAGGTAGGTGATTCTTGGTTTTAATCCTAGCTCCCTTGTTCTCTTGAATATCATATTCCAGTCCCTTTGATTCCTTGATGTAGATGCTGCTAGATCCTGGGTTATCCTAATTGTGTTTCCACAGTATTCAAATTGTTCCTTCTTGGCAGCTTGTAATATTTTCTCCTTGATCTGGGGACTCCAGAACCTGGCTATAACATTCCTAGGTGTTTTCTTTTGGGGATCTTTTTCAGGAGGTGATTGGTGAATTCTTTCAAGTTCTATTTCGCCCTCTGGTTCTAAAATATTAAGGCAATTTTCCTTGAGAATTTCTTGAAGGTTGATTTCTAGGTTCTATTTTTTCATCATGGCTTTCAGGTAGTCCAATAATTTTTAAATTGCCTCTCCTGGATCTTTTTTCTAGGTCAGTGTTTCAGTGTTTTTTTCAAGGAGATATTTCACATTGCCTTCTATTTTTCATTTGTTTGGATCTGTTTAATAGTATCTTGATTTCTCATAAAGTCATTTGCTTCCATTTGCTCCATTCTCATTCTGAAGGAATTATTCTCTTCAGAAAGCTTTGGAGATTCTTTTTCCATTTAGCAAATTCGACTTTTTAAGGCATTCTTCTTCTCATTGGTTTTTTGGGCCTCTTTTGCCATTTCAGTTAATCTATTTTTTAAGGTATTATTTTCTTCAGTTAGGTTGTTGACTCTCTTTTCATGATTTTCTTGCATCATTCTCATTTCTCTTCCCAATTTTTCCCCCACTTCTCTTATTTGGTTTTTCAAAATCCTTCTTAAGCTGCTCTATGGCTTGTAAGAAGTGTACATATTTTTTGAAAGCCTTTGGCGTAGGAGTTCTGACTGTATTGTCTTCCTCCCATTCCATGCTTTGATCCTTTTTTCTCCAAAGAAGGAATCTAAAGTTTGATTGCTGTTCTTACTTTGCTTCCTTTGCCTGCTCATGTTGCCAGTCAATTACTTGACTTTTTAACTCTGTGGAACTCTGCTTCCAGAGGGGAAAGCTCTGTCCTAAACTGATGGGGTTTCACAGCTGCCAGACCTATTAGGAGGCCATTGTAGTCCCCACCAGCTTTTGCTCACTAATAATGCACCCCAGGACCACCATGTAAGACCACAATCCGGATCCAGGCAGCTAAACACAAGAGCACTCAGTCTCTAAATGATTGCTTGACTCCCCTGCAATCCGCAGGCCAGGAGCTTCTGAAGTAGGCATGTGGAGGCGGCTGCAGGACTGACTGTCACTTCTGCTACTTCCTTGCCCCAGAGGCAGTTTGGCCAGACCATTTTTCTCCCCCAAATTTACCTGAGTTCCATTGACCTTTCACTTTGTCCTTGTTTCTTATAGGTTGATAGTTCTGGAAACTGCCACAGCTGGCAGTGATCTACTCTCCCAAGTGCTCCCACTGTGGTTTGACCTGGCCGCCCCAGGGCCAAGCCATGGTTTCATATTGGGCTGGGCTCGCCTCCCAGCGTGCTGCCATGAGCCCTATCTGCCAAGCTGCCTTCAGTGGGAGATGTGGGTTTATTTTTTTCTAATTTTTTTGAGTTCTGGAGCCCTAAAATTTGTTTAGAGTCATATTTTATGGGTATTTGAGATGGCTATGTGGGAGCTGCAGGGTTTTCCTGCTTCTATGGTGCCATCTTGGCTCTGCCCCCTTGACCCTTTTTCTTATAAATTTGACTTAGCACTCTATATTTGAGAAATGAAACTTTTATCAGAGACACTTGCTATAAAGATCATTTCCTAACTTTCTTCTTTCATTCTAGTTTTGGATGCATTGGCTTTGTGCAAAAGCATTTTAATTTATTATAGTAAATATTCTCTATTTTACACTTAGTAATGATCTCTATCACTTCTTTGGTCATGAGCTGCTAACTTACTTAACTTCTCCTTTAAGAATTTGTATGCTATCCTACTTGGTGCATGCATATTTAGTATTGATATTACTTCTTTGTTTATGGTACCTTTTAACAAGATATAGTTTCCTTCCTTATGTCTTTTAATTAGGTCTATTTTCGTTTTTGTTTTATCTAAGATCAAGACTGCTACCCCTGTTTTGTTTTGTTTTTTGGTGTTTTGTGTGTTTATTTGTTTTTTAACTTTAGTGGAGACATAATAGGTTCTGCTCCAGCCCTTTACCTTTACTCTGTGAGTGTCTCTCTGCCTCAACTATGTTTCTTGTTAACCACATACTACATATTATAAGACTTTCTTTTTTGATTTACCCTGGTATCTTCTTCCACTTTTTTGGACAATTCATCCCATTCACATTTACAGTTATGATTATAAGCTTTGTATTTCCCTCCATCCTATTTTTCCTCCTATTTATCATCTTTCTTCTTTCATTCTCTTCCTCATCAGTGTTTTGCTTCTGTCTACCTCCTCCCCTTGTCTGCCCTCCCTTCTGCTAGTTGCCCCACTCTCACTTTCACTTAATCACCTCACTTCTTACTTTCCTGTTGGGTAATATAGATTTCTATTTTCAACTGATTGTGTAGAGTATTCTATCTTATACTATTTCCATCTTTGAGCCAATATTGATAAAAGTTCAAATGATGCCCATCACCCACTCTTCCATCTGCCCTTCCACAGTAATACATCTTTCCTTCCCCTTCATGTGAAATAATTTACCCAATTCTACTTCCCCCTTACATCTACACACAGTGTACTCCTCTTTCTCATCCTTTACATATTTTTATATCATTCCCTCAAATTCGCCTTGTACCCATAACTTTTGTCTACGTATATTCCTACTAGCCATACAATTTTTAATAATTGCAAGAATCATCTTCCCATGTTGGGATTTGAACAGTTCAGCTCCATTGAATCCCTTATGTCTTCTTTTCCTGTTTTATCTTTTTAGGCTTCTCTTGAGTTTTGATATCAGAGATAATATTTTTTGTTCAATTCTAGTCTTCTTCTTATGAAGTGTAAAGAACACTACTTTACACTGCTAAGGTACACTATTTTATCTTACCTTATACTTACCTTTACAACTGGCCTATAAGCCTCTCCGCTCTGAGAGCCGCTTCTTCGGATATAGTGAATCCCCGGGATCCGGCTGTGAATGCTCAGGCCGCAATCATAGAACACTCCCCCACAGAACGCATGCTGCACCGTGATGTTAGTTTCAAGCTTTTATTGTTCTATTGCTATTTCACCCTTAACACACTTTATCTATCATTTGCTAAGCGTGCTAGCGTGCTAGACCCAAAAGACAATGGCCGAGAGAGAGACTCTTCCGGCTGCCGTTCCTTTTATCTTATTCCTACTGCCTCCCCTTTAGGGAGTGGCGACTGCCGACTGAGCCTATCGCGTACCGCCCCGAAGCTGAGGAGGCATCTCTTGTTCCACCCCAACTCGATTCCGTCAGAGAGGCAAGGACCTCAACTCCGGCCCCAGGCTGCCACGTAGCACTTGACAGCTGGTCGCCTTTGGCCTGTTAAGGAACTAGGTCTCACAATGAAGGCTTGAAATCTTTCTATTTCATTGAATAACCATTTTTTCCCTTTAATGTATTATACTTAATTTTGCTGGGTAGGTGATTCTTAGTTGTAGTCCTAGTTCCTTTGTCTTCTGGAATATTATGTTCCATGACCTCTGATCCTTTAGTGTTGCAGCTGCTAAGTCCTGTGTGATCCTGATTGTGACTCCCTGATATTTGAGTTGCTTCTTTCTGGCTACTTGTTGCTTTTTCCCCTTTCATCTGGTAGTTTTGAAATTTGGCTAGACAATTCCTTGGAGTTTTTGTTTTTGGATCTCTATCCTGAGGTGATCAGTGGATTCTTTTAATACCTATTAGGCCCTTTGGTTCCAGGATAACAGGGGAGTTTTGTTTGATAATTTGTTGAAAGATGTTGCCCAGGTTCTCCTTTTGATTATGGCATTCAGGAAATTCAATAATTCTGACATTGTCTCTCCTGGATCTATTTTCCCAGTCAGTTGTTTTCCCATGAATTTTTTTTTGTTTGTTTTTCTTACATTTTTTTTTCTTTTTTACATTCTTTTTAATTTGCTTGAGATTTTTGATATCTCATAGAGTCATTAGCTTCCTCTTGCCCAATTCTAATTTTTAAGGATTTGTCTTCCTCAGTTAGCTTCTGAATTTCCTTTTCCATTTGGCATACACTTTTTCATTTGGCCAATTAGACTTTTAAAGCAGTTTTTTTTTTCCAAACTACTGACTCTTTTTTGCATAATTTTTTTCATCATTCCCATTTATTTCCCCAATTTTTCTTCTACCACTCATATGATTTTAAGCCCCTTTTTTTCTGGGCTTGAGATCACTTTCTATTTTTCTTTTTCTTCTTTTGGTTTTTGAAGGGGTGAGGGCAGGACAACTGGGATTAAATTACTTACTTAATGTCACATGGTTAATAAGTGTTAAGTGTCTGAGGCTGGATTTGAATTCAGGTCCTCCTGACTCCAGGGCTGGTGCTCTATTCACTGCATCACCTAGGGGCCCCATACTTCCTGTTTTTCTTTGGGGTTTTGCCCAAAAGTAATTTGACATTCTTGTCCTCTTCTGAGTTTGTATCTTGATCTTTCTTGTCACTATAATAACTTTTATAATCAGATTTTGTTGTTGTTGTTGTTGCTGGATTTTGCTCATCTTTTTTTTTTTTTTTTGACCTTTTATTTTTCCTTTCTTTTAAATTTGAACTCTGTTCCCAGGGTTGAAGGGGTACTGTCCCAGGCTTGTTGTGACAGAGGATGAAGGCCCTGACTGTTTACCTGGTGCTGCACTGATGTTGCCCTGATACCCACAGGGGACCCTCATATCTAGGACTACACCAAGGTTATGGTTTTTGTGGTGGTATCTGGCACCATGAGAACCTAAAGGTATCTGGCTGCTCACCTAGGACTAAGCTGAGGTGATAGTGGTTGTCTCTGGTATATGCCAAGGCTGGTGGAGTTTTTCTGTTTTTCCCCAGGGCTACACTGAAACCCTTGGTGGTCTGACTACTAGAGGCTACTTGTTTGCCTGGGACTATAGTGAAGCATGTGTTAGTTCTCAGCACTGAAATCTATGGGTTCTCCTGGCTATGGTGATGCACATGGAGGTCCTGGTGCTGGTGTTTCTCTGCTCCATCATGCTGGGGCTTGGGATCTCCCTTTATTCAAATTTTATGTAACTATTCTTCCATGATCAGAGGCATTAACTTGACAACTGCAAGTCATGTTAAAAAAAAAAGGCTTATTTTTAAGGAAATATTATTTATAAGACACAAAACACTACTATTTTTATTGCTTTATTACTTTATAAAATTATGAGACTTCAATCATAATTCTCATTTATTTCCATGATAACAAGATTTAGATAAATTGTCACTCTGTAACCACAGAGAGCACCTTGGCAAGAATCAAATTTAACAAGATTTCTGTAGGCTAAGACTAAGGTGGTCTATCAAGCTGGGAAGGGGCAATTTGAAGTGTTTGCCTTATTTATTGTGTCACTACTGCCAATACTATAGGCATATCATTTTTGAGACCCTTGTTCCCTTATAACCCATAAATGGATGCAGTATATCAAGCTAAACTTTTGATATTTGTATTCTTATAACATTTCAGTTTCTATTCAGCAACTAGAAAGTCACAAGATTGAACATTCTATCTCTAAAATCTGGATGGGCCCCTGGTACTCAGCCAAAATTCACTGACCTATTCTGCATGCAAAAGTGGCCTGGCTGTCGCACAAGAATGCTTTTTGTATGGTTTACGGAAATCCTGTAATTATCCCTGAACTGATTTTTTTTTTCTCTAAGTATAAAATTTCTTTTGGTGCCTTGACACTTTCAGTTCTGGTCTTGGCTAGAACTCAGAAAAGAGGAAAGGGGAAAAAAATCACCCATCTGTTTCATAACATTAAGATTAGCTCTGTTTGATTTGTTTCTAAAATGGGCATCAGTTTATGTAATGGGAAGAGTGCATAATTTTCTGGATTGCTTTTTAAAGTCTTAATTAACTTGAATTTTAACCCAGTGCCCCATGTCTTTCCCCACTGATGAGATTAGAACAATGGGCATATTAATAGAACTGATCTAGAATGTGGGACACATTCTTCATCCAGGGTCTATTCCTCTAATATCAATGATGAAAAAGAATTTTGATCAACCTTTTTAGTTGCTTGACAAAATTTGGATTCACACTCAATCAATAAACTGAATAAAGCAAAAATTAATAAAGACGAAAGTTAACTATTTGGTTACCTTAAAAAAGAAACTGAAAAATACAGTCCAATGAACACTGGAATATTTATTTTATTTTATTTTTAATTGATTTGTTTGTTTACTTTCAGTTTACAAGATTCAGTTACACAATCCCTTGAGTTTCAAATTTTCTCCTCTCCCTCCACTCCCACTCCCATGCTGGCATGCAATCAAATATTAGATCTGCAAATACTTTTACATTTGACATTAGTCTGGTTGTATAGAAGGGTTGTAACCATTAGAATGAACAATGGGAAACAGGAAACAAAACCAAACATGAAAAAGAAAGGGAACATGTAATTTGCTTCAGTCTGCATTTAAACTCTGATCTTTCTAGGACTTTCTCTGAATCTAGACATCTCCTTCTAACCTGAGTCTTTTAGACTTATAACCTTGCATTGTGAGAAGAGTCCAGTTTATCACAGTTGGTCATCACACACACATTGTGTCTGTCATTGTATACAAATTTCTCCTGGTTCCCCTCTTCTCACTTAGCATCAGTTTGTATAAGCCTCTCTGAATACTGGAATTTTGGAGTTAGAGGAACTGCGTTTGAACCCTAGCCTTGCCACTCATGGTATAATCTTGCCAACATATATAGAGAAGTTTAAATTAATTTGAAATCTAAGGAGACTGGAAGAGAAAGCCTGTAAGGTCTCTTGCAACTTTCAGTCTTATGGTCCTATAAATATAGTACTGGGGCTAGCTAATTTTTTTTGCAAAAAAATGGGGCTTTCCATCTATGGCATACTGAATACAAATCAATATTCTTACACAGCAAGAGAAAAGCTAATGAAATTTTAATATGAATTAATAAAAACAAAATATTCAGAACCATATCGATAGTTTTGTTATACTCTTCTCTAGTCAAACAATATATAGTACACTGTGATAAATTCTGAGAGATTATTCTTGTTATTATTACTTTTTAAGAGGGCTGTTGGCAAGATGGAAAGCATCCAAAAGAGGGTAAATTGGTTGGGTAGAATTTCACACCATGTCATATATGGATCTGTTGCATGTATTAGATAATTTAGCTTGGAGAAAATTTGGTGGAAGAGGAATAGTAATTTTCTAATATTTGAAGGTCTAGCATGTAGAAGAGTGATTAAGGTTTATTTTATTTTATTTTATGTTTGTTTGTTTTGCCCCAGAGGAATGAACTGGGATTATTGGGTGAATGTCACATTGGGAATAGATTTTGACTAAATATGAGTGAGGTAGGGGAATCAACTTCTTAAGAGTTATATCTCTCTAAAAGTGTAATGAACAGCCTCTGGGTTTCATAAGTTCCCTTTCCCTGGCACTATCTAAAGAGAAGTTAATTGGTTCCTTATCAGTGATGATGCAGAGGGAGTTTTTTTTGCTTCAGGTATATGTTGGGCTATGGGCTCAAAAGATCATAGATTTAGAGGCTAACAAGTTCAACTTAGTTACTTTGCAAATGAGTATTCTGAAGCATGGAGAGATGAAGTGATTCAACAATGTCCAGACAGGCAGTTAATGGCAGACTCAGGATTTGAAACCAAACCTTTTGACTCCAAATCCATTCATTTTCCCATTGTACCATGTTCAAGGTTATACAGGAAGTAAGGTACCAGTGAAGGATTTGAAGTGAAGTCATATAAGTCCAAAGTCAGAGAAACATAGTGCTTCTTTCCATTTTTAAATTTTTGTCCAGGACTAAGATTGTATGTTCTTCCTACCCACATTATTAACCCTACCACAATTTTTGTGGATTTTGAAAGATGTCTGGAAGTTGACTAGAAATTGTACAAGATCATGGGAAATCTACCTTTGCCCTTTTTCTGTGTCTATCACGAACTACCTGACATATAACATAGACAACAAAATAAATGGAATGGGTCTATTTCTATGGAACATGATTTTTTACTCTTTTCTTCAATCACTGAAGAGGAAGATATAGTATATAGTTCTTTACTGGCCAATTACAAAGTAGGCTTTAAAAACAATAATAATAAATTTTTAAAATTGAAGAAGGTCAGAGATTTCCTCAAGCAGAGAACTCATATTTTGTCCCAGAGACTGATGAAAATCAAAACATTATCTTTATTAAAAGCAGATGAGGATTGATGATATACTGACCCAATTTTAAACAGATTCTAGCAATCATCTATTGGCAGAGTTAAAGAAAAAGAGACCTTGAGACAGAGAAGTTCTGTGGTAAAGAAATGATGAATGGAATACTCAAAAGCCAGGCCCAATACTAGCAGAATAGATTTCTGAACTTACTGTAACATTTGGAATTTGGGTATTCTTGGGGGGAGGCATTTATTGGCAAAAATAAATTCTCATTTTTCATATCATTATTTATCTTTCCCCAGCTGCATCAATAGTTAGATAATTCAGAGAGAATGCCATGGGATTAGGAGAGTTAATCACTGGGCTTGCTATGAACTGAAAAAATATTAAGCCACAGTTGATATTAAGTGAAATTATAACATCAAGGGTTCAAATTGTAAAACCATCTTGAGGGATTCTCCCCTTGTACTTAGGGGAAGAAGGTATAAAACAATGAGATTTCTAATGCTTGAAATGCTTTGCCCAAGGAAGGGATTGAAGATGGAAAAATATAAGAAGAAACCTGGCTGAGATCTCCCAGGAATCACCAAAAAAACCTTTGAAATAACACCTTTGGCTGAATTTTGGAGCAGCAGAGCCAGTGAAAGATCAGAGTGGGGTATTTTTCCAGTCTAAAGCAACATAGATCAACAGGAGAGGTCTGACAACAAGGGGGGAGCAGGCCAAGAGTGCACCAGCAGTGAGTCTTGAAGGTGGCTCTGACAGCAGCAGAAGCAGCAACTTCAAGAGCTCTCAGCCCAGAGACCACAGTATGGGAGTCAAACAACAGATTAGAAAGAGATAACAGGTGACCCTTTCTTGGCACTGAATGCAGCTGGCACTGATTGGCAATGCTATTGCACTTTAACATTTTTGGGTCATAGTTCCAGGGAAGAGAGGATCATTAGCATCTGTGGCTTCAAGAGAGCAGTTACCTGATCACCATACCACTGAAAAAATGAGCACCAACAATTCTGAGTGTAGAGGATTGTGAAAGCTTCCTAGGAAAAGAGCAAGGCTCAGACCAAGGGAACAGTGGCCACACCTCTTCCCAGATTGCATGACTTCAGAAGAAAAGAAAATTTGAAGATTACCAGAACTAACTCTGAAAACAGCAGCATGAAAAAAACCTGAAGCTTGTTACAGAGCCTCCCCACCCACAGTAAGCAGAACCCAACTTTGACATAAAGTTCAAAGTCAAGAAATAAACTGGGCAGAGTCAAGATGGTTGATTAGGGGCAGCCACCCAGCTGAACTCTCTCAATATTCCCCTCCAAACAACTTTAAAATTACATCTCAAATCAAATTTTGTAAGAACAGAACCAACAAAAGTTTGGAACAAAGCATTTTTCCCACTTAAGAAAACTTTTAAGATGTCAGCAGGAGACATCTGTAACCCTTGAGGCATGGGGGGAGGCCACAAACACAACAGTGGCAGCAGCAGCAGCTTCAGAAACTCTCAGCCAAGAGAAGGTAAGGGGGTCAGAAATAAATAACAGGGCACTCCTTACTGTCACTGGGTACAGATGGAATTGACTGGCAACCCTATTGTTCAAACACTGTTGAGGTTTGCAGTTACAGGGAAGAAAGGAACATTGTTGCTCAGTCATAAGGCAGTATGGTCATACTTCCAAAGGAGAGAGAAGCACTAGTGCTCAAAGCTACAGGGAATCAGAAGCCCTTGTTGGATGAAGGCAAGACCAAAGCACAGATCAGGGGGAAATGATCATCCATATAGTAGGATCATAACACCTTGGAAGCAACGGAAATTTGCAGAACCCCATAAATTTGTTCTGAAAAAAGCAGCATGAAAAAATCTTAAGTTGTCCCAAGACAGTGCCTCCCCACTCCCAAGTGAGGAAATTCAACTTTAATGTAAACTTAAAAATCTAGAAATAACCTGGAAAACAAAAAAAAAATTAAAAATTATTTGACCATGAAAAAAATCTACTATTGATGGGAAAGATTCTGGGAAGGTGGCAGAGTAGGTCAGAAAATTACAAACTATAGATTTCCCCCACAAACAAGACAAAACAGTGCCTTGGAGCTAACATAGAGTGGTAAAAATAAATAAGAGTATGGGAAGAAGCATGATCCCTCCTAGGACAATCAGAGATCTGAAGAAATATCCCAGGATGAAGTTTTGTGCCTATGAAGAATAAACACCTGCAGGATAGTTTCGTTTAAACAAATGGCAAGCCCTGAGCTTAGCTCCCTTGGGAGCTGTTTCAGCCCTAACCACAGACTTTGATCCTGGGATAGTGGGGGAAGTTTTGTGTCTGAGCTGTGGAAGTTCAAAGGAACCTCTTCTGACAAGGAACACCAGATCCAGCTGTTCTATAGAGATGCAGCTCTAGGTGAGAAGGAACCACAATATGCCCAATGAATGAGTTCAGAAGCAGTGGGGCAGAGATGGTGCTGGTTATAGGCACTTAGTGGAGGCTGCAGGTCTTGGTTTAAGTTCCAGGAGAGAGGAGAGAAATGAAAGAAGACCTGAGGCCAGAGGCACCAATCCCCATACCCAAGGGTTAGAGATGATTAAAAAAAAATAAGCTGCAACAATAACAAAATGTTTAGGCAGAGTAGAAACAATCCATTCATAAAGAGTCTCTATGGGAATATAGAAAACCAGGGTTCATCTTCAGAGGAGGATTTTGAAGCAAAGAAATCCTCTTCCACCCCAAAGAGTAACATCAAATGGCCAACTGCCCAAAAAAGAACCCATAGAAGAACTTTTAAAAGACTTTAAAAAATAAAATGAAAGAGATTTAGGAAAAACTAAAAGAAAAAATAAAAACAATTCAAGGAAAACAAGATTATCAAAGAAAATCAATCAATTAGAAAAGGAGTTGCAGAACCTTAAAGAAGAAAACAACTCTGAAAATCAGAATTGGGCAACAGGAAGGTGGTCATCACTGTCTTCTCTGTTCTTTTCTTGATCTTCTCACCATAATAGCTTTTTTATGTTCAGGATCTTTTATTATTATTATTATTTGTTCATTTTTCCAGCTTTTTTTTTTTGACTTTGAACTCTAAATAAAGATGAATTCTTTCTCCAACTTGGATTGAGGGTAGGGTCACTGTCCCAGGCATAAGGCTTTTTTCCACTGTTCTTTTCACCATCAGTTATGAAAGTTTAGATGTTTTCATTGCTTCCAAGCTGATGTCATCCCAGGAGTAGAGTCATTGCTTTCTTTATCTGTTCTCTTGTCCTTAGTCAGGAATTCCCCTGGGACAACAATATTGTTCCTTAGAGTTCCTGTTCTGTTGGGACCGGAAGCAATACTGCTTCTTAGGGCCTCTCATACAAGCACTTTGGAACACACCCTCCATACAGTAGGAGCACATATCCCTGTTGGAATACCCCCTTTATGCTGGATGGATCCATGTCTCTGTGCTCTCCAACATAGTGCAGCCCTTAAATGTTATACTCTATGTTGTTCTGTATGCCTGAGTTTTATATTTTTTTTGTCTTGTTTTTGGAGGGAGGAAGACAAGACAATGGAAGTTAAGTGAAGAAGAAATTAATCACAATTGAGTTATAACTATCAAGGGTCCTTAAGAAGCTGGATGAGTTCATATACCTATCTTTTTATGAAAAGAGGTCCAAAAATTGTCACTGAACTAGAACATTGAGCTTCTTTGGGACCAAATCCAAATATACGAGTAATCCACAGAGCTGAGTCCATTTTACTATATATGATACATTTGACATGAAGTAGATTGTGATGGAGGTAAATAAGGAATCCAGAAAATATACTGTATTATAGGGAAATATGAGGAAGCAGAGAAAACTTTCTGCTGGAGTTGGAGTGAGCAGGTGATTTTAGGGAGGAGAAGGGAGGCACTGTTGTGCTGGTAGTGGTGAAGGAAAGCTTCATGGTAGCTGTGGTTTTGAGCTGAAAGAAGAGAATTCCTAAAAGCAAAAATGAGAATGTAGTGCACTCCAGGCATGGAGGCTGGCCATTGATTTGACATTCTTTACAATGTTTTCTTCCTCCCCCAAAGTATTATATTCTTACTAGGGCCCCCTGTCATGATAGGACCAGTTGAACCTGAGTTAGTATATACATATACATTGTCAGGATTTTTAGCTAGGATTTTATTGAGTTCAGTTACCCCATCAGGAATGTACAAAGCTAAAGCTATTATTTAGGAATTATATCCCTTACAAGACTCCTTGTGATTGCTAAGTCTACAGGCACACTACATGTATTGTATAGAGATAAACACATTTTTTCAAAAATGCTTATTTTTGTATGCATTCCTTTCAGACAGCAAAATAATTTTCCCACGTGCATCAGATAGAAATCCATTTAGAAATGGGTATTTCCTAAGAAGCAAGACACATTTGAAATTATAAAATAAAACAGTAAGTTCACTGCAAGCCATCACATAATGATTCAATGACCATTTGTAATGATATGTACAAATGTCAAAGATTTATTGATGAACTAATATGGAAACTTTCAAAGAATTTAAAATGGGATGAAGCATTCTTCCAGTTTTCATGTTTAAAAACACACATCATGTGATGTTACAGTAAATGATCATGGATGTAAGTGTTCTTGAAAAGACTCCCTTTTATTGTCACATTGTTTTCTTCAATATCTGCACTCTGCTTAGGATCTGAAACTAGTTACTTTCTGTAGCATATATTCTTATCCAGTACATGCTCTCTGAAGCTTTCATGTCTTCTTCTTAAAAAAGATTTCCTCATCTATAGCTTATAGATTTGATCCAACTTTAGTGGTGGTGACTTCCTATAACCATGTTTCTCTGCCTCTTAACTTAAAGACATCAGTTTGTTTTAGCAACTGTCTCTACTATTAACAAATTTTTTTTTGTATTAGGTAAACACAATTTAATTATTCCTCCTCATACTTTGCTGATGTCTTCTCACTGTTACTAGAAACATGCCATGTTTCTCGAAATAAAGACCACAAATGAGGCTTATTATAATGAAAATGTGTATATGTAAAATTTGTGAATGTGAGTACATGAATATATCTGTACATGCTTGTGCATGTATAGGATACATACAAACACAGACATAGATATACATATATATGCTTGTATATGCATATACATGTATGTGTATACACAAACACATATGTGTGTATACAGTATGTAGAAGCAATAGGTTATATGTGCAAGTTTGTATTTGTATCTCCAGTATACCACCTTATACATCATTGTTGGGAACAACCAAAGATATACTATTTGAGGAGAGACCTTCATGCTACTATTACAGCCCAAGTGATCATCCTAGGCCATGAAGGTATGGAGAGCAATATTTTCTTTTTATTCCAGATCTATTTTGCTGTATCATGCTAAATCTGAATTCTTCTCAGTTCTGGGTAACCCATCAGAGGAGGTTAACATGGATGGTAAAGGCCTTTGAGATCATTCTATGTGAGAGCTGGTTGAAGCAATAGGCCATGTTAGTTTGACAAAGTGAACACCGGGGAAAAATGATATCCATAAATATTTGAAGATCTGTTGCATGAAAGATACTGGATTTGTTCTGCTTGGCATGTTGCAAGGAAAAATAGCAATAGCAGCAGAAACAGCAGAAACTTCCTAAAATTAAAGCTGTGCAAAGATTTGAATGTGTTACCTGATGGATTAGTGGTCCCCCACCAACTGAAGAGATACCAACCAAAACTTGACAATTACGTGGCTTCTGTGTTAGTTACATTAGTTACATTACAATATTGTTTGTGAGATCCCTTGTAACCCAGACTCTGTGAATGGGCAATGAACACAAATCATTTCTTGGAAGTCAGAGTAAGTGGGCCTTGAGAACTGAGTGGAATATGAAAGGAGAGTGAAGTAGAGATATTGGATCTAATAATTGTGGAGGGCAATCAGTAGCTCTGGTTATCCTTGCTATGACTGTCTCTTTAACCCGACAACTTTAAAAATGCTCCCTTTGTCCTCTTTCCTGGTTACTATAACAAGAACCTAATATAATCAGAGCACTTCCATTTTTCTTTGTTTTGCTTTCTTAAAAACATTAAGTTTTTATTATACATAAAAGATGCCTTCTTCTGTTGCTCTCCCCCACTAACTCATCTTGTTACAAAAAAAAAAAAAGCCATTCTGGAAAAAAAAGAGACCCCAACAAAATGTCATTAACATCTGAAAGTAAAGACACACCATAGATAGCACACTTCCCTACTGCCATGAAGGGAAAAAAGGCAAATTTTATCAACATTCTCGGAAAATAATATTGGTTATCATACATTTCACTTTTTTATTTGTGTTTATGTTGTTGTGGTCATTGTGATATTGCTTTCCTGATTGTACATACTTCACTCTGCATCAGTTCCCATGAACTCTTTTATTTCTCTAAATTCTTTCTATTTGTCATTTCATTTCTTACATCTTAGAAATCTTCCATTAGTCACAGACTACAACTTTTTTTTAACATTCTCTAATCACTGGTGGGTACCTATTTTGTTTCTAGTTCTTTGCTACTACAAAAGTACTGAATAAAATTGAATGTATGAATGCACACTTGTAAACATGCACATCACATGCTTACATATACATATGTATACTTCCATGCACTTGTACTTGTGTGTATATAAAAATTTATGTGTATGTTTATACACACATTTTTTTTCTTATTTGACTTCCTTTTGTCTATGCTAAGCAATATAGTCCTCCAGGTAGCAGCATTTTAATCACATGTTCAGCAAAATTCTAAACTGTTCTCTAGAAATATTGGAGTAACTCATAATCCATCTATGTAGTTGAATGCTTATATTACTGCAGGACCTTAAATACTGACTATTTTTATCTTATTTTATTTTTGCCAACTTACTGGGGATAATATAAAGTCTCAGAATAGTTTTAACTTTCATTTATCTTATAAATGTTTGGGGGAGAACCTTCAAACAGTTATTAAAAGGTTGTAATTGCTGTTTTAACAACCTGTTTTTCTTTTTCTGTTCTATTTTAGGATAGACCATCAAAAGCTATATACCTATTCCCTCCAAAATCATCCCCAAATCAAGGTGGTATAGGAAATGTAGAAGAATCTACTTGCCCTTGTATATATTTTAAATCTGACTTGCTATTATATCTCTATTGAAAAATAAGATTCGCATGTGTATGCTAGAACCAGATTGACATGCTCACAAGAGACTATCCTTAAATTTTGAGTGTGAGTAATTAGGCCTGAGAAGCGGGCAGACACTACAAAGCAGGTCATGATTTATTCTTTGTGTCAGTGTCTAGATTTAAGACAATGGTGGAGAAAATCTCAATAGTGCAAATTAAATTTAAGGGCATTTATGGAGTGACCTTTTTTCCCCTGTGACAGATAGTTATTAAACATTTAATATCATATCCCTTTGAATTTTGATCTAGAAAGAGTAAAATTTTAATTAGGATTATATTTTCACTTGTTTCAAAGATCTTAAACTGACTTCCTGACTACCAGTCTGCCAACTTCCTCCCTTTGCTAATAAATGACAATTTCTGTTTCCAATACTCTTGAATATATCTGCCATTTCATCTTCACTCTTCCATATTTGCCTTCATTTGCTTTCTGTTGCCTACTATCAATATCTCCCTTTATCAATGACCATTGCTTCCTTTCCTCGAAATCACATTCCCTTTTCTAACTGCCAGCTCATCAGCTGGTAATTTGGAAACATGAAGACAGGGTGGGCGATGTGCACTGGTGAAATATGTACTTATTATAGTTATGAAGTAGTTCTCCAGAATTGTTGAGAAAGCAGTTCTAACTTGTATTTTCTTAGTGCTGGAGGCTGCTGTAATTTCTGTGTCTAAAAATGGATAATATTGTTCCTATTGCTGATGCTGAAAAGTGTTTCTAGCACAATGCTTTAAGTTGCTGTTCTGGTGTTCTCATTTTTCTTGCATCAGTGTAAACTGTTATTAACATTGTTTGAAGAGAGTATGAGAAGAAGTTATGTGAAGCAGTTTGCCAAAATCATTCGCATTTTCACAGACTCCAAAATCCCTTCACATGTAACAACTCAGACAAAATGTAAATTAATGTGATCCTTTTAGGATTTGTAATTTCACTGGGTTAAATACTCCCTGCTGAGTTCAAATTAACTTCCATGCTATAATATAATAGTTTCCAAATTTAATAATGGAGTGATGTCCCACCCCCTTAATTAAAAAAATATTACCTCCACTTTACATGAAATTATTTTAGCAAATCATAATATGAAATGACAAGTTTTTTATGGCATTTGCTAACATAGGCCCATGTGACTATAAGATTTCAAGATGGAAGTGGTCATCCAGTCTTTCATCTTACAACTGAAGGCCCAGGAGGTTATTCAATGACATGTTCTACATCACACAAGTAGCATGTGCCATAGCTACTACTTAAAACCATGTCTTTTTATTCCAAATCCAGCTCTCTTTTCAAAACATTACATTTCCCCTTGTATGCACAAATGAAAGGGAAAAGACTATGGTATTAGCTGGACCCTGTGATCTATGAACTTCTACATTTAAGGATGGAAAAATATTACACACTGGCAATCTCATAACTCTGTCCAGCTAGCACCCAGAATCATTAGTTTCTTTTATCCTGGGGGAAACGACATTTGGGACATGGGGCATTACAGGCTAGTAGCCTGTGGATTACCCTTGTTATTGACCTCAAAGACACTCAAAGACTCCTTTTCACAAAGGTTGTTAGGCATTTCAGCCCCTGACATAGTGGGGCTATTAGGGAATTTCAGGTCTGCATCAGGTATATCCTATCACCATAAGTACCCAACCCTTCTCTCAAATAGCGGATTCAGGCTCTTGCCCCTTGGAACCAGGCATCTTGCTGCAGGAGAAAGAGAAAACAGGTGCCTAGGAATGCAGACTATGACACTCAGGATCAGGGAAGGTGAGGGATGAGTGATGGTCTACCTTCCCCAATACATGTACCCAGGCCTAAGTTAATGACTCAGCAACTATGTATTCCCCTTCTTCAATTTTCCCCCAACAGGTATAAATATGACATTTAACATTGTTTTTATTGGCTTTGATTCAAATGTACATTCATTGAAAAGATTAGATTCAATCATGTAGGAGCTTTCATTCAATATATAAAAGAATTAGGGCCATTACTTATTCTGTCTTTCCCCACCCAAGATCACATAATTAAGAAAATTCTGTCTTAGTCAATGCTGCTATTTCTGGGGTGGGGGGTGGGGGAAATTATCAAATGTTAGCCAAAACTTTGTTGATGAGTATTTCTGAAATTTGCTTGACTTTTCAATAAAAGTGGACAAAGGATTTTCCATTGAACCTATACTAGAAACCTATCTATCTTTGGTGGAACCTACCAGGTCTGCTACATCCACAACAAGGTATCAGAATAGGGGGTTAGTGGAGGATGAAAATTCATAACCTGGGAAAATGAGGTATATTTTTCTTCTCTTGTGATTTCATTGATGTATTGAACTCTTGTGAAAAATCTTTTAAAGATTCCCCTTAAAGTATTTGACTTTGGAATTCCCTTCTGGACATTAGCCTCCTTGACTGAACTTAAACTTATCTAGCAAAGACTATCTAACTATCCCTATGTCAGACTGTTTTTGACATTATATTGCATCCAGGCTCCTCTACTACACTGAGAAAAATAATCAAACAATCAATTCCACAATACAACTTTTAAAAAATGTCTTTGACAGTTCTATGAATGACCTCACCATTCTTATTACTTCCCAGTCAAGAACTCACCTATATAGTCATCACTTCTCAATAACATATTGGTTCTCTCATTAAGACATAAACCTCTCGAGAAGAGAAATTGTCTCTGGCACTAATGGCAGTGTCTCACATGTTGTAAACACATAATATGTTTTATTTCATTAGCTCATTGAGTCACTATGCAAATGAATAATTTCTCTTTAATTTATAATCTAGAAAACTGCTTAGAGGTTAAGTGAGTTGCTGAAGATCACAAAACTAGTAGCCTTTTGAGACAGGATTTGAACCAAGATTTTCTTGACTACACAATCCATTGAATCCTGCCTCTTGGAAAATGTTATACTTGATTACAAATATTTCCATATTCTCTTGTAATTTTCTAATCAAAGGCCATTGAAACTTTATCTTTCTTCAAAATAATTTTGAATCTCAATGACTCTGGAAACACCTTTTGAAAAGTGTGAGATGTGTTTGCTTTTAAAGAAATTCCACACAAGCTTCTGAATAATTGACCTCAACTGAGGCTATGAATGTTATTTTTCCATCTATGATTTAGAGATACCTTTCAGGGAATTTACAAAAGATATTTGCCATAGCTTTTTGTAGAACTATTTTTTCAAAGAAACTATAATGCAAAATCACCCTTCACAAATGTGGTCTACAGACATATTTGCTTATATTGCAAGGCCATCATACAAATATAATGGAGTTTGCATGTATGCAATAAGCATGGTTGCTAGGTGACAGAATAGATAGAATACTGGATTGGAGTCAGGTAAATATGAGTTTGAATTCCTCCATAACTTCAGATACTTATTAGTTGAGTGATTCTGAGTAATTCATTTAACATCTCTTAGCCCAGTTTCTTCATCTGAAAAATGGGTATCATAATAAGGTATACCTCACAGGTTTGTTGTGCAGATCAAATGATTCATAAAATGGTGGTAAGTCATAGCATTCTCTCCATTACACCATGCTGACAATGATGCAGGTAAGTTAACTTAAAAAAAGAAACCCAGTTTGAGTAGAGAAATGGGACATATCTCAAAATCAACTGCGTTTGGCCTTGAAGGTGTTGGGAGGATACCTTGTTAAATTAGAACAAGGGAACTGAGTGGCTTGTATTGAAAAAGTTTTCTTCAGAGGGGCTATATTGGACAAAGGAATCCTAATAAATCACTTAAAATGAGAAGTGAAAAAAGAAGAAATTCAAATTCAGTAAGTGGTAATTATTATTCCAAAATTCAAGTGCTCAGGGTTGAAAGGACTACACTTGTTTATTACTTTTTATACACATAGAGATGTATTGTAGCTTCCTTTTCAAGAGTCTAAACAGTAAAGCTATTCTGGCTTGGTGATCTAAATAACTGATTTCAGTGATTTAATTTGATATATATCTGTGTGAATATGAGAGGGGGGAGGGAGGGAAAGAATGGGGGGTGCAGAGTCACAGAGATAAAGACACAGAGTGAGACAGAGACAGAGAGATAGGAGAGACATAGAGAAAGAAGAAGAGACATAGACAGAACGGCATAGAGACAAAGAGACAGATATAGATAGTAGCAAAGATTATGACTTGATAACTTGGGTATCACGAACAATCATTTTTGAGTCATGTTGTGTAACAGTACATAGAAGTCTATGCCCCTTTCCCCCTCCATGGTGAAAGAAAAGAAAGAAATGAAATGAAAAGACAACAAACTTGCTTACTAATTGAGTGCAAATATAGAGACTTAGATTAGATCTTTGCAAAAACATTGACATTTTCCTGTAATATGAACTGATTAAACCTTCTTATCTTCCCTGTAGCATGACTTCAACATGTCTCTTCAATACCAACTTCTAGTCTATTTTACTCTTCTATACTGTCAATATTTTGATTGAAACTACATATTTAATTTTTTTAAAAATAGAACTTCCAACTGGACACAATTTTCTTTTCTGTGAATACCCAAGAAGGGAATCTCTTTTTGACAGGAATATATCCTACTAGTCAGTCCAGTTTTGAACTACTCTCTTTAAAGGTATCCTATGACTATTTCTGGGCAAATGCAGAGAGAATATAGAATCCTCTAAACTCATTTGGGCCATGCCCTACTAGAGAACATTTTTCTTTATTTTTGTTGGGGGGGGGGGAGGTATTATGAAGCTCAAAGAAAAATACTTAGCTCCACAGTGATCTTGTGATCCTTTGAGTCTGAGAGGTTGATCACAGTCTGTCTCCTTAGCAAAACACTACCTCAAAAAATATAATAATGTATGATATGTTATAATAATACAAAAACTATATAATCATTATATTATAATGATATTTTATACTTATAATTATATGATGATATTATAATTAATAACAATCATAATATAATAATTACATATGTAATACAAACTAATTGCTTGCCTTCTTGGCCCACATAAGGATGAACCTGGAATTCTAGCCACAGGTCTTTCTTGAGCAATCAGGTCAAGTTAAATTTTGTGTTGTAGCTTTCAGTTCAGGCAAGTTGCTTAATTGAAGCACATACTACAAAAAAACTAAAGACAGCTCCACGGCTTTGAAGGTCAAGAAGAGGGTGTAATGTTAATGAAACAGGAAGATATTCCCCAACCATTAATGGGCCTAACACATGGATCCTGATTCATATGGAGCTTGGATCACATGGAGTCTGAGTTACATGGAACTCAGTGAGGGAGGAGCATACTCAAGAAAAAGGAGAGAGAGAGAGAGAGAACATGAGCAGAGAGTGAGAGCAGAGAAGAGAGAGTGGCCAGAGGGAGGAATCTTGCCTAGAGAAACTTGTTTGTGGGGAGGCCTAACAGAAAAAAGGTCTAAGCTGTTCACATTCCCTGAATTAGTGATAAGTACCCTCTTAAATCTTGTCTCCTGTTGTTACAAATAAAGATGTTGGTTTTGCCTTTGAGGAAGAGAGTTTATTATATTTTGTGAATCTATCCTGGAAATATGCATGCACGTTCATAGAGGCTGCAATAGCGGTTGCATTAGCATTACATTCGGCAATGAGGAAAAGATCACAAAATATAAAACCTTTACTTGGAAACAGGAAAGCTCTGGGGAGGGAAATGGATACCCTGGCATGGGAGGACTTACCATATTCCTCCCTGGTGAGAGAATAGGCTAAAAGCACAGAAATTTGTGAAAACTGGGAAACAAGGCTACAGAAGGCAGAACCCATAGATTTAGAAAGATATTTGCAAGGAAAACCAATAGAATTGGGGAAAGACAAGGGTATGTAGAAAAGAATGAGCATCATTAAAAAGTTATCATATTATATGTAAAAGTAAAGATAATTTGCTCAAGTAAAAGGTTCAGCTGGAAAAAAGAGTTAGCTGATTTGCATGAGAAGCTTTTTGTGCTACAGCATTAGAAATTTCCTTTAGAAGAACAAGTTAAAAAGCATCAGGTGGTATAAGAAAAGACAGCTATGAGTTTAGCCAGGAAAAAGAAGAGAAAAGTTAACAAGAGGAATGTGCATGCAACCCTTACATGTGCAGGGTCTGATTGGGACCCAGACACCTGGGAGAAAGACACATGGAAGAAAATGAAACAAATTCAGATAAGTAAGTAAGTTTCTAGGAATGTGCACACTCATCCAATACTACAAAGGAATCAGGAGAACCAGGGAGACTACAGAGTGTCTAAGGAAGTCACTAAGGATTTTACTCAGCAGGAGGTCACAGATATTTTGATTCACCAAAAAATGAAAGAATCATTAGTATCATGGATGATGAGAATGAGTGACAAAGGAGCTAGACAAGTATGGATAGATAATAGAGATTGTTTGAAATTTATAGGTATTAGTCAGGATCCCTTTATACAACAAGCTTTGAGGGAGGCAATAAATAGTATCCCACTGACTCTATATGATCCAGTAGAGTTAGACCCTGGTATTCACTTAGAGACTGTATGAGAAAGTTAAAGGAAGAGGCAATGAAAACTGCAATTATGATTGGAGATACAGATTTGTATCACAGCATTCCCTTAACAGTTTCTCATAGAAACATAATAGTGAAGATGTCTCCTCCTGCTTATAAACACATAATTCTGATTTTACTAATTGGGGAAATAGGATATCCTCTTTCGGAGGTGCTACATAAGATTGCACAGTTATGTGACTTAGGGGAATGGGGAGAAGATAAATTTCCTCAAGAGAAAATAGCCAGTGAATTCAAAGTCAGAATAGATTAACAAGGAGAGAAATGTTTACTCCTTTATTGAGAGTAGGGATATATTATGGAAGAATAGATGGTATCCCAACTAATGAACTATATAAGATGTGCCAGAAAAAGGGACTTAGTATTAGATGGAATAAGGAAATAAGAACTGTCCCTACAAATCATCCTGAATCATTGTATCCAAGTTCATCACACCTGCAGGGAGACTAGGAAATTGAGCAAGACCCAGCTCAGATTAAAGAAGTACACAAATGGGATTACAGATCACCTATCAGTTTAACTATACACTGGAAAAAATGGATCAAGTACTGTAACTAGGGCATTAATAGATACTGGAACAGAAGCCTACCTTGTATGAAAACCCTAATAAATTTAGACATGGAACCCCTATTATCATCACAGGACAACTTGTACCAACCAAAAAAGTTAGATTAATGATGAAAATAGGGCAATTACTTAGGAAAGAATATACAGTGGTAATGGTATTTGTTCCCAAATACATCATTGGGATAGATATATTGAGAGGTATGACTTTAAATTTTCCTGAGGGGAGATATGAATTTGCAATAAGGAAGATGGGAATTAATTCAGTTCTAGTCAGTTCATAGACTCCATAAGCACAGCTGATGCTATATTTACCTTGTGTCTAGTTATTATCTCCTTATTCTTTTTGGCCTTTCTTAGTTTAAAATGTCTGCTAGATTTGTCTCCTACAAATTTGTCTCCTATTAGTGCCCTGCACTTGTAGATGACTGACTGCTTAACCTGGATGTCACTCTCTGTCCAAGACTATGATATGTCCCCCCTGGACCTGGCATTGACCAAGCTCCAGATACCACCTAAGGAACTGACTCCTCGAATGGGACCTCTTGAAGGCAGGTACAGCTCTACATCCAATCTCAGAAGGACATAGTTATAGAAGATGAGTCCTTTGTCCCTTACCCCAAGGCATTTTGTGTCTCATTCATTTAGAGGGGAATGATGGGGTGCTTATACTCAAGCTTCCATCCTAAGATATTGTTTTATATTTATTTTTGTTATCCCATTTATATTGTTATGAAAGTTATATTGATACAAGTTATAGGTATTAGGTATTAGTCCAAGTCCCTAAACTCCCATTGGTCTATGTAATGGATGTGAAAGATTTTGGGGACAAATGGAATGTTAATGGAATAAGAAGTTCTTCCTCACCCAATAATAGGCTTAACGTAAGGAGCCTGAGTCACATGGAGCCTGGATCACATGAAATCTGAGTCATATGGAGTCTGAATCACATGGAGTTCAGTGTGGGATAAACTTGCCCAAGGAGGAGGAGAAGGAGAGAGAACACGAGTAGAGAATGAGAGCAGAGCAGAGAGAGAGAAAGAGAGAGAGAGAGAGAAGTAGCTTGAATGCGCAGGGAAGGGAATCTTGCCTGGGGGAACTTGTTTGTGGGGAGGCCTAACTGAAAAAAGGTTTAAGCTGTCAATGTTAGCACTCTCTAGATTGGGTGATGAGTATCTTGTTAAACCTTACTTCCTACTATCCTAATTATGTTCAAAATAAATATTTCGGTTTTGCCTTTGAGTAACAGAGCTTATTATATTTTGCAAATCTAGCCTGGAAATACAAATGCATATTCATGGTGGCTGCTACAGGGAGTACGTTGGTGTTACAGAGGGTCTTTCACAACTGCCTTTATTCTGGTCTGAAATCATAAACTGGGATATCAGGAGACTTGAACAGAGTTTGACAATGAATTATTGATTTATTTATGGCATCTGAATTTTTGGCCATGATTTTTTGGTAAATGAAGTAGATGATCTTCCTATGCTAAATTGAGGGAGGGTTGTCTGACTGAGTTATGCTATCTAAGTATAGATTTTTCCAGCCTTTATTAGCAAAATAAGAAGATGTAAAAGCACATAAAGTCTAAGATACAGGGAAAACTGACCACAATCCTGGGCTGTCATCAGGAGATCAGTGAATGTTATGAACATATGAACATTAAGGAAAAGAGAGTGATTATTTTTTCTTTGGGAACCTCTCAAAATAGGTGGCTATGAAAATAGGAGATCAAGGTGAGGTGTAAAGTCATTGGTTGCCTATTCTTCATTTTATAAGAAATCTTCATCTTAGTATATCATTATTACTTTAGTTATTTCATGATGCCAGAGGCATCCACATTTGAATTAGACAATGAATCAAGGTATGCTGTCCTGTTAGATATCTAACTGGAATGAAGAGATGATATCTAAGTTCTATCCCTATCAATTTTAAGTTCAAAGTACATGTGCAGGAATGCTAGTTCTGCTGTGACTGCTGGGAAATGGGAAATAACTTCCAACACAAAAGCTTTTCACTCACATGAGATAAAATGTGATTTTCTGACTTTGAGAGAGGACAAATTTCTCTATTAGACATATTTCTATGTGTGTGCTTTTTCATTGATTTATACTTTTATGATACTAACTAGTAATTGAATGGTAGCAAGTGTCTTATTAATCATTACTCAATAAAACTTCTTGAAAATATGATTTAGATATTTTAATATAAACCCTCATTAGGGGATTCCCATGTTAGCATTGCAGTTTTAAAGATTAAATGTTTAATTCAAAAACAAAACAAATTATGGTTGGTAAAATTAATCAGCTATTTTGATTAATTAATGGTAATAATGACCTTCAGGTCAGACTTGTCACAGAAGGCAATGATTAGGTTTGTTAGAATGTCAAGGGCTGCACAGATGAATTCATTTAAGAAAGAAACTGAATGTAATGAATTGTCATGTAAGTGAAGCCCACAGAAAAAAAAATTTGAATGAAAACAATAATATCACTGAGGCTAGATGATGTCAAACACAGGAGGAACTATAGGCCAAATGCTGTCCATAGCACTCCTGAGTGTGGGCCAAGACAGATTAAAATGTAATTCATATCTGATTTTAATATGTTGATGTATTAATAAAAATAAATGTATAAATTTGTGGTTCTCTAAGTCAATATGCAACCAGCAGGGACCTTTATGCATGGTTTAGTGTTTGTTTCTATTCCAGTTTGACATGACTTGTGTAGTGGATAGAATGTCATTAAAAAGAATCAGGGAAAACTGATTTCAAATTCAGCCTCAGACTAGCTGTATAAGCCTGAGCAAGCTACCTAATCTCTGTTGCTTCAAATTCTTCATCTGTAAAATGGGAATGACAATAGCACCTACTTCAAAGGGCTCCTCTCAGAATCAAATAAGATAATGTTTATAAAAAATTTTATAAACATTAAAGTGCAATGTAAATATTAATTATTATCGTCAATACGCTCTCCACAATGGGCAAAAAGATTATCGCTGTGGGATCTACCCTTTAACATTTTTGTTGTTCAGTAAGTTTCAGTCATATCTGACTCTTTATGATCTCATTTGTGGTTTTCCTGGCAAGGACACTGGAGTGTTTGCCCTTTGCTTCTCCATATCATTTTATAGATAAGACACATGAAGCAAACAGGATTCATCGACTTGCCCAGGATCAAACAGCTAGTAAGTGTCTAAGGCCAGATTTGAACTCGGGTAGATGAGTCTTCCTGACTCTCTGTCTAGTACTCTAGCTCTGGAAAACTAGACTTTGTTAAAATCTATTGTGATTCAAATAGCACTACCCAACTGTGCCTTTAAACCCAAATCCATCCTACTTTCACTGATTGGCCAATGATAGGCCAATACAAGCTTCACTCGTTCTGTTTTGGCTTTTGATAACTCGGAGTGAGTGCAAATAGCAATTCTATATGTTCAGGCCATTAACTCTGGGGCCTTCCCCTTCTGGTTGTGTTTATCCTTTGTTTTCAAAGAGGCTATGGCATCAGGGAAAATGATAACATGACTTGTAGTTGACTTTGATTTGAGGAAAAGATGGCTGTGCAAGATCATCAGCTTCACTTTCCCTTCCAGAGTCATCTGGATCCACTGACCAGATATTCATCAAGATGAAGAGGACCATGGCATCAGGGAAATGATGATATGATCTGCAATTGATTTTGATATGAGTGAGGGAGTTAATTTATTTTTCTCCTCTTACTGCTAAAGCTATCATATCTAGTACAATATTGAATAACAGTGACAATAATAGACATATTTTCTTCACCTCTGATCTTATTGGCAAGGCTTCTAGTTTATCCCCATTACATATGATGCTTGCTGATGGTTTTAGGTAGATACTACTTATTTTAAGGAAAGCATCATTTATTACTATACCCTCTACTGTTTTTCAAAGCAATAGGTGCTGTATTTTGCCAAAAGCTTTTTCTGCATCTGTTGAAATAATCATGATTTTTGTTGGTTTTATTATTGATATCAATTATGCTAATGGCTTTCCTAATATTGAACCAGTCCTGCATTCTCAGTATAAATCTAACATGATCATAGTGTATTATCCTCACAATAAATTACAGTGATATCTTTGCTAATATTTTATTTAAAAATTTTTGCATCAATATCCATTAAGGAAATTGGTCAATAATTTTCTTTCTCTGTTTTAGCTCTTACTGGCTTAGGTATCAGCATTGTATTTGTGTCATAAAAAGAAATTAGTAGAACTCCCTCTTCACCTATTTCTCTAAATAGTTTATATAGTATAGTCATTAAATATGCTTTAAATATTTGATAGACGTCACTTGTAAAACCATCTTGACTCTGGAGATTTTTTTCTTCATTGATGGCTTATTCAATTTCTATTTCTAAAATGGAGTTATTTAAGGGTGGCTAGGTGGTGCAGCGAATAGAGCTCCATGTTTGGAGTCAGGAGGACCTGATTTGAAATCTGGCCTCAGATACTTAACACAAAAAAACTAGCCCTATGACCTCAGGCAAGTCACTTAACTCCAATTGCCCTACCTTCTCTGCTCCAAAAAGCCAAAAAAAAAAAAAAAAAGTTTAAAATAGTGTTATTTAATATTTGATTTTCTCTCCTGTTTATCTGGGCAGTTTATATTCTTCTAAATATTCATATATTTCACTTAGATTGTCAGATTTATTGGCATACAGTTAGGCAAAACGGCCACTAATTATTACTTTTATTTCTCCTTCATTGGTGGTGAATTCACCATTTTCATTTTTTATTTGGGAAATTTGTTTATCTTTTTTCTTTTTTTAAATCAAATTAAGTAAAGGTTTATCTATTTTATTGGGCTTTATTTTTTATAAAACCAGTTCTTAGTTTTATTTATCAATTCAATTATTTTCTTACTTTTAATTATATTGATGTCTCATTTGATTTTACAAATTTCTAATTTGCTATTTAATTGGTGATGTGTAATTCATTCCTTTTCTTTTTCATTTGCATTCCCAATTCATTGATCTTCTCTTTATTTCATTTATGAAAGTGTTTCGGGATATAAAATTTCCTCTTAGTATTGCTTTGGCTACATTCCTTAAATTTTGGTATGTTGTCTCATTATTGTCATTCTTTTTAATGAAATTTTGATTGTTTCTATGCTTTGTTGTTTGTTCTACTCCTTAGGATGTATATATATATATATATATATATATATATATATATATATATGTTCCATTCTATCCCCATTCAATGTTCTTTAGAGTTTTATCATATCTAGCTTTGCTAAAATTTGATTCACCTCCTTGACTTCTTTCTGATTTATCTTGTGGTTAAATTTATCTAGTTCTGACAGGGGCTGGTTGAGATGGTATAGTTTTGCTATCTATTTCTTCTTGTAACTCATAGTATAGTTTTGATAACTGTTTCTTCCTGTAACTCATTTCTTCTCTAAGAATTTGGATGATATACCACTTGGAACATATATATTTAGTATTGATATTACTTCATTGTCAATGAAAACTTTGAGCAAGATGTAGTTTCCTTCCTTATCTCTTTTAATTAGATCTATTTTTTGCTTCTGATTTGTCTAAGATCAGGATTGCAAAATTTGTGTTTTGTTTGCTTGTCTGTTTTACTTCAGGAAGAGCATTCTATACTTCGATCCAGCCTTTTATGTTTATGTTTTGTCTGTTTCTCTGCTTTAAATGTGTTTCTTATAAACAAAATATTGTAAGATGCTGGTTTTAAATCCACTCTGATATTCATTTCCATTTTATGAGAGAGTTCATCCCATTCACAGTTATGATTGCTAACTGTATTTCCCTCCATCCTATACTTTTTAGACTTTTCTCTCTTCTTTCACCCTGTTACCCTTAACCAATATTTTTCTTCTGACCATCCCTTCCCCCAATCTTTCCTCCCTTCTAGCTATGCCCCTCTCTTTTCTTTTCCCCCTTTTCCTCTGTCAGGTAACATAAATATCTCTACCCAATTGAGTGTGTATGTTATTAACTCTTTCAGCCAAATCTGATGAAAGTAAGGTTTAAAGCTTGCACACTCCCTTCTTTCCCTCTGCGGCAATATGTCTTCTGTGTCTATTTATGTTATATATTTACCCATTTCTGACTCCCCTTTTCCTCTTCTCTCAGTAAAACACTATTTTGAACACTTATTTTCAATTATCACATGAAAATCAACTTATACCCACACCCTCTGTCTATATATACATCTTCTAACTCCTGTAATAGAGATATGGTTCTCAACAGTTAAAAATATCATTTTCTCATTTAGAGATTTGAACCATTTTACCTTATTGAATACAATGTATTGTTTTTTTCTTTCCTGTTTACCTTTTTAAGCTTGTCTTGAGTCCTGTATTTAAAGATTGAATTTTCTATTCATCTCTGGTCTTTTCATCAGGAAAGTTTAAAAGTTCCCTATTTCGTTGAATGACTATCTTTTCCCCTGAAAGATTAAACTCGATTTTTCTGGGTAGTTGATTCTAGATTGTAATACAAGCTCTTTTGCTTCCTAGAATATCATATTCCAAGCCCTTCTATACTTGAATGTAGAAGCTGCTAATTCCTTTATAATTCTGACAGTGGCTCCTTGATAGTTGAATTGTTTCATTCTGGCTGCTTGCAGTATTTTCTCCTGGGCCTGAAAGTTCTGAAATTTGGCTACAATAATCTTTTTAATTTTCATTTTGGGCTTTTTTTCAGAAGGTGACTAGTGGATTCTCTCTCTCTCTCTTTCTCTCTCTCTCTCTCTCTCTCTCTTTTTGCTTTTTGGAGGGGGGAAGGTGGGGCAATTGGGGTTAAGTGACTTGCCCAAGGTCACATGGCTAGTAGGTGTTAAGTGTTTGAGACCAGATTTGAACTCAGGTCCTCCTAACTCCAGGGCTGGTGCTCTATTCATTAAGTCCCCTAGTCATCCCTGGTGGATTCTTTAAATGACTATTTTATCCTCTTCTTCCAGGATATCAAGCCATTTTTCTTTAATAATTTCTTGAAAGCTGCTGTCCAGACTCCTTTTTTAATACTGGCTTTCATAGAGTCTAATAATCTTAAAATTATTTCTCCTGGATCAATTTTCAAGGGCACTTTTTTTTTCTACCAGTCATTTTTACATTTTTTTTCTATTTTTTCATTCTTTTGAATGAATTTTGTTTGAATGATTATTGATGTCTCATAGAGTCATTAGCTTCCACTTGGTCAATTCTATTTTTTTTAATGTACTTTTAAAAAATTTTTAAAATTTATTTTTATTTATTTTTTTCCATTGACTTGTTTATTTACTTTTAGTTTACAAGATTCAGTTCCACAATCTCTTGAGTTTTAAATTTTCTCCCCCCCTTCCCACCCCTCATGGTGGCATGCAATCATGTATAGGATCTGCAAATACTTTCACATCGTACAATAGTCTGGTTGTATTAGAAGGGTTATAACCAATGAGTGAACAATGGGGAAAAAACCAAACTTGAAAAAAAATGATACCATGTATTGCTTCAGTCTGCATTTGAACTCTAGTCTTTGTAGATTTTTCTTTGAATGTAGACATCTCCTTCTATCCTGAGATTTGTAGAGTTGTCTTATAGTTGTCTTATATGTGCGTTGCTGAGAAGAGTCCAGTTTATCAAGATTGGTCATCACTTATATGATTTGTCTGTGACTATGTACAAATTTCTCCTGGTTCAGCCCTTCTCACTTAACATCAATTTGTATAAGCCTCTCCAGGTAATTATGAAATACATCTCTTTCCCATTTCTTATAGCACAATAGTATTCCGTTACATTCATATACCATAACTTATTCAGCCATTCCACAATAGATGGGCATCCCCTAAATTCCCAGTTTTTTGTCAGCACAAAGAGAGCTGCAATAAATATTTTTGTACATGTGGGTCCTTCTCCCACTTCTGTCATCTCTTTGGGATATAACCTCAAAAGTGGTATTGCTGGGGCAAAGGGTATGGAACTATTTATAGCCCTTTGGGCATAGTTCCAGATTGCTCTCCAGAATGGTTGTATCAGTTCACAACTCCACCAACAATGCATTAGTGTTCCAATTTTTCCACATCCTCTCCAGCATTTGTCATTTTCCTGGTTTGTCATCTTAGCCAATCTGAATGGTGAGATGTGGTGCCTCAAAGTTGCTTTGATTTGCATTTCTAGAATTAGTAGTGATTTAGAGCATTTTTCCATATGCTTAAAGATATCTTTAATTTCTGCCTCTGAAAATTGCCTGTTCATATCCTTTGACCATTTATCAATTGGAGAATGACTTATGTTCTTATAAATTTTACTTAATTCCCTGTATATTTTAGAAATTAGGCCTTTATCAGAGACCCTGGTTGTAAAAATTCTTTCCCAATTTCCGACTTCCCTCTTAATCTTGGTTACATTGGC
>CM053592.1:99793290-99810690 GCA_028646515.1 Pseudochirops corinnae | reverse complement strand
CTAGGTAAATGATATATGTTTGATTGATGAAAGTGAAACCGTTAACCCATTTTGAGTTGCTTTCCTTTAGAAAAGCAGATCTAAGAACCTGTCCTAGCAGCCACCCTGGGTGTGCTAGGGTGCTTGCTGTTACAGGCTAGTTCCTGACAATGAGGACCACAATGAAAGAATTTACTGGGAAGGTCTGGGTATCCCTGGTGAATACCAGGGACCTTGGCCACTTGTGAAAGTCCAAGGGCTTTTCCTTTTCTGGGTCCAGATCCCAATCCCAACAAAACCAATCACTATATTTTCTAACAAGCCAATCTTACCTGTATTTATTGAGAGAACTGCCAGAGTATATTGGTTAATATTTAAGAACCAGCTTTCCAGAAAAAAAAAAAAACTGGACCACACATACACACACACAGAGACATACACGTTTATATGTATTATGTACCTATGTATATGCATCTATGTGTATATGTATTCCCAGATTCTCTTTGAAGGCACGCTGCTTTTCTGTATTCCATCCTACAAGGCTGAGACCACCCTCCTTTGATTTGAAGTATTGCTAAAACAGGTTATATCTTTAAAACCAGCAAGATCTAGATAAACTCTTTTTCTTGTTATGGTCTTTTCTCCTTTGTCTAGTGGGTAAATATAACACACATTCACCCAAAGTATAGGCTCCATGAACTGAATCAGAAGGGTGGATACCTCCACCACAAACACGTTTTTGCTCCATAGGTTTCCATGGGATTTTCTTGGTAGATATTCTGGATTGATATTCCATTTCTTTCTCCAGTAGATTAAGGCAAATAGAGGCTAATTGACTTGCCCAAGGTCACACAACTATCAAGTGACTAAGACAGGATTTGAGCTCTGGTCTTCCTGGCTGTAGGCCCGGCACTCTATCCGCTGAGCAATCTCACTTCCTGTCTTAGTCTGTAGTTTTCTTCAAAGTTCAACTAAGTATTACTGTTCTTTGCCTCTTCAAATTCCTTTGTCTATATTTTGTGCATAGTTAGCTCTGTACACGTTATATTCTGCCAAGGTACTAAAACTTCTTCATTGTCTGGAATTATTTGGTTCTTGCTGTTTTCCCCATGCCCTAAATAGCATCTTGCATACAGGAAATGTTTGATAAATATCTATTAAACTGAATTCAAGTGACCAACAAACTGGTAGCAGTACACGAGGTTGTCTAGATAAAGGTATTTTCCTTTGCAGTAGGGAAGTACTTAAAGAAAAATTTGATCTTCCCCTCCAACCTCTCACTACCAGTGCCATGAGGTCCTTCATGTCACATGGGTAATAGGACAAGGGCCTCATATACATGTATACAACACTGATGGTTCAAGCTTTCACAATGTTTGTTAAATGTCAGAACAGCCCAGAGCAGGGACTTCTTTTCTGCTGCTAGAGTTCTGACTTTCCTCATGTCAGAATGGATCAAAGTTGTCATAAAAGCTTGGTTAGAATGTAAAGTTTGAGCATGCTTGATGTCCCTATTAATTTTAACCATGTTCTATGTTGTTAAACATACAAGGAAATTATTTAAATATCTCCCCCAGGGAGTCCTCTGCTTAAGAATCTCAATTTGATGTAATTCATAAAGCCAAATGCTCTCAACTTAAGTGAATTATTTCTATTTTTTTTCTTTTTTGACTAGGATGGCCACAGATTTCTGCATTAGGCTGGATGTTAGAGTGATCTACTTTAGATAATCAGAAATGAGTGTTACCTGTCAAAACTTAGTAAGGACCTGCAGTCAAGGGAAAGGGGAAAAAAATCACTGATAAGCTTCTCAAGTTATTACCTTAGAAAATCAATTATCTGCTGTGAGGTAACAACAGTGAACAGCCTTCTGGAAAGATGAGAGAGGAAGGCAGCAAGAATGGATTAATGGAGCAGTTAGCAGAGTATTGATTGGTACTCAAACTAGCAGGGCTAAGTCGGGATCTTACTAAAAGGGCAAAAGTCTATTTTACCCAAATAATAGTTTAATGGCTATTTTTTAAAGAGATGGAGACAAATTAATCATTTTTTCATCACATAAATGGCATAAAGCCACACAGTTGAAATGCTGTTATGAATAGAGAATTTTAAGCTTCAACATCTTTGTGTTATTTGTTAGACTCTCATCTTGTGGGGGAGGGGTAAAGAAACATTAAGCAGTCTTCAAATTAGTAAGCATAGATTTCAGAGTAGGGGCCAGTATTTTAACATCAGTAACTTTAGAGGGACAAACACACCAGAAGTTATATTAAATTTTGCCTTAAATCAATAGAAATGGCTAAGATCTCTTGAAAAAATGGTAGGGGTTATGGCATTGTGAATACAAGGTATCCCCAAAGTCATTGTGCAATTTCATGTTTCAGGATATTATGTTTCCATCTTTTTTTAAAAATTCTTTGTCAGGTAAATACTTAACTAGAAGTGGCTGAAGTAAACTTTTGGTTAGATCTAATTACCTAAAAGGTACCTATCAGAACATTTTTAAAGAGGGATTCTGAACATGTTTCCTGAACTGGAAGTGGAAAACGACATTGGAGAAAGGATTTCCTAATTCCCTATCTGAAAGAGGTTTAGGAGAATCAGGTGAATTGTATAAAAACAAGGGTAAACTCCTCTTAGTATAAAGCTAGAAGTACTCACAACAAGGTAAAAATTGAAAGTGTTCAGGAAATTTGTGTGTGTATAGACACAGCTCTAAGAGAGGTTAAGAAATTGTTTGATTCTAAAATGGACTCCTTGCATCAATGCAAAGAAACTTTCAATAAAACATTTTTTAAACCAGCACTACAACTAACACATCAGGCTGTAATTTATATCTGCTATGAAGAAATCAATATGTATTCATATAAAAAAGTGTAATTATATATTTGAAGGGGAAGTATCTTTATTCTTAACCATATATAGTCACCATGTTAGATTGTGGGAGGGAGATTGTTGATAGAACTGAGTTTAAAGATTTCTATTGCGAGAATATGAGAACCAGATAACGTACTAGGATAAGGGAATACAGAAGTTCAGAAGGTTTTTTTTTTTTTCCAGTGGTAGAGCTTTGCTTTGGAAAAGGTAAAAATAGGGAACCATTCCGCAATTATTAGTTAAGGGGGCATGAGAAGGGAAAAGGAAGACATTTTGTTAGCAGTGGTTAGGCTTGAATAATAAAGATTAGGAAACCAGAGTAGAGGAGATTGACATATGGATCCAGTGAATGGGACACAAAACATACTGAAACAGTTTAAGGGAGAGATTGAAGCAGCTAGGTGGTACAGTGGATAAAATGCTAAAACTTCAACTATCAAGACTTAAGTTAAAGTCCTACCTCAGACACTTACTATCTGTGTGATGCTGGATGGACTCATTAACCTCTCTCAGCCTTACTTTTTGTTATCTATAAAATGGAATAATTACTGCACTTATCTCACAGAGTTACTGTGATAATCAAATGAGGTAATATAATATCCATGTGTGCTGTGCAAACCTTAAAGCACTTTATAAATGTTACCTATTATTATACGGGTAGGAAAATTTGCAGCAAGAGTGAGTTGCATAGGCCTCATTATAGTTTTTCAATGATGGGGAAAAACGACCTGGGTCAGCGAGTAGTTAGAAATGCTTGGTTAATTGGTTGGATGTTTTGCTCTATCACAAAATTTCTAGTTATCCTATGGCTATTTGACTGACACTTTTAGAAGTTTCTTACTGCTTTATGCTTTTCAGATAAATTGAGTAGAACAGCTGGAATTTTCCAAAATGAATTGCTGTAACAGGATTGCCAAAGTGTTCCACAGTCACAAACTGCCCAATATTTATTCACAGTATGCACACATGGGATTATTACTTCATTGCTATTAACATTCATATATTAGCTTATAGTTATAAAGTACTTTTTAAATTAAATTCCTTTTAGATGAACTTTGAATAATGAGAAAACAAAGAGTTTATTTATTAATTTGTTTGAGATACCATCTCTGAATTTGGTGCATTTATTATCTGGAATTTGCAAAAAAAAAAAAAAAGGTTTTGTCAGTTATTTACAATTTTTTAGTATCTTTTGTATTGTTGTATTTTTATCTTTGATGACCATTTAACTTTTCAGATATTTATGTCTTATTTCTCCTATCCTAATAGGAGATAATTCTGTACTCCTTTAAGTCAAATACTATTTTATATTTCTCTATACCCTCTAATATCCACCTGGGTATCTTTTACATAGGTGCTGTTCAATATTTATTTGTTGTTCAATTTACTCAAACTTACAGGATCTGAATTTCAAACAAGTTCTTAAGAATAAAGCATCCTAAAAGTACCATGGTTTTCTTTAGGAAAATGCAATAGTGGACCTTAATTGGGGTGGGCAATGGGATGGTAGGATTACTAGAAGTAAGCTTTGTTATTTTACAAAATTTGTGACAAAATTGTCCCTGAAATTACAGACAAAAAGAATTTAGGATTTTGTCATTCTTGTTGTTTTTGTTGTTGTTGTCACAATTGTTAGCTCTTTGAAGTTTTTCTTTAAGGAAACTTTTATCAATATTCCTCTTCTTGATCTTTGAGAGGGAGAGTTATTGTCAAGTTTGACTAAAGATCAATTGTAGCAGGTTTATTATAACATCATAGGAATAGTCATATGACATTGATTTCAAAATGATAATTTTTCCATGTCATTCTTAGCAAGTCACTGAAGGACTCAGTGACCTAGGCAATAGCTAGGACTAAATATTGCAGGACAGATGTTGGTCTGCAAAGCTATAGTTTCATTGTTACAGGTTTTTCCATATTACAATGAAATCATTGGTGGGATGGGAGGGGGAGAACAGAACAAAATAAAATAAGTCTTATGTCCTGATAGTGGTAAATACGTCCAGGTTCTTGAACGAAGTATGACCCCCTAGTATGCATTTAAGTAACCTTATCTTGTATCTTCATAGCTTTGATTTGGGGTTATGTATAATCATCTATGTGAGACTGCTGAATAAAATGTCCTCAGAAAGTTAGCATTCTGATCATATCTGCATTTGTAGATTTTTACAAATAAATTTCAATAGGATATTTTATGGAATTTTATCTATATCTACCTCTTTATCTATCTATCTATCTATCTATCTATCTATCTATCTGTCTGTCTATCTATCTCTATGTGTGTACATAAATCTCTATATATTACTGAAATATTGTTTAATAATGTCTTATTTCATTTTCAAAGTTGATACTGTTATTTAATTCAGCCAGAGTTCTTTAAGTGAACATGTTCTATGAGCATGTAAAGTGGTGAAAAAATTAGTTGTGTTACCCCAGGTATTTATTTAGTGAATCAACCATCAGTAATTTGAAAATGCAGTGAATCAAGTGAGGAGCCAAGAAATGGTTCAGGGTAGAGTGCATGAATTTATAACATTCTATGAAGCTGTCTACCCTCCTTCAGAATGGAAAATTGTGAAATAATTATGATTGGAATTTTTCCACTTTGAGTATTTGCTCAGGAAGTCACAAAAATAAATTTTAATAAAAATGTATTTAAATCACTTTTCTTATGCTTGTGTTCTCAAAGTGAGTAGAAAAACACATGCAAATTATAGTCATTCGTATTACAGTATTTATTTCAAGTAGTAATGTGTACTAAGGAATTCTATACAATTCAAACTTCTCCCCCCCCCAAAAAAAATAGCCTATCCTGTTAAGCACTTAATTCGCAACTCTGTTATCTGAGGCATCTAATGGATTGAATTTGGACGATTATGTAATTCATTGAATAGATAAGATTTCAGAGAAAGATCTGAGCTGGATAGGAAGATCTTAAAAAACACACACACAATTACAGGAGAGGAGGGAACAAACATTTACATAGCACATACTCTTTGCTAGTCACTCTGCTAATCCCTTTACAGATTATTTTATTTTATCTTCACAAAAATCCTGAGAAGTATTATTTTTATCCCCATTTTACAGGTGAGGAAACTGAGAAAGACTGAGGTTAAATGATTTGCCTAGAGTCACATAGCTAGTAAGTATCTAAGAACAGATTTGAAATCAGATCTTGTTGACTCTAAGAAATGGATAGTGTTCTCTTCACTGTGACACCTAGTTGTATCTATTAAAGAAACTTACCACTTGTTCCAGGGGCCATTCATCTTTGAGAGCATGGATGAAACAAATGCTGAGGTCCTTTACCATTGTGAGGTAGTACAAGCCAGTTAGCTATCATAATATTTGATTTTTTTATACATATATATTTGGTGGATAGGATGAAATTGGAAGTCATCAGAGTCCAACCTCTCAATTTCAGACCTCTTGGGAGCTTCCAATGTGGAAATTCCCTCCACTGATGCAGATTGGCAAATCATCTTTAATTAAAAGGTTTTAGAGATTTTCCTGCTATTGTAACTAACATTCTCCAAAGCCAGAACTTGAATACACATCTTCTTGACTTCAGAATTGGCCCTCTCTCTGCTACTCAGTCATGTCTTCCAATCATCAATAAGATATGGAATTTCACAGTTTGTTGATTTTCATTATATGCATCGAGCAGGATTAAGAAGATTCATGCAGCTGCACAAACAACAACAGGCACCATCACGACAAATATCCAATTCATGGGATAAGGCCGTGATCAAATGAGTACTCTCAATCATCTGAAAGCCACAAAGTGAAATTAAATAGATAAAATACCCAAAAGAAATTACAGACTAAACAAAAGCACATATCATAGCAATAGAATGATGTGCCAAGTCAAAGTATTTTACAAAATAACTAAGTTTTGTTTAGCTTTAGTAAATACATGGTGCTCATGTCAGATGTCATCTGTCTTAGTTCCAGTGGAAAAGCTTAAATTGGGTTCATAAGCCCCTCAAGAAACATAAAGGTTAACAAACATATATCTTGTGCTGTTTCTGTCAACATTTAGAAAACTGTCCTCCCTAAAGAATAAAAGAATATATGCTCAAAAAGAAAAAAAGAATGAATTTCCTAAGGTGCTCCCTTACAACTTGAGAAATAGCTCTTTAATGTCATGCTATTATATTAGACAAGTTTGAAATCAATCTTTCTATCTGAATATTTCATATGTTATCTGTCAAAGAGATCAGCTTGCATACTTTTAAGCAGAAAAATCTCATATGCTGTGGAAAAGCTGAGTCTTTTTAGTAGCTGTGTTAATTTTAGTTTGGCAATATCGTGGCAAATGGTTGCCAGGCAAAACCTGCAAAGGAAGGAGAATTGTAGATATGTTGGCCACTCTCTGAATAGGAGATGTTATATTTTGTTTCATTGTTTTAAACTGGGATGACAGAGGATGTAAGGGTCACAAGATAATTTAGAATGCTGGGTCTAGAGGTAAGAAGACCTTGAGTTCAAATCTAGCTCAGGAATTTACTAGTTGTTTGACTCTGGGTAAGTCACTTGACATTGGTATGCTTAAATTTCCTCATCTGTAATGTTGGGATACTAGAACCTATCTTTCAGGATTGTTGTGAGGATGAAATGAGACATATTTGTAAAGTACTTTGTAAGCCTTAAGGTGCTATTTAAGTGCTAGTTAAACCAACAAATTCAATTCCTCTTGACTCTTAGATTAAGGAACTTGAATATCATCATTTGTCTTAGAATCTGGTGTAATATTCTATTTTTTCAACATACTGCAGTTTGTATAGATATTTCCCAGTTGATGAATATTTGTTGTGTTTCCCATTGTGTTTGCTATTTAAAAAAAGAGGACAATTTAATTTCACAAGTCTTTTTGCAAATATATGCTATCATATTGACACAATATAACCAAATATCCCATGAAATGATGTTTTCTTGCCTTTGGACACAACATAAAATCAACTGCGCCAATAACTTGGGTATGTGAGTTATTCTTCCACTTATTTGCATCATTCTTTTGTCTTCTGGTTTAATTTATAAGGAGAACATCAAAATTGATATCATTCAGTTCCTCCAGAAGTATGTCAATTTCTTGGCCATGGGGCAAGGATCTCATCCTTAAAGTATTAACATTTATAGATGGTATGAAAACTACATTTTTAAAGCACCTTCTCTTCTTTTTCTACCATGGTAATCAGAAAAGCCAAAGAGGGGTATATAGAACTAAAGGTCATTTTGTAGTTTTCTTTGCTTTACAGTCAAAGAATTCATCATCAGGTGACCATCCTACTGGATATGAACTCCTCTGTACTTGCTTAAAATTCCTAGGGAAGGTGAAAAATGTTACACATAAACATAAATTTATTCCCTGTAAAGGCAAAAAAAAAAGTAAATTACAATGTATCACAGTATGTTTTAAATAACACACGAATGAACTAAACAATATATTTGATAGGACTTCAAAGAGACAGAGTTCCCATTGGGATTGGTCAGAGAGGTTTTTATGGAGGATGTAGGACTTGAGTCGGACATTGGAGAATATACACAAATTCTTTCATTTCAGTAGCCTGAGAAAGAGAGATATCAACATTCATGTTGGGAAAGCATGTGCAGAGTGTAGTGAGTTAAAGGAAAAAGCAGCTGACAAATAATGCTTTAAAGTACTTTATATGCACATAAAAGCATACTTTTGAAGTAAATTATATTATGTAGTGTTTTGAATATTTGCAAAATGCTATTACCTACACCATCTAATTTTACTCCCATAATAACCCTTTGAGGTAGGTAATACTTGTTATACAGATTAGAAAATTGAAACTCAAAAGAATTAAGAGACTGCCAATGGTCATGTACATAATAAGTATCAGAATTAAGCTCTGAACCCAAATCTTGCTATTTCCATATCTAGAATTTTATCTCAATGTCGTAGAGGGTTTGTGAAAGTGGGAGATGAAGTTGAAAACAAATTGACACGCGTTCTTAGAACAAGTTGGAATATCGAGGTGAAGAATGCCATCAGGGCATTTGATCAGGGAAGGTACATAATAAAACAAATTAATAAATATTTGTAATTTATGTTATAGTGGTATATATTATTAATGGAAGGGATGAATGCTTGAGAATATAGAGAGAAGCTAGGAGGATACAGTAAACCAAACATGAAAGGTCAAGTATGGGAAAGTAAAGGAAGTGATCGATATTAGAGACATTAGGAATAAAGAACTAATTAATATAACACTAATTAGTTGAATATGCTGATAAATATAACCCTAAGATTTTGAGTTTTCTTGATTGAAAGGATCATAGATTTATAGCTAGAAAAGACTTTAAAATCCATGAAGAAACAATAGGCCAGACTCAGGAAGGGGATTGCATTAAGATTGTGTTAATGTAGTATAATTAATTGAAAAAAGCATTGATTTTGATATGGTCTTGTTTTGTGACACCTTTTGCCAAGAGTATGTGTGTGAGTAAGTGTGTGTGTGTGTGTGTGTGTGTGTGTGCCTGCATGCTTGGGGGTGCATTTCTACTTTCACTTGGATCACTCAGAATATTTGACCTTGACCCAGTAAAAATAGATAGAGCAGTATCACATATTGAGATAGTTCCTTGTTAATTAAATGCTGAATTTTGTTGCTTTTCTTTGAGATTTAAAAAAAAATGTTGTTCCTTAAAAAGAAGCAAAATTTGTGGTTTCTAAAGGGTATACTTTAGTGCCACTTAGAGATATTATAGCAATTATTTAATCCTACAATGAAGCAAAATAAAACACTAAAGTTTGAAGGAAGATGTGGTGGAAAAACAGTAACAATGTCAAGAATTGACAGCTATTGCTATGGTCCATTTTAACTCTAAAATAAACAAACAAACAAAACAATCAGAGGGTCCTGTAAAGATCAGGGTTATTACTGATCTCTTTACAGGCCAATGGAGGCTTCTTGACATGGGAAGAATAATAAGAAGACCAAATAAAATTAACAAACTAAATCCCTTTTTGGAGAAAAATAGGTAGATAGATAGAAAGATAGATAGATAGATAGATGAAAACACTTCTCATGCGAAAAACAGTGCAAAGATAAAGAGAGTGGTCCTGAAGGTTAGAACAATAATTATTTTTATGGATAAAATAATTTTTTTCATCCCTAACTTCAACAAAACTGTTGTTAGAAGTTCAGGTATGCTTATTAAGATGTAAGGATTTTTATCGGATTGCAAAATATCAAGTCAACAAAATTTAGGGTTCTTTTTTTTTAACTTATACTTCGAAGTTATATACCCTTTTGAATGAATGATGAATTCTAATAATAACATTGATTATTAAAAAGCAGAATTGCTTTAGAATTTCAAAACAGAAGTGAAATATGGAATATCTGTTTTGCACCACACAAAAGGTTGAGGAATGTAGCCAATATATGGAGATAAATGTCTATGAACTTGGGTGATGTAAACCCCATTGAAAAGCTATGGATTATAATGAAGGTTAGATTTGTAGGAACTATTTATCAAAGATATATTTAATATCCAATGTTTAAAAATGAGGTTGTTGATGAAGAATCAAAGAATATGTCAAAATATTGTGAACTCCAAGAAAAATATGAATTGGCCACAGACCATGGAGGATCTCAAGTAGGATTTTGAAAATCAAGTAAGAGAAGTAGAGGAAAAATTTGGAAGAAAAATGAGTGATGCAAAAAAAATCATTAAAAAACAAGTCAACAACTTGTGAAAGGAGACCCCCCCCCCCAAAAAAAAAGCTTAAGAAAATAACACCTTAAAAAATAAACTAACTTAAATGGCAAAAGAAGTCCAAAAGCCAAGGATGATAAGAATGTCTTTAAAAGCAGAATTGACCAGATGGAAAAGGAAGTTCAAAAGAAAATAATTCCTTCAAAATTACATATACACACAATATATGCATATATATGCATATACATATATATGTTCTATGTATTTATATATGTATATATGTATATGTATGTATAGGTGTGTGTGTATGTATAGATAGACAGAAGGCACAGTTTGAATTGAATATGAAGGGGTGATATCTAAAAAATAAAACTGAGAGAGCAATAGATTGGGAGAAGGAGAAAGGGAGAGATAGAATAGGGTAAATTATCTTACATAAAAGAGGCAAGAGAAATCAGTTACAATGGAGGGGAAGAACAGAGAGGTTAGAGGGAATGAGTCAATCTCACTCTCTTTGGACTTGGCTTATGGAGAGAATAACAAATGCACTCATTTGGATTTCTTGCACTGAAAGAAAATTGGGGGAGGGAAGATGATAGAGGGGTAGATGATACAGGGAAAGGCAGATTGGGGGAGAGGGTAGTCATAAGCAAATACTTTTGACAAGGGGCTGGGTGAAAGGAGAAAAGAGAATAAATGGGAGATGGGATAGGATGGAGGGAAATATAGTTAGTCTGTCACAACATAACTATTACGTAAATGTTTTACATAGCTACACATGTATGATCTATATTGAACTGCTTGTCTTCCCAGTGAGGATTGGTGAGGAGAGAAGAAGGGAGAGAATCTGGAACTCAAAGATTTTTTATTTTTTTATTAACTGATTTATATACTTTTAGTTTACAAGATTCAGTTCCACAACTTCTTGAGTTTCAAATTTTCTCCCCTCCCTCCCTCCCTCCCCCCATGGTGGCTTGCAATCAAGTATAGGATCTGCAAATACTTTCACATTGGACATTAGTCTGGTTGTAAAGAAGGGTTGTAACCAAAGGAATGAACAATGGGAAACAAGAAACAAAATCAAACATGGAAAAGAATGAGAGTGTGTAGTTTGCCTCAGTCTCTATTTAAACTCTGTTCTTTCTAGATTGTTCGCTGAATGTAGACATCTCCTTCCATCCTAAGACTTTTAGAGATGTCTTATAGCTGTGCATTTCTGAGAAGAGTCCAGTTTATCAAAGATGGTCATCACTCGTACGATGTGTCTATGATTGTGTACGAAGTTCTCCTGGTTCTGCTCTTCTCACTTAGCATCAGTTTGTATAAGACTCTCCAGGTAAATATGAAGTCCATCTCCTTCCCATTTCTTATAGCACAATAGTATTCCATTACATTCATATACCACAACTTGTTTAACCATTCCCTAATTGATGGTCATCCCCTTAATTTCCAGTTATTTGCCACCACAAAGAGAGCTGCAATAAACATTTTTGTACATATGGATCTTCCTCCCACTTTTATGATATCTTTGGGATACAACCCCAGAAGTGGTATTACTGAGTCAAAGGGTATGCAATTATTTATAGCCCTTTGGGCATAGTTCCAGACCCCTCTTCAGAATGGTTGTATCAGTTCACAACTCCATCAACACTGCATTACTGTTCCAATTTTTCCACATCCTCTCCAGCATTTGTCATTTTCCAGTTTTGTCATCCTAGCCAATCTGACTGGTGAGATGTGGTACCTCAAAGTTGTTTTGATTTGCATTTCTCGAATCAATAGTGATTTAGAGCATTTTTTTTTCATATGCCTATAGATATCTTTAATTGCTACCTCTGAAAATTGCCTTTTCATATCCTTTGACCATTTATCAATTGAGGAATGACTTGTATTCTTACAGATTTGACTCAATTCCTCCCTGTGGAACTCAAAGTTTTAAAAACAAATGTTAAAAAAATTGTTTTTACCTATAACCGTGAAATAACATATACAGGCAATGGGGTACAGAAATACATCTTGCATTGCAAGAAAACAAAGGGGAGTATGGGGGGAATATAATAGAGGGAAGATTGGGGGAAGGAGTATTCAGTATGCTTGTCATCCTGGGGTGGGTGTAGGAGAGAGATGGGGAGAAAATTTGTAGCTCGAAATCTTGTGGAAACGAATGTAGAAAACTAAAACTAAATAAATAAATTCTGAAAAAAAAAACCTTTAAAAAAACTTGTTCTTTATATTCACAAAATCACAAATTATTCACAAATCATCATTATTTCTTGGGGACCTCTTCTACATTTTGTCAGGTATAATTTAATTTGCTTTTCCCCTTGACTTTTACAATATAACATCAAGCTCCAAGGAAAGAGGAGTTCTGAATAATCTGCTTTGGGCATTTAGATATGTTGTAAAACAAAACATTTCTATTCCATGTCCTGCATGGTTGAATATACAAATATATGCAAATCTACATGTATATGCATGTGATGATATTTAATAAACCTATGTTTATATGCAAATGTTTACATATACAGTCTTCATAAGTGTTTATATATCATATCTAGGTATACATGGTTTGTGGGTATATGTATGTAGTAATTAGTTTATAGTATATATGTGTATGCATTATATATTTCGTATATAATGTATGCATACACAGACATATATGCATATATATGTTTACAAAAATCTTTATGTATGTGTGCATGCATATATAGAAATGAGAGATAAAGAGAGAGATAAACTTGTCTAAAATGTTAGAGGTGGTGGCTGTACGAAAGACTGTCTTAAGTAAACTCAAACTCTAAATCAACGTTGTTGAAGGATTCAAAACTTCAATGTAATTCTCTTGAATACATTCTACTATGATTTCCCCCATTATAGGAATGAGTACTTTCAAAGAGTAGATTTTTTAAAAAATATTGTTGCAGAACAGCAAAAAAGGAAACTTGATTTTCAGATGCTTTCCCTCTGTCTTTCACTCTGGCTTATTTACTTCAGTGGTTCAGTACAGATGTAAAAAGAAAAGGAAGTTTCTTTAAAGGAGACACACACATATACACACACATGTTTATACGTACATACACACAAACACTCATATACACACATATGTGACTGCATGTATGTATATGTATACGATATAAAGGTTATTAAGAGAGTTTGTTAAGCAGTTCTGCATTAAAGAAGAAGTGTACTCTCTTGGATACTAAGACGGTAGAACATAAATTAACCACTAGTTTTTGTGCTTTTGGGTACCATGAAATGATACAGACTTACAAAGCACAGTTTGATGTTGCATGAAGTGTCAAAAAAGAGGTTCATATTTACATATCATCTGGGGATACCTCAAGCTACTAATTTTTGGCATTGTAATTAGAGATGCAATGCATAAAGCCACCCCTTGCTTTATAGCAACCATTAGTATATTTAACATTGGGAAAGAGCCCAGAGGGTATACGTTAATTTGAAAGAGAGACAAATGCATGTTTAGAAAAATGGAGATGCCTGCCAAATAATGTATTTCCACAGAATGTTTACAACCCAAACACATTACATAAATTTGATTTCCAAGAAAAAAAAAAGATCCAAAAAATGTAGGAAAAAATGCACAAGTCTAGCATGCAAATATTGATTTTGTGAGTGCTTCTGAAAACAAAATGGAACAAATTGGTTGAGTTTTAGTGAAAAAATATAAAATTAAATATATGAAACATGTTTCCTTTCTATAAGATGAAATACACATTTGCCAACAAAGAATAGTACCAAAATAAAATAATCAAAACTCTCTTCTTTGTTACTCTTCAGAAACATTTAAATACGTAAAACTGTATAAGGTTGCCAAGAAGATGGAAAGGTGAACAGTTGTGATTCACAAGCTTCCCAGGGACAAATAATATTCTGTTCTCATATTCTAAGTCCTAGTAGAGGACTAGATATAAAGCATTCAGTAAATCACTGTTACTTGGTAGAATTCAGATGTTTGAGTCTAGTCTGAGTTCATGAATAATTTTAGTAAATTACTCTAATTTCAGTATATTTTTAATGCCCTGGCCAGCAGAATGACCTGGTATCCAGTTAAATATTCCCAATCCTTAAATTATCTGGTAGGTGCAGTCAGGTGAGACAAGATGATAATCCACTGGTAGTCCACTTTTGCAGAAGCCCCCAGAAAAATGAAGGTTAAATATGAAGGATGTGGTCTTTGACTTTGTGCTAATTTTTAATAAAACAATGAAAAATACTTGAAAAAGAGTAGAAGGAAGTTCAAGTTGAATGCAGATAAGCAAGGCAATTTTGTCACTATTATATTTAAATTTAGTGTCCTCAAAAAAATTTTTTACAATTGAAAATGTAATATCCTCTCTTCTGTTCTCTCTATGTGGAAATGCTCATGTTTGTTAACATTTTTAAAAAAATCTAAAGACATACAGAATCAAAATGAGAGTTTGGGACAAAATGCCTTTTAGTTTATGTGAGTTTAAAAATTAAGAGTTGCAATTATGCTTCTGACTAAGGACAAAAGAAAGGAAAAAAAATCCATGTTTATAGGAACAAACAGAGAATAAGAACTAGAACTGTTTCTTTGGTAGAAGGAACTCCCAGATAAAGAAAGACCTTTACCTATATAAATTGGTCTCTTCTATGGAATTTATAGTCATAGAAACTTACCTAAGATGCTGAGAAGTCTGGGAGACTAGCCCAGAATCACACACATAGTAAATATATATCAAAGGCAAAATTTGAACCCTTGTATTCTTGACTCTAAGGCCACTGGCAGGGGTTTGGTGCAATAGCCAAATAGAAAGTTGCATATTAAACTCCCCACAAATTGGATAAACCAACTGATCCATAAAAGTCATACTCCACTGGAACTGAGGTCTGGGTAGTGTGGACTAGAAAAAAAAACAACTGATTTTGGAGAGGGCTAGAATAAGGTTAGAGGAACCCTAGCAATGTTCACACTGAGTCCCTTGCTTTAGTACACATTTCTTATATGTTTACATACCACATAATGTCATAGTAGACTACCAACTGCAGTCTTGACTGCTTTATTGTTCCTAGCTTCTCACCAGCAAAAATGCAACTGGAGTAGCTTGTTGTAATCTAGCAACTAGATTCTCTGCTACGTGAGTAAAGCTAGCTTTCTTGTTTGCTTGTTGTTGTTTTTTTTTTAACCCTAAAAGCAGATGAGCTGTCCCTGATAGGTCTTGGGGATAAGGGCTGAACAACTTCCAGAACATCTATAACATAAAAGACAAACCACAAAGAGTCAAACTCAGTAGTTGTCCTACTGCCATGAACATAAACATTTCTGTCTGCTCTAGGACATTATGCTGACCAAACATCTGCTGTATGGAAACAAAGAGGGTCACATAGACCTAAACCATCTTGTATAATTGGTGAGGATACTTCTATGCTATAGCCAAGTTTTGTGTTTTTTTTTTGGGGGGGGGGGGTGGATTTTTGATAGCCTACAAATATATCATGTTTCTCTATGTCTAAGCCTCAACCATCATCTTCTTCTGAAGATTTGAAGGTAAAGAAAACTATGAAGATGTAACTTTGCCTTGGTCTGGAAGCAAAGTTTATATGCAAAATGGTTGATTGAACATGCGTATACAGACCCCGCTTGAATTATTAACAATTAATCTCCATGAAATCAAAGTGGATGAGGAATTCTTCACCCTCAAGAGAGTCATAGGAGTTGCAGTGCCTTAAGATATTTATAATTTAGGCTTCCTGACTAAAGCATCTGCTTCAGGTTTCCAGGTAATAATTAGATTTTAAATTTAAATCAATTCAAAATAAGGACTCTGTATAGCAAAAAGAGGGTTGATCTTACTCAGAGTACCTGTATTAAACCTTGTGTGGGAAGCTTACTACCTGTTTTATCTTCATCTCTTAAATTCATTGGGCTTAGGTAGGTTCTTTTATCTCTCAAGTTAGTGGGGATTTTCCCTAATGGTCTATGACATTTCTTTCAGCTGTAGGTCTTAATTTTGTTAATATTATCTACCACAACTGGGTTTGTTTATGTATGAGGTAGATTGCCAATATTCTATATTCTCTGAAAAGTAACAGATTCAGAGTACAAGGTAGAGCCTCTAGGATTAAATTAACCATATGACCATGAGAATGGTAGAAAGGTAGTTATCTGCTTTTATTTTTTTAGTTTAAAAAAAACATTTTATTGGTACACTTGGTTTTTATACTATCTTTATTTCTGCATATATCCTCCCCCTACCTCTTGTCTAAAAATGTCATCCCTTATAGCAAAGTATTTCCAAACACATCAACAACATGTGTTAGTATATGCTATTTTCCACACCCATAGCACCCTTCCTCCCTCTGCAAAGAAAGGGGAAAGATGCCTTTTCTCCACTTTTCTCAGGGTCCAAGCATGGTCAGTATAATTACACAGCTTTTTACTTTTTATTTTATTGTTCTTAGTTTTTACATTATTATAGTCAGCATCTATATTGTTTTCTTGGTTCTGCTTCATCCTCCAGTCCATATGAGATTTTTCATGTTTTTTGGAAATTCTTTATATTTGCCTGTCCACTCAGTGCAGATAGATGTTCCATTACATTTATGTGCCACACTTTGTTTAGCCATTCCTCAATCAGTGGACATTGACATTGTTTACATTTCTTTGCTCCTACAAAAAAATGCTTTTTGAATGTTTTGGTGTGCATGAGATCTTTTTTTGTATTTGACCTTTTGGGACCATGTGCCTCATAGTAGAATCTCTGAATCAGAGAACATGAACATTTTAAATTGTATTTATTTTAAATGTTTTAACTACTTTTAAGCTTACTTCTTTTTTTTTTTAATTTAAATTAAATTTTATTATAGTTTGCATTA
>CM053592.1:99755204-99785895 GCA_028646515.1 Pseudochirops corinnae | reverse complement strand
ATCATTTCATTTTTTACAGTCACTAAATTAGTAAATCAGGGGAGGTATGTAGACAGAGTTTATTTACTGTCTATTGGGTATTTCAAATTGGATGTCCTAGAGCCATCTTAAACACCAAATATTTGCAGTATTATTCCTCTTTACCTCACCCTTACAATTCCTGGCTTCCTTTAAAACTCAATTCCAATTCTATCCTCTGCAAGAGATCATATGGTTCCTCAGATGTTAGTATAATTCATTTTGGTGTTATTTTCTATTTATTTTCATTTATTCATTTCATCTACGCTACATCTATCTTATATTCACTTTGCTACTTCCCTCTTGTCCCCTATGTTAGAACACAAAATATTTGAAGTCAGGAAATATTGTTTTTTGCCTTTCTATTCCCACCATTTACTGTAATGTCTAACAAAAAGTATATTAATAATAAATATTTCTCGATTAATTGATGTCCAAAATAAAACACATTCCCCTTTGAAACTCCTCTGTTTCTTTTGAAGATGTTATTCTTCTTCCAGTCTCTAGATTCGTAACCTCATTGGTATCTTTGGCTTCTTACTTTCCCTTAGTCTACATATACAATCAGTAGGGAAATTGTGTGATTTCTACCTCCACAACATCTCTTACACCCTGCCTTTTCTCTCTATTTTCTTAGCCATCCATTCAGGCCTGTTTTATCTCTCACCTAGATTATTTTAAGGGATTATGTTTTTTCCTCTGACTCATGACTCAAGTGTCAATTTCAATAATTCCCCAATCAATTATCAAAGTGATTTTTCTTAAATGTAGATTTAACTATGCCATTCCCAAACTTAATAAATTCCAATGACTCCCTATTGCCTAAAGGGTGAAATTAACTAGCTTAAACAGTTAACACCATTAGATAACAATTTTAGTTTTTAACACTTTGCAAACTAAATATGAACCATGTTTTTCTCCCAGACTCATTAGATATTATACTATCTCAAGTAGGTTAGAATATAGGCACTGTTATTTTTCTGTTTATTAGGCATAGAATACAATCTCCAGTCTCCATTCTTCTCTTCAATCAAAGCATAGCTCAAACAACACTAAAACATGATTTTCTATCCCTCTAGTTTCCAGTGCCCTTCCTCCCTAACTACCTTTAATTTAACTACTTTTATTTGCTTATATTTATTCTCTTTATAATATATGTATATAAATGCACATTTCTTTCCATTAGAATTCTCTCATGTTCTCTTTCTGATTAAAAAAATAGAAATATAGTGGATTCATCATAATTCTAGGGGAACCACAAGAGTAATTATTAATGGTTTAATGGCAGCTTGGAAGGAAGTCTCCAGTGAAGTACATCCAGGACCTTTGTTTATACTGGTGTTATTCACATTTTCATCAATGGCAGACATAGAGAGAGGTGGTATGTTTATCATATTTTCAAATGGTGTAAAGTTAGTAGGGATGGCTAAAAGCATCAAAATCTAAGAGATTCATAATAGACAAGAGCTTTGAGCTGTATCTAATAAGATAAAGTTTGATAGGGTTGGAAATGTAGTCTTACAACTGAGTTTAAACCAATTAAGTATGTGGTTTAAAGGTCAGGGAGATGTGACTAGATAATAGTTCATATTCAAAACATAGTTGAGAGATTTAGTAGATTACAAGCTCATTATGAATCAGTGGTATGTTTTGGTAGATAAGAAAGTTAACACCATCTTATTCGGCAGTAACAGGCATAGATTATAGGAAAAGATAACAGTTCTATTGCATTTTGTTCTGTTCAAATAATTTGGAATATTGTCTATCATCAGTTCAAGGAGGCATAATTTTGGGTGAACATTTATAATTTGTTCAATATAAAGTGGCAAAAAAAAAAAAACTAGAATGATGGAGGCTTTCCAAATTATTCTCTTGATAGATAAGTTAAAGGAACTGAGGTATTTATCTTGAAGAATAAAAAAACATAGTTGTAGGGTACTGGGGTTGTGAAAATTCATATGTATATATGGAGGGATGTAATAATAGTTGTCTTCAAGTATTAAAGTAATTATTACGTGTAAGGGAGATTACATGTATAATTTTTGGGCCCAGAGGTTAGAACTAAGTGTAAAGGGCAGAAGTTGAAAGAAGACAAATTCATGCTTGCTTTAGAGAGGGGAAAAAATCCAACAATTAGAGTTATCCAAAAGTGAAATATGCTCTCAAATATGGCAGTGACTTAGTCCCCTTTTGAATTCTTCAAGCAAAGGCCCCAAATGATAGCTCATTAGGTGCATTATCAAGGAAATTATTTTTCAAGTATTGATGAGGGAAATAAGGACTGAGGAAAAAAATATACCTCAATTATGTACTCCCAGACCACCAGTTATTTATATAAAATTAAATACCATTTTACTTCATAACTCCTTTGCAGTTTTGGTGAAATATTTGATTGATCAGAATTAACATGCCATTCAGAATTGACTATCTTTAAAATGCTCCAGTTACAGTGTCATTTCCATTTGGAATCTACTGTTCTCCCTGGTCTCAACTTCAATAAATGAAATGTCCTGCCCTTATTAAGCTTATCCCTTCTAAACCCACCACCTCCCTTCACTTTTCCTCTCTGATTGGAGTTAGAGGGTAGATTACCAAACTTCTCCCGATGTCTTCCCTTAAAAAGAGTAGAAACTTCAAATTATTAGCAATAACTTACTTTAATATAGTCCTTTCTTGATAATAAATATTCATCTTCATTATACTATTTAATACAACAACTCTGAGGCAGAATTAATTGTTATCATTCCCATTTTACATATAGAAAAATAAAGTTTAGAGGGGTTTGGTGATATTTTAGTTAACAAAGTTATCATGGGAACAGTAATCAGAACTCAAATCCAGGTAGGTTTTGTGCTAGTAAACTCCATTCCCATTATTCTATGTTCATTTTCAATGATTTTTGTAGTTGCACACACTCTATTTAAACATGATTGTCCTGTAAACTGTAACTTCTTGCCTAACTGAATAATCAGTATGATGGAGAAATTGAATCCAAAAACAAAAGCATGCTCCAGAAGACTTGACTATATTCTTAATATCTTCAATAAAATGGCCACATGCTACTATCCAGCTATGCTGAACCAATTGTTAAAGGCCATTCTTTCATTGTCAAATGATTTGGATTAATGCCAGCTGCATTTCCCTTCATGAGAAAATAAAACCTGCTGTGTTTCTTTCCCCATTCCAAAGACACTCCCTTTGAAGTTACTAGTAGTTCTGCACAGACAGGGAAGGAAATGCAAAGGAAAAATTGGTCCTTATGTTTGTTTTTCTTCATTTTACTTTTAAAATGCTATAAACTATTCATTATAAGAAGGAGGTTATTCAGCAAGTCTCCAGTTGGCAGAATTATATGCATCTCACAAACAGCAAATGATGGAAAGTAAAATATTTCAAAGTGATAATAGAACAACATGAAAGATATTTCTTTCCTGGGTCTTGAAAACAGAATAATTAAAAATTTAAGAGACCAAGAAAGCATCTTTAATCCAACACTGAAAGTATCAGAATCCAGGTAATAGTTAAAATAGAAAACTTATGATGACTAACATAATAAAAAAAAAATAAGACTTGATAGGTTGGCCTGTCCTAATTGCTTAAAGGATTTACACCCAATCCTTCAAACTTGTGCAAAATAAGGTACTGTAATATTTGAACTACAATAGACTTTTATAAAGTGTTTCCACATGATGAATTTGAGTCTGTAACTACAAGTCATATTCAAAATGACTATATGACATCATCTGAAAATGTTTCTCAAGTGAAAACTTGGAAACTTTGCTAGAGGGAGTAATATGCATGATGGACTTAGTATGTTTTTCTCTCAACATATATGGTAGATTTTATAGGTCCTTTTTTTTTCTTCTGGAAAGGTTGAAAAGTGAAAAAAATTAATTATGAATGATATGAAAAAGTTAATGTTTGCCTGTAGCATTTGTTAGTCATTTCACGAGAGTTGGGAGGGAAAATTTTAAATGACTTTGTCTTCACTTATGATTATGCACCATAGATAACTATTTATTTTCCATGTTATAAAACTGAGAAGAAAGAAGTTATTCAAAAGTGAAATCACAATGAAAATACATATCTAAGCTCTCCATGGATTAGACATATGGAGATAAAGTAATTATGTTAAGGGCAAGTACTAACAGAAAGATAATCTGATAGTGCAAATATGATTATTTTCTCTAGAAAAATTTTCCACAAAATAATTTTATAGAATTGAAAAACATATTTTGAAACTTTTTAATCTGTAGTATTTCATTAATAAAATATTTCTTCCCTTTCTCACATGGAAGGACCTTAAATAATTTCATTTGATCTAATTGGAAATAAATAGGTATGATGATTTCATATATATTTTATGCAACAGAAATTTTGCTTTATATTATATTTGAATTGATCTCTAAAAAATGCAGATTTCAAAATCCTGATGAAGCATGTTTCATATGACAATATGCATTACAAGTCATATCTTCTTTCTCTACCAATTGAAGGATTATCCCCAAGAAAAGACTTTTGGGATTATGTTATCTTTCTAGGTACATATTTAGTCAAACATATAACCAGAGAGAGAGAGAGAAAGAGAGAGAGTTCCTTGACAGATACAAATGGAAAATAATTTCAGGATGGGGTCATAAACTCATGTCAGGCACTTCAAAATTCTGTCTTTGCTAGTAAGTCAGTCAATACATGTGTATTACGAACACAATTTGTTCCAAACACTAATCAATGAGGATACAAAGAAAAATGAAACAAAACAAAAACACTTTCTGCACTCTAGAGAATATGTAAATCATAAAACACAGAGAGAGCCAAGATGCTGGAGTACAGACAGCAACTGAGCTGAATTCTCCCAATATTAACCTCTAAACAACTTTTTAAAGTGCCTCAAATCAAATTGGGGGGGGGGGGGCAAAACCAACAAAAAGTCAAGGTGAGACAGGTTTTCCCAGGCCCAAACAACTTAGGAGATTGGAAAGAAAGGTCTCTGACTCTGAGAAGAGTTATGGTCCCCAAGAAAACAGGTGCTTCAACAGTGTGGGCAGAAGGCATAGGATATGTCTTTAACAGCAGCAGTAGCAGCAGTGGCAGCTTTAAGAGCTCTTAGTCAAGAGATGGTGAAGAAATCAGAAAACGGATCAGAAAGAGATTAAAGGAAACCTTTTGCTTTCAATACGTGCAAGACCCTGTTTCACTGCCTATATCAAGTTCATTGTCATAGTTCCAAGGTGAAAAGGAGCACTAGTAATTGTGGTGAAAGGAGAATAGGGGCTAAGGAAAAGAAGGATGCTTATGGTCACTCACAATGGACTCGGAGGCCTGGTCTCAGTTCCATGACAGAAAAGATCACATGCACTTGCAGCTGTAGGGTGGCAGGGCACCTGTTCAGAGTTCCAGGGCCAAGAGAAGTTCTAGCCCTTATAATTTCTGGCAAACAAGTTCCCTTACTAGATAAAGACCAGAACACAGGCTAGGAAAGCAGGAACTGCACCTCTCCTTAGATCAATCACAGAAGCACCAAAATTTCACTAACACGAAGAGCTCCTCTGAAAATAGCACCACAAAAGCTCTGAAGCTTGGGAGTGTGCGCTCCACCCTAAGAGTAAGAACTCAACTTAAACGAAAAACTAAAAGCCAAGCATTAAGGTGGGAAAAGGAGCAAACAACAACAACAAAAATAAAAAGAATCTGGCCATAAAATGTTATTATGGTGATAGGAAATATCAAGACATAAACTCAGAAGGAGACAATGATATCAAAACAGATACGAGCAAAGCCACAAAGGAAAAAAAAAATGTGAATTAGATAAAAGTTCAACAGAAATTCCTGGAAAAGCTCAAAAAGAATTTAAAAGTCATTTAAGAGAGGTTAAGGAAAAATGGGAAAAATTTTGAAATAAGAATGATGCAAGAAATTTATGAAAAGAGATTCAAGAGCTTGGTAAAGGAGACACACACACACACACACACACAAATCCCTTAGAAAAGAATGCCTTTTTAAAAAAAAAAAGAATTTTCCAAATGGAAAAAAAAGAAATAGAAAAGTTCACTGAAGAAATGAACTACTTAAAAATTAGAATTGGACAAGTGGAAGTTCATAATTCTATGAGGCATCATGGAAAAAATAAAACAAAATCAAAAGCATGATAAAATAGAATATGTGAAATACCTCATCAGAAAAAAAAATGCACTGAAAATAGATTGAAGAGATGTGATTTAAGAATTATTTAAAGTCATAAACAAAAAAAGAACTTAGAAATCATATTTCAAGAAATTGTAAAGGAAAGGAATTATAAAGGAAAATGTTCTGATATCCTAGAACCAGAGGACAGCATGGAAATTAAAAAACTATGCCTGTCACCTCCTGAAAGAGAACCCAAAATAAAAACTCCTATCAGAGGAAAAATACTTCAAGCAGCCTGAAATAAACCATTAAAATGTTGTAGAGATATAGTCAAGAACAAGCAAGATTCAACAGCTTCCATTTTAAAGGAGTACAGGGCTTGGAGGTTGTTCTAGGAGACCAAGGAGCTAGGAATTACAAATAAGAATGATGCACGCAGCAAAAAGTGAGTATAATTGTTCAGGAGGAAAATGAATATTAATTGAAAAAAATTACTTTCAAACATTCTTGAAGAAAAGAACAGAGTTCGATAGAAAATTTGACATTCAAACATATGACTCAAGAGAATCATAAAAAGGTAAAAATGAAAGAGAAATCATAAAAGACTCAAAGAGTTAAACTGTTTATATTCCTATATGAGAAGAAATATGTGATTACTAATAACTATCATTATTAGGGTAGCTTGAAGCAGTCTACACAGACAGAGGGCACAGGTGTGAGTCAATTATATTGGGGTGATCTAAAAAAAGTAGGAGTGAGAAAGAAGTATGTATTGAGAGAAGGGAGATATAGAATGGGGGGGAAATATCTCACATAAAAGAGACACACAAGAAAAGTTACAGTGGAAGTAAAAATGGGGTGGTGGTGGCAATATTTGAATCTCATTGGAACTGCTTCAGAGAGTGATTAACAATAAAACACAAAAACTCAGCTGCATATAGAAATCTATCTTGGCCAACAGGAAAGAAAGGAAGGAAGGGGATAAGAAGAAGGGGATGGGGGTCAAAACAGAGAGGACTGATTAAGGAATGCAGTAGTTAGAGAAAAAAATGGAATTTTGAAAAGGATGGGAAAGTGCAGAGAGACAGAGACAGAGACAGAGAGGAAGACAGAGAGAAACAGACAGACAGAGAGACAGAGAGAGAGAGACAGAAAGAGAGAGACGGAGAGAGAGAGAGACAAAGAGAGAGAGAGAGAGAGAGAGAGAGAGAGAGAGAGAGAGAGAGAGAGAGGGAGGGAGGGAGGGAGAAATAAGATAGAGGAAAATGTCCAGTTAGTAATCACAATGTGAATATGAATCAGATAAAGTGACCAAGGAAATGGAAGTGGATAACATAATGGAATAGAAACCAATCACAGAATATATCGTTCACAAGACACGCTTGAAACAAAGAAACAGGAAGAAAAAAATTAACAAGCTGGAGAAGAAGCTATTATATTTCAGCTGAAGTAAAAAGGGTTGAGTAGCAATCAGACAAAACAAAAGTATAGACTTAATTATCAAAGAAACTACATTTTGCTATAAGGTACTATACACAACGAAGTGATGTCAATATTTGACATTAGTTTTATTTGTTGTTGTTCAGTCATTTTTCTGTTATGTCCAACTTTTCATGATTCCACATGGGGTTTTCTTTGCAAAAATACCGGTATGCATTGTCATTTCCTTCACATTTTACAGATGAGGAAACTGAGACAGAGAGGGTTAAGTGATTTGCCCAGGGTCATTCAGCTAGTAAGTCTCAGAAGCCAGATTGGGACTTAGGAAGATAAGTCTTCCTAACTTCAGGCTTGACACTCTGGCCACTGTGCCATCTAGCTGCCCTAGACACATATACACCAAATGTCTTAGCATCCACTTGTAAAAGGAAAAGTTAAATAAGTTACAGAAGAAAACAGTAAAAATATACAAGGTGAGAACTTAACTGTTCCCTCTCAGAACTAGATAAACCTAACCACAAAATAAATAAGAAACAAGTTAAAAAGAAGGATAGACTTTAGAAAAGTTAGATATGATAAACCTCCAGAAAAAGAAAATTAATAGAAATAGAAAGATATATGCCTTTATCTCAATTGTACATGACACCTTCACAAAAGCTTGCACATTAAAATCAGAAACAAGGGCAGCTAGTGGCACATTGGATCCGATGTCTGATCTGCAGTAAGGAAGACTTTTCTTCCTGAGTTCAAATGAGGTCTCAAACACATTAGCTGTATAACCCTGGGTAAGTCATATAATCCTCTTTGCCTCAGTTTTCTCAAATCTAAAATGGTCTGGAAAAGAAAACGGCAATTTTTTCAGTATTTTTTCCAAGAAAACCTCAAATAAGGTCACAAAAAGTTGGAGAAGATGGAAAAATGACAATAACCACAAAATCAGAAACAAATGCAGAAAAGCAGAAATACTGAATACATCTTGTTCAGATCTTAATGCAATCAAAATTACATTCAATAAAGGCCTGATGAAGTATAGATTAAAAACTAATTAAAAATAAATAATCTAATCCTAAAGAATGAGTGGGTCAAAGAACAAATCACAGGAAAAATCAATAATTTTATTAAGAGAATGACAGCAAAGAGACAACATACCAAAATTTGTGGGATTCAATCAAAGAAGTACTTAGGTTATAATTTGTTTATGTTCCATAGATCATTTGCAAATATCAATGTTTATATCCATAAATTAGAGAAAGAGAAGAATGAATTAAGAATGGAATTAGAAAAAAGCTAGAAAATAAACAAATTAAAAATTTTCCAACAATTTAACACCAAACTGGAAATCCAGAAAATCAAAGAGGAGAATAATAAAACCAGCTTTTAAAGAATGAAAAAAGGATCTGGTTTTATGAAATAATCAATAAAATAATGAAAATGTTGGTTAATTTTATTTTTAAAAATGAAGAAGGAAAACAAATTACCAGTACGAAAAGTGAAAAGTGTGAATGCATTACCAAGGAGAAGAAATTAGAGCAATTATTTAGAAGCTATTTTGGCCAATTTCTATTAATCTCACAATCCAAATGGCATAGATGAATATTAATAAAAGTATAAATTGCCCAGATTAACAGAAAAGAGAATACTTAAACCTATCTTTGAAAAAGAAATTGAACAAGCCATCAATGAACTCCTTAAGGAAAAATTCTCAGGACCAGATGGATTCACATGTGAATTCCATAGAACACTTAAAGATAAATTAATGCCAATACTATATAAACTAGGTGAAGAAGTTGAAAAGGAGTCCTATCAAACTCATTTTATGACATAAATAAGGTATTGCTAATTAAACCAGAAAAGAAAAAGAAAGAAAATTACAGACATATTTTCCTGACGATTATTGGTGTAAAGAAAATAAGTAAAATATTAGCAAGGAGACTACAATATATAGCAAAGATTATACACTATGAACACACAGAATTGTAAATAGGAATGAAGGTCAGGTTAAATATTAGGAAAAATATCAGCATAATTAACCACATAAATAACAACAACAACCCAAAAAAAGCAAAAAAATATATGATTATCTCAACAGATGAAGGAATTATTTTTTTTTTACAAAATACAACACTCTTTCCTATGACAAAAAAATAAATAAAAAATCATTTTCCTTAAAATAATAAGTGGTATGTAATATCTGAAAAGGAAATAAGATAAAAACCTTCCCAATAAAATCCAGAGGTGAAACAAAGATTTCCATTATAACCACTATTATCCAATATCTTACAGGAAATGTTAGTTATATCAATAAGACAAGGAAAAGAAATTAAAGAAATTAGAACAGGCAATGAGGAAACAACACTGTCCCTTCTTACCAAAGATATGATATACTTAAAGAATTATAGAGAATAAATTAAAATAAGTAGTTAAAACAATTAATTTTAGAAAAAAATTGAAGAATGTGAAATAAATCCACATGCATAACATGCATTTCTATAAATTACTAAGTTCAGTAGGAACTGCAGGCTATGTAAAATACTTGGAAATCTACCAGCAAAGACAAACCTAGGAAATATAGGAACACAATTACAAATCCCTTTTCACACAAATAATGACAGATATAAAAAAACTGGAGTAATATTTATTGCTCCTGGATAGGTCGAGTCTACATAATAAAATGAAACTCTGACAATTTATCTGTTCAATGTCATAACAATTAAATTACTAAACAAATTATGGAACTAGAAAAATAATGACAAAATTAATTTGGAAGAACAAAAAGTCAAATAAATCAATGGAAAAAATTTGGAGATGGACAACCAGTACTAGATTACAAACTATATTACAAAGCAAATAATTGGGGGGAGAGTCAAGATGGTGGCAAAGAAGCAGGAAAACTCCATGGGTCCCCCCATAACCACCTCAAATCCCTATAAAATATGACTCTTGATAAATTTTGGAGCTCCAGACCCCACAAAGTGACAGAGAAACAAATCTCCCGATGAAGGCAACCTGGCAGGTGGACAGGAAGGGTTCATTGCAGCATGCTTCAAGCAGAACAAAGCCCAGTGTAAACCCATGGTTTTAGCCCCAGAGTGGCCAGGACCAGCCATGGCTGGAGTATTCAGGAGAGAGGATCACTGGCAGCTGTGGCAGCTTCCAGAATTATCAGCCCATAAATGCCAAAAACAAAGTGAAAGGCCAGTGGAACTCAGCTGAATTCGGTGGGTGTGGGAATGGAAGAGCCAGTGTGGCCCTCTGCCCCCAAAGCCAGAAGTGGCAGGAGCAGCAGCCATGAAGCCCCCTTCACATGGCTGCTTCAGAGCTCCCAGCCTGCAGATTGTATGGAGATAAAGCAGCCATTCAGAGGCTAACTGCTCTTGCCTTAACCTGCCTGGATTGAGAACATGGTTTGGTGGTCCTGAGGTGTATGACCAGTGAGCCAAAGTTGGTGGAGGCTGTAGAGACAGCAGACTCCTAATAGCTCCCGTAGCTTCAAAAACCCCAGTGATTTGGGACAAAGCTCTCCCCTCTGGAAGCAGAGTTCTACTGCAGCAAAGAACTCAAAAGGCAAGTTAATTGACTGGCAACATGAGCAGGCAAAGGAAGCAAAGCAAGAACGGCCATCCAACTTTTGATACCTTTTTGGGAGAAAAAAGGATCAAAGCATGAAATGGGAGAAAGACAACACAGTCTGAACTCCTGCACCAAAAGCTTCCAAGAAAAATGTAAACCAGTTACAGGCCATAGAGGAGCTTAAGGAGGATTTTGAAAATCAAATAAGAGAATTGGAGGAAAAATTGGGAAGAGAAATGAGCGGGGAAAGGGATGAGAGGGGGGATGATGGAGGAAGAGCAGGTTGGGGGAGCCAGTTGTTAGAAGCACACACTTCTATAAAGGGACAGGGACAAAGTAGAGAATAGAACAAGTGGGGGACGGGATAGGAAGATGGGATAGGAAGGCGGGAAATATAGTCAGTCTTTCACAATATGTCCACTGTGGAAATGTTTTGTGTAACTACACATATATGGCCTGTATTGAATTGCTTGTCTTTCCAGTGGGAGTGGGTGATAAGGGAGGAAGAGAAAGAATCTAGAATTTAAACTTTTAAAATCAAATGTTTAAATATATTATCATTATAATTATTATTATTTATTATTATTATTATTATTGTTATCACTATTTACATGCAACTTGGAAATAAGATATACCGACACTGCAGTAGGGAGATCCATCTTGCCCTAATGGAAAGTCAGAGGTGTGATGGGGGAGGATATAAGAGAGAGCATATTGGGAAAGGGAGTATACAGTGGGATAGATGTTTTGGGGTGGTGGGTAGGGGAAAGACAGGGAGACAATTTGTAACTCAAAATTTTGTGGAAATGAATGATGCAGGGTGGATAGAGAGAAGAGAGACCATATGGTACTTTGCCTGTTGGAGGGCCTAAGAACTGCATTCCAAAAGCAAGTAATTTATCAGAAAGTTAGAGAAATTTCCCAGACAAATCAAGAAAACTCTATCCTTTCCCTAGATAGACTGATAGAAGCTATTAAAAAGTATACAAATTTAGATCCTGACTCTATAGAAGGGGCAGCAATTCTTAACATGTATTTCATTAGTCAGTCTGCCCCTGATATTAGGAGGAAACTGCAGAAATTGGCAATGGGACCCCAAACACCTCAGGCCCAATTATTGGAGATGGCCTTTGGAGTCTTTGATAACAGAGACCTGATTGCAGCAGAGGAGAAAGAATGCATGGAACTAACCAGAAACAGAGAACATGCTGGATTCTTGGCTGTTGCCATGGCCAGGAAAAGCCCCTCCAGGGGACCCCCTGGGAGGAAGTACAGTCACTTGGGCAGAGGGAAAACCTGTTTTCGATGCCACAAGGAGGGTCAGTGGTCCAAGGAGTGCCCCTACAGGGCACCCACCCCCCAGAGGGAACCCCAGGAACCAATGCTTCTAGCACCATGCCCATCTGACCAGGAGGGACATTGGAGGAAGGACTGTCCCTGAGGTTGGAAAAGTGGCAGAGCCACCTTCCAGTACCCTGTCCTCCAGTCTTCTCAAGACTTAGAGTGATGGGGAACATGGGGCTTGGCAGTGCTCCCACTTTCTCCATCTCTCACTGAATTCTGGGGTTCTTTTGCTATACTTTTTTGTGCCTGTTTTGGTCTTTGTTTGCTTAACCTCTTTGCTAGGTTTATCTCCTCCAGGGTTTAAGCCCCAAATTCTCCAGCCCACTGGACCTGGCATCAGGTGTGTTCCAGACTCTGACCCCTTGGATGTGAAGTCTGACCCCCTTGAACGGGACCCAGAGAGGCAGGGACAGCTCTATGCCCCTTGCCAGCAGGAAGCACTTTCAGAAGCTGAGACCTTTGCCCTTTATCCCAAAGTAATTTGGGTCCCATTTGTTTGAGGGGGAAATGATGAGGCGTAGGCTCTGGGAGCCACCTTGAGCTCTCCTTGAATCTTTGAGGTACGGGCTCTGGGAAAGTAAATCTTCCCAAAGGAAGGCATTTGCCTAAGGTTATGGGCCTTAAGTTGTGGCTCTGCCCCAAGTCTTTAGCCCTCCTTTGCTCCAATAGTTTCCCACCCTTGAATTGGCCTGGCCAACCATTGTCTATGGTCTCCAGGTAGCCTCCAGCAACTTCCCACCCTTAATCACTCATTACTGGAGTCTGATCTCATCTGACTCCTCCTGAAGACCCTCCCCAAACTCCTCTTCTAGACTATCCCTAGATTCCTCCCACAACCTTTCTGTATATAGAATCCCATCTCCCCTCCATGTGGTGTGAGAGTGCCACAGAATGCCCTAGCACAGACTTATTCTGTAACAGACTTACTCTGTCCTGCTTGCTCAATGCAAGCATCACAGATACCTAGGCTCCTTAAGAGTCTACCCAATACGGCAAACTATTAATAAACTTTACTTGTCTTTGGCTGAAAAAAAAAAAAAGGAAATGAATGATGCAAACTAAAAATAAATAAAAGTTAATTTTAAAAATAAAAATAATGAAGATAATCAGGTATTGACTGAGAAATAAAGTGATAGATCTGTGAAATAGTTTAGGAACACATTGCAGAGTAATAAATGACAATAATAATCTAGTATTTATTAACACAAAGATCCAAACTTTGGGGATAAAAAATCAGCACTTGATCAAATTTGCTAGGAAAACTGGGAACCAGTTTGGCAGAAACTAGGTTTTGTGAAAAATGATTTTTGTCAGTAGCCATTGGAGAATCAGAGCTCCCCTCCACCAGCCCCAGCCAACTTCTGTCACTTAGGTTCACTTAAGTTACTGATAATGAGATTGCATTGAGTATTACACTGGTCAAACCCCAACTGAAGCCTGAGCTGATTTAATCAAAGGTACAGAAGCTCCATTGTATTGTGCTCTGGCTATCTTTTGCCTAGATAGCCCAAGGCAGGAGTGTTCTGATATGGCTATGGTGGGTGCCAGGGTGATAGAAGAGTTGTTCCTCTCTCCAGAGGTAAAATGATGGTGGGGTGATATCAGTCCCTGTTGAAAAGTTATATAAATTGGGCAACCCAACCCCAAAATTAAGTCAGTTCCAGACTGACTACCCTAGGGGAGAGCAATTCTAGATTATAATTCCCATGTAATACATGTGTGTGAGATGAAAGAGTTCTGAGTCTGAGTCTGAGATTAGAAAAGGTCTTTATTCTCTCTCATGAGAAAGGGTACTGCCCCTGTCACTCAAATGGCATCTGCCAGAGAGTATAACATGTGGAAGCTTGCAGGCTTCTCTTGTCCTGATCCTAACTCCACTTCTAACACCTTTCCTACCTCACCATTGGCTGGTGAGGCAAGCTCACAATCTTTCTAATTGGTGCAGAGTACTTTCAACCCTTCATTATATATTTCCTTTCACCAAATTTAGAAGTGCCCAATCAGAAGTGGACTAGTATGATTTTTCTTTCAAATTACCTCATTTCTGGGAAATCATGAGTTACTTGCAAGACTGAACGGTTTACAAAGTATGGAGAAGAGATAGGAATGTAAGAGGGAGTAAAAAAAAATGAGGAAACTTCACTGTGAGTCATCTCTCACACATGTGTGTTGAAAGCTTGAGAGAAATTAAAAATGTGGACAGAGTCTAATTTCTTTTGCCTCTTTTTAGGGCAAACTCTATGGAGGCTGATGTTTAATGATGCTTTGTGTCTCAGATTTTGATTGGGCCTTGGAGAGAGGCCTCTTCTCTCTGACAGCACTGAGACTGGGCCCCCACTCCACTATTTTCTCCTGAAGTCCCACCCCTGAAGGGTGGGTGAGACATCCCCCAAATCCCTACTCCTATCTCTTGGAATCCTTATATTTATTTGCAATCTGCCTTTCTCTCTAAGCACCCTGCGAATGGGGGCCTCCACAGAGGTCTCCTCTGAAAAGATATCCTTTATAATTTGACTATGGGTCAGTCAGAATAAATTGTCGTGTGATAAATTGTATTGTAATCTAAATTGGTTGCTTTTAAAAGGATATGGAATTAAAAGATAACTCTGAATTTTGACCAGTCTAAATAAAATTCTAATTCTAAATTGGTTTATCTTAAAAAAAAAAGAAGTCTAAATAGCCAACAAGACAATTAGATTTGTGCACACTCTGTCTGGTCATTTTGTCTATAGGAGTCTCTGTGTTTGTAAAATAATTGTCATGTGAGTGCTGATTTATAATGCAGCCAGAAAAACTTCTAAGGTCTACAATTCGAGAAAGCATTGGGAAAGAATTCCTACCTTACACTTTCAGTGAGAGATTAAGACTTTGGGGAGGGGTGTCCCAACACTGACCAAGTTGGGGTTACAAGAACGAAGTTAGATAATAAGTAATGGAACTGAAAAAGCAGAGTAAGACTCTCCCACAAGTTACTTGGAAGGTTGAAATCAGCTAGCAGCAGTCTTATACTGATAAGAATCTAGAGCAAACAGCCCAAAGACAACAAGGGCTGGGAGAGAAAGCTGAGAGTTTAAATTCAGGTTTAATTAGATCCCAAAGCTAAGGCTTGTACATTATGTTTAAATTAAATCGAGAGAACTGTCTTTGCACACCTCCCGCCAATGTATCTGACATCAGGGCGATGTGTTTAAAACTGCAAAAGTAAGGGTTTTTCTGTCTTTTAAGACACTTCAATCAGGGCTTTTCTATCAAAACCTTAAAAGTGATCACTTTAGGATTCAGCGATTTGTTTAAAGCACATATTAACCTCATAAAAATTGTTTGTGAAGGGTGTGAGAAAAATACTTCTCTCTTGATTTGTAAATTATTAAGCATTAACTCCCTCCATTTTCTAAAAGGTGTAGAGGAGGAGGACAAAACTGGGGTGAGCATGATTTTTATTTTGGAAAACTGTGTAATTAGGGAGTCAAACCTTTTGTAACTTGTTAATGAGATTTGGGAGTAGCCAGAATTCCACTCTTGAGTTTCAACTGGAATATAAGCCATCGCATATCTAACAATGGTATGTACAGTCTGCACTGTGGTTGAATGTAAAGGAAAGTGGAGGTAATCTTAGTAATGGGTTTGAAAGATCAGTTAAGAGAAATAAAGGCTAGAGTTAAAATGTGGAAGGTAGAAAAAAAAGGAAGAGTTTGGGGACAGATAGGGGTGGGGAGTGGCAGGTTCATGTGCTCTAAGCCACCCCTCCCCCCATCCTTAGATAGTTGTTCTGGGTGCCCTTGTGCCAGCTTCAGATGATTTAGGCATGCTGATAGAGTGGAAGATAGGTTGATTGTGTTTTAAGTAGAAAGATTAAAAATGAAAATTTTGTAGCTTGATTGGAAAACCATGGACAAAGTTATAGAGGATTAGAAGGAGTTCTGTCCACCTGTCTTTCAGGATAAATCTGTAGGAAGGCGTTATTAAATCTAACACTACATAAATATTGATGTTGGTAAAGATAATGGTTATTATGATTTGAGATTATTATATAAAATCTTAAAATGTTCCCCTGTACCATTCAATTAATTATTATTAACTCTGGAAGCTCTGGAGTTTTCTGCCTTAAATTAAATTCCTTAGGTCTCTCTGCCTGGGCCAAAAGCAGCAGCACAACTCTGAGTCTTAAGGTTTCAACCCAGACAACCTAGCAGGAAAAAGACAGTGTTATATGGCATTAAGAAATTTGTTCTGTTTGCCCTGGTTAACTGTTCTGTAAGGAGATAATATTAGAAGCCGCTTCCCAAGGATGATGGTAGCAGTCCCATGATTGCAAAATTTTTGAAAAAGAACAAATACCATATGAATATTAACTGTTTTAATTAAATGTTAAATGTTTCATATTTAGTAACTTTATATGAGTTTTTTAGATGTGATCAGCATGCCAATGGTGATGAGATGAATGATTTTCTGTGTAAAGCAATCTCGAAGCACATTCAACTAAATTAAGGCCACCTGATTGGTAATTAATTAGTTTTGTTTAAAGTTTAAATTAATGATAATTGTTTATGGCATTATATGTCTAAATTTTCTTATGTTGTGTAATTTGGTAATAAGTATATACCAATGTTGCTAGAAAAGCAATTTCCTATATTATCTAGATGTTATTAGATTAAGAATTGTACTGTTAAAAGGGAAAAAAATGAATGGATCATGAAGCTGTTTGGTCATTCTATCTGCCCTTGTGTTTTAATATTCTGAAGTACTGCAATTTAGGAAATCATAAGCTTCCAAGTTTTGTGTTTATTCATCCATCCATTCATTCATTCATTTATTTTGGAGGGCAATTGTAGTTAAATGACTTGCCCAAAGTCACACAGCTAGTAAGTAAGTCAAGCATCTGAATCCACATTTGAATTCAGGTCCTCCAGACTCCAGGGCCAGTACTCTATTCACTGTGCCACTTAGTTGCTCCTGTTTTGTCTATATTTAAAAGGAAGTTTCAGCTAAAATTATTGGGCTATCATTTATGAAATATTTGAGATTGCCTATTTGGAGTTATTGTTTTAATCAAGTATTTGCAAAAGATATTTTTGTGAAAGAAAATTTGGTAATTATTCAAAGAAAAGATATTGTAAAATCTCCTTTGTAATTCTTATCAACCCTGTGCAAGGGTTTCCTGTTGTGAAATTCTTACTGAGTGAATGAGTCCTCGTTAAAAACACCTTTTTGACTAGAGAATTTAGTTAACTAGGAATTTTGTGGTGATTAGGAATTTGGTTTGTTATAGTAACATAAAGATAAATTGGAAGTTGTTTTTAAGAAATATTTTTATGACGAAATGTTTTGCAAAATCTTCTGTGTGATTTTTAGAAGGCCTACTCAATTGCTATTTGCAAGCTAATTTGTTGCAGTAATAATTTGATATTGATAATAATTGTCATGACAACTGCGAATTTTGAGTTTATTCCTGGTTTGTTGTGTCCCTGGACTTGCCTTAAATGGATGCTTTCTGAGAAACAGAATCAGCAACTCAGTGCATGAGATATCTAAGGCTAGTGATTAATACTAAAGCATCTCAATTACTGAAATGAGCTGTAAGTGGGAAAGATCTTGTGCTTTTGATCTGAGTTCATTTTATGGTCTAGCAAGAGTTACAATTAATGTTTGGACTTACCATGTGTATAAGATTCAATTTCTGGAGTGTCTTGTTCTTTCAGATTGACTATCATTAGAGAAGGGTAAATAAACTTCAGAAAAAGAGAAGCAAATCTATTAAGAGTAATAACTTATGAACTATCTTGTGTTAGTGGGAAATTTGATTTTACTTATGTTTGTTATTTAATCAGGAACTAGAACATATGTAGAAATGTATACAAACTACTTAAGCCTCACCTTAAAGATGTCCCATTGTTTAAGGAATTCTGAAAGGAGTAGCATCTTTTCTGTGGTGAATTTCTTAACTGTACCAATGTGAGATTATAGTCACATACCTGAAACTGATTATTGGAACTTGCTATTCAAGACCATATGTTAACTGAGATTGTTCTGAGTCTTACTCCAGATATGATTTTCAAGGAATGCTTTTGAGCTACTGATTCATGATGCCAGCAAACCTGTGGAGTCCATGAACTGTGGAGGGTGTTCTCATGGAAACAGTTGAGAGAATGATTATTCTGCATAAACTGAGGTAGGATTCCCTGACTCAATTTCCCCACTATGACATCTGAGAGACTTCAAGCCTGACTCAATGCAATTGACCATCTACATAACCTCTACCTGGAATTGACATGAATTTAGGGAGACATTATTCCCTTACTATAGTTATGTCCCTGTTCTTTTATGACAAACTTCTATTATCAAATAGTTATATAAACAACATTAAATCTATTAAATGACAGATTAACACTGAAACAACTGCATTACAATAGTAAGATTTAAGTTTAAACTGAGCTATTTGGCCTAGAATTTTAGTCCAAACAATTTATGTATTTAGCTTTGAAATTTGTTGCCATTTGTATATTCCTGTATAAGTTAGGGTACAATTAGATCATTTTAAAAGAGAAATGGCTTGGGGGCTATCTTGTAAATGCCTTTTAAAAAGCATCCACTTTAATTAAGGTTATTTATCTGAATATGACTAGAAGTTGGATTTTTTTTTAATAAATCACTTACTTGATATGTACTGTTTTGAAATGGATTACTCAATACATTTATGTATACCATCCCTGAACCTTTTATTTGATGATAGTTAATCTGATAACTTTTTCTGTTTTTAATATAATCCTCCTGGTGAGGAAATGAAAATGCAAAGTATAGAAATTGGGTTTCAATTTTTCTGTTTTTATTTGAATTTTTAAAATATGACAATTGGTCAAGCTTGCAATTTTTATTTTAAAATAATAGAGACATAAGGGTTGAGGTAACTTTCATTACTTGATCTGATTATTGGCAAGGCAATTTCAAATTGTTTTAAGGTCAATTTTGTAGGAGATATTTAACAGAGGATCTCTATAAGGAGTCTTAAAGAAGACTATTTTCTGGAGACTACTTAAACCATACTCCAACCAAAAAAAAAAAAAAACTTCACCAAATGATGTCCCAAAGACCAGATAGCTGTTTGAGAGGAGACTTCTGAGCCTTAAATGGACAATTTTATTCATTGTTTACCTTTTTCCCTTGGTTCTTTTTATCTGTAAGATCTACTTACTAAAAAGGAACTGGCCCCTTGATTTTTTCAATCAATTTCTCCATGTTCCTCCCCTTCCTAATTGAAAAATTGTCAAAGGATATGAACATACAATTTTCAGAAGAAATCAAATCTATCTATAGTCATATGAAAAAATGTTCTAAATCCATTGATTAGATAAAGGTGAATTAAAACTCCTCTGAGGTAGCACCTCACTTCTATCAGACAAAACAGAAAAAAAAATATTTGAGGGGATATGGAATAATTGGGACTCCCCTGTCCTTTTGTGGGAGTTGTGAACTCATCTAACTTTTCCTGAGAGCAATTTGAGACTATGACTAAAGGACTATAAAACTGTGCTTAGTCTTTAATGCAGAACTATGACTACTAGATCTGTATCCTGAAGAGATCAAAGAAAAAGAGGAAAAGAAGTTCTATGTACAAACATATTTATAGCTACTCTTTTTGTGTGTTTGCAAAGAGTTGGAAATGGAGGAGATGCTCATTAGATGAAGAGTGGGTGAACAAGTTGTGGTATATAATTGTTAGGAAATACTATTGTTCTATCAGACATGATAAGCAGGATGGTTTCAGAAAAATTTGGGAAGAACTATATGAACTGATACAAAATGAAGTATGCAGAATCTAGGAGAACTTTATACACAGTAACATCCATATTATACATGATCAAATTTGAATGACTTCATTATTTTGATCAATATAATGATTCAAGCCATTTCTGAAGGACTTTGAAGAAAAATATTCTCCACCTCCAGAGATAGAACTGATAAAGTTTGAGTGCATATTGAAGCATTTTTTTATTTTCCTTTTTTACCAGCTTTTTTTTTTTCATAACTTGGCTAATATAGAAATGTTTTGTATGATTTCATTGGTATAATTGATGTCACATTTCTTGTCTTCTCAAGTGAGTAATGGAAGTCAGGGAAATATTCAGAACTCAAAGTTTAAAAAAAACAATGAATACTAAAATCAAATTAATACATTTCAAAAATAGATTTGTGGTGGGTGTGATAGAGATCCATGTACTTTCACATCAGATCACTTTATTATTAGTTTTACTTTAGTGTTAGAGAACTCTCAGGAAGTGGTAGCGTAATCTATAAATACAATGTAGAAGCAAAACATGTCAATAAATTATATATGTATATGCATATATATATACACATACATATGTGTGTGCATATACATAATACATCATACATACATACACACATAGTATACTAAAGGTAATTTCTCTCACTTGGCAGGAATTAGAAATCATGTCTAAGAGAGGGAAAGATTTGAGCTGGTTCATGAAGGAAGTCAAAATAACTATGAAGTGGAGATCATAAAGGAGAGGATTTCTGGCAATAAGGCAGCCAGGGCAAGATATCAAGTCTGAAAATGGTACATCATATGGAAGAAACAGACAATAAGCTTGTGTAACTGGCTTATAAAGCTCCAGGATAGGAGTGAGTGTAAGAAAGGAAAATGAGGTGAAAAACAAGATTACAGACATTTAATCAAGCAATCACTAAACATTCATAAAATGCCTATGATGTGCCAGGTACTGTGAAGAATACTGACAACCTAATGGGGGAAGAAAAAAACACAAAAGGAATCTAAAAAGAAGAGGGGTGAAGGGGAACAGAAAGTAACTTTTTCAAGAGCACAGAGGAGAAATTAGTCAAAAAAGAACCAAAGTACACCCTCCAGGAAAGAAATATAAAAACAAATGACACAGACATGAAAGCACTGAATCATTGAAATCAGTAGTTTGGAAAGAATCTCAAATATCCAATATCACATATCAAATAATCACATGTTTCAGAAGAAGAATCAGTTTGTCTGGTGACAAAATTTTGATTTGTCTTTGTGTTATGGGAAAGAGTTGGGGAGGAAAACAAGTTTACTGCTCTCAAAGTCCTTAATTAAGTATCATCAAACAATGCATTATCATGTTATCTTACAAAAATGATCAGTACTTGATTAAAACCTAAGTATTTTATAGAGTTACATTTATAGTTCATTCCGAGTAAAGGTACCAATAAACTTAGACATTTTAATTCATTATCCTTCCAACTCAAAGTACTGGGAAATTTTAAATGGACATTTATAGAGAGTTGAGAACATTACCACTTATGTATTTGATGCTCTAAGCCAGGGATTCTTAATCTTGTTTGTGTCACCGAGCCTTCAGCAGTCTTGTGAAGCTTAAGGACCCCTTCTCTTTGCTTTCAAATTCATAACATACACAGGATTATAGACAACTACAAAGATTATATTTTTCCCATCCAAGTTTATGGAAATCTATTCACGAACCCCAAGCTATGAACTTTTCTGTTCTAGGCATGAGAATTTATTTTTGATAGATGCTTTTATAACAGTTTTTTTAAACAATAAATTCTAGATAAGGGGGGAAAAGGGACTAACATATACTGATAACCTAGAAAACTTGTATTAGTTAACAATGAAATTTAATGTATGTGTGTAAGTACACACAAATTAGAGTGAGAGGGGAGAAAGTCAAAACAGCAAGTAAAGTTGATTTTGGAAGGAGTTTAGCTTAGGAGAAAAAAATCAGAGAATCATAACTGGTAAGGAAGATAGGATCAAGTGACAGTATTTAAGAACAAGTGTATTTGTGGGCAGCACAGAAGGAGTCAATGGTTAGGCATACAGTGAACATTAGAGATATAATGAAGATGAGAAGTGAAAGAGGGAGAGAGACAAGAAAGAGGTCCTTCAGGGTTTCATGGAAAATTAATGTGAAAAATCCATGTAGGTATCTCCTTCTACTTTTTCAAGAAAAGTGGTTAATATCTAATTTCTGCTTTTTCCTAAAAGCCAGTTCATTCTCTTAGCTGTTCACTTTATCACCAAATGCAACTTTTCTTTTTCTGTATGAGAAGAATTGCATTTTGCTTCATTAGGAACAGAAAAAAAACCCAGCTGCTTGGTAATCAAACAAAAAAAAAAGAAACAAAAGAAAACCAATTAACCAGGCAAATACCAATGATGCCAAAAAGAAAAAAAAAAAAAAGAAAAAAAAAAGGAAGAATTATGAGGTAATATGATATGAATGCCCTTCTATAACACCAATGTGATATGTATAGCACCCATGGCAGCTATGAATTTGCTGATGTAGTTGTGAATAAAAAATGTAACAGGCTCTCCACAACAAGGATAGAATTAAAGCATTTATTCAAATACCAGAAAGCCAAATCCCAAAACCAGAAAGCCAAATTCATCATAGTGACCAAAAAGTTGGTACACATAACCAATGCAGTGAACACCAACATTCCCATGCTTTCCCAAACTTTCCCTCCATCAGGCCTTCAAAATAAAACAGGCTCCCTTAAGCAAGAATGCCCCTCTCTCACTCACACTTAGCTGCTCAGCCTCTGCACTGCTTGCTCCCAGCAGTTCTGGCTCTCTCTCAGCTTGTGCTCAACTTTTTATTCTGTTCATTAGCTCCTCCCAGTTCTGCCCCTTCCTGTCGCACCAGCAAATTCCTCCCACTGTGGGTTTCTCAAGTTCTGTTTCTTAACAAAAACTTGATATAATCAAGGACAAGATCCAGCTGACACAAGGTACTTGTTTGCTTGCCATTGCAAGGGGTAAGGAAGATCTTCAAATCCCCACTAACATTTCATTTGGCCACAAGGTCTTTCATGTCCCATAGGTCAACGGGGGTATAGGAATGACTGGTGTCAACAGACCCTTCCAGCAATATAACAGGGATAACACACAATAAATACAGAAAATAATATTTTAGGTGGAGTTTGAGCACAAGCTCCCCATCATTCCCCCTTGAACAAATGGGACACCAAAATCTTGGTGTAAGGGGTGAAGGTCTTCTTCCATGGCTACTTGCTGCTGAAATTGGACATAGAGCTGTCCCTGTCCTAAGAGGTCCCATTTGAGAGGTAAGTTCTTTAGCCAGCATTCATTGTATGGTTGATGTCAGGTCCAGGGTTGACACACCACAGTTGTGGACAGGGGATGACATCTAGCTTAAGCAATCAGGCATCTACAGGTGGAAGTTACCATGTCTGCAGGAAATAAATCTAGAAAACAAGGTGAACAGACAAAAAAACCAAGAAGAAATGAGGATACAATAACTGGAAACAGGGTAGACATAGGGCTAGCCATGCTTCTGGAGTCCATAAGCTTACTATTGTAGCCTCACTCATGGTAGGACATTTGAGTTAAGGGTACAATTTTGTAACCATCTTCTCCATAATAAACAATAGTTGCAGTGGTAGATCCATTTTTTCAATATGTTGTTAAACCAATATGGGGTCCGTAATCTTGTTTGTGTATATCTTTAATCTGGGCTGGGGCTTGGCCAATTTCGTATTCTCCCTGAAGGTGTGGCAAACTTGGATACAGTGATTCAGGAGTATCTGTACAGGTAGTTCCTATTTCCCTATTCAGTTTAATATTAGGTAACTTTTCTTGGCATATCTTATGCAATGCCTCAGTTGAAATACCATCTATTCTTCTAAAATCTACCCCTGCTTTCAATGGAGCAGTAAACAATTCTTTTCTTGTCAATCTATTCTGGCTTTGAATTTGCTGGCTATTTACTCTTTTGTCCTGAGGAAATTTATATTTTCCCCGTTCCTCTAAGTCACTTAATTGTGAAATATTATCCAACACTTACAAAAGAGGGTGCCTTAGTTCCCTAATTAGTAGAGGCAGAATCAGGTGCTTATAAGCAGGAGGAGCCATCTTCACTATGATATTTCTATGAGGAACTGCTAAGAGAATATCATGATATGCATTAGTATCTCCAATCATGAAAGCAGTTTTCATTACCTCCTCCTTTAGCTTTCTAATACAGTCCTTAAGTGAGTACCAAGGTCTGTCTTCACCAGGCCATAGAGTCAGTGGGATATTGCCTATTGTATCCCTCTGAAGCTAAAGCTAACAGACTAGCTGTGTTATTACCTCCTTGCATGTGGTAATCCATAAAAGCTTGGTGTACAAAAGGATTCTGACTAATGACTATGAATTTTAAGCAATCCACACTATCTAGTAATATCCCTCTGGCTCCTTCATCACCGATTCTTACCATTTAAGACGCTAAAGACTCTCCCATTCTTTGGGGGAATCATCTTAATATGTTAGTAACCTCTTGTTGAGTGAAATCATCAATTATCAAACTGAACTCTGTTTGACCCTGGCAGTTCTCCTACTTTCTTCTTATAGGGCAAACTTCTGCTTTAGAAGACTCCTCATCTAACTTTGTTCTATTCTCCTACCACACATTCTCCTGGCAGTTGTCAGGGTTACTATGCCAGTCTGTACAAAAGTGGCATGCACATCCCTTCTATTAGTTTTTTGCTTCTTTTTAGCTAAATGAACAGTAGCTTCTTCTTCTACTACCTGAGACTCCAGCTTACTCTTCTAAAGGAGAGCCCAAATGCTATGGCACAGAAAAATTCTCATGCATACCAGCCAACTACCTTTCCATCTAAGCTTTCTCCTCCAGCAGCTTATCTCTACATTTACACATAAGGTGATAACTTGTTAGCAAGGCCCAGTCTCTCCTACACACCTCTGCTAGTTCTTTCCCTGGTTCTATTGATATTCCTTGCAAACATCTTTCCAAATTTCTGGGTTCTTGCTTCTGTAGCCTCAGTTCCCAGTTTTCACAAAGCCCCATGCTTTTACCTCATTCTCTTGCTAGCGAGAAATAAGTCAAATCCTTTTATCTCAGGATAAGACATTTCTCCCTCTAAAGTCCTCCTGCCTCCAAATAGAGATCTGATATTTTGTGATCCCATCCTTGTCAGCAAATATAATGCCAATGCAATATTCACAGCACCCATGGTAGCTCTGAATAGGCTGGTAGTTTCGAAACACAAAATGTAACAGGCTCTCCACATGGAAGGACAGAATCAAAGCATTTATTCAAATGCCAGAAAGCTGAATCCCAAAACCAGAAAGCCAAATTCATCATAGTGACCACAAATTTGGTATGCATAATAAATGCAGTGAATATAAACATTCCCAAGACTTCCCAAACCTTTCCTCTGTCAGTTCTTCAAAACAAAATAGGCTTCCTTAAGCAAGAATGCCCCTCTCTCACTCACACTAGCTGCTCAGCCTCCATGCTCCTTGCTTAATGGTTTTTTGAAGATCTTCCCTGCCCCTTGTAATGGCAAGCAAACAAGTCCAAAGCACTTTGTTTCAGTTGGGCCTTGTCCTTGATCATATCAAGTCTTCCTTAAGACACAGAATGTGTGCAACACACAATAGGGGGACCTTGCTGAAGCAACAGGAAGGGGCAGAACTGGGAGGAGCTAATGAACAGAATAAAAAGTTGAGCACAAGCTGAGAGAGAGCCAGAACTGCTGGGAGCAAGCAGTGCAGAGGCTGAGCAGCCAGTGTGAGTGAGAGAGGGGCATTCTTGCTTAAGGGAGCCTGTTTTATTTTGAAGGCCTGATGGAGGGAAAGTTTGGGAAGGCTTGAGAATGTTGGTGTTCACTGCACTGGTTATGTGTACCAACTTTGTGATCGCTATGATGAATTTGGCTTTCTGGTCTTGGGATTTTGCTTTCTATTATTCAAATACCAGAAATTTTTTTCTGAAAGATTCTATCTTCCATGTGGAGAGCCTGTTACATTTTGTAATTCACAACTACCCCAGCATATTCATAGCTGCCATGGGCACTGTGAATATTTCATTGGCATTATACCTTCTAATTAACCTTTACCTTCCTGTAGGGAGTAAATCATTTTCCTAGGAGGCAGATTCTATGTTTCTCAACTTTCCCTTCCAAAAATAAAATCTTGAAATTAGCATACCATTGGTTTTTTTCATAGCCTATCGCAATTTTTCACCTTGACAGACATAGACCTCCGACATAAATTGCTTTTAGAGGGATCATAACTTCTTCCTGAATATCTTTTTAAAATACATAATGAAACAAAATGATTTGAAAATAGATATATAAAATGGTCATGCTGTAACTAGCCAGATATTTTCTGTTGGAAACCTTCTTTGACACTGAGAAACATTTGAGATGTAATAGATATCTTTCATAGTGGGTGATGTGTAGAACTTGAAGTCAGGTAAACTTGAATCAAAGTCACCTCAGACATTTACCAGCTTTGTGACTCTAGGCAAGACACTTCTCAGCCTCAGGTTTCTCATGTGTAAAATAAGGATAATAGCATCTACCTGAGAGGGCTTCATGAGGATCATATGAGATAATATATGTAAAAGGCTTTATAAACCTTGAAGTAGTATATAAATGTTAGATATAATTATTATTACTATTATTATTTCATTTCTATAAAACACAAACACAAGTTATATTGCTTATGTTGCTGTATATTTATCTAAATCTTTTAAAGCCTTTTTATATATCAATCTTTACCAAACCTCAGGGAGAAAAAAAGGGTCACAAATTCCATAACATTAATTGTATGGAAAGCTGAATGTCTTTTACTTTTCCTAAAATGTATATTTAAGGTCTTAAAATGTATTATGCTTCTTGATGATTAAGTGCAAATTAATTCAATACATTAGCTATATATTCCATACATAAATGTACTATATATACTTTAGTAGCATTATCTCTTTATTTTACCTTTCCAGACTGAAAATTTCTAAAATTTTCGCGTTTTCACTTATTGAGGATTGTTAATCTCCTGGGTCATAGTAGTTGCATTTCTCTGTTTTTTATTTTTCAGTTATGAATATTTTCCATTAAGGGAAATGGACAAATCTCAACATGTACCTTTATGCATGTAAAGCAATGGATTGGGTTATTGTCTTCATAAAACAGACCTCAGTGACTCCAAGGTTCCTTTCCAGAGTTACATGTGATAATTTGCAGTCCAAGATCAGATAAGTACAGTTTGAATATTTTCCCCTCTAAGTATACTACCTTAGTTCTCTTAAAGGCCTTTGTGATATGTAAAAATATAGAGGTGTTCTTGCCTTCTTAAAAATTAAGACATTTTCTATGACTTCACAAATATAATTTATATCAAATTGCTTGCCTTCTCAAGAAAGGTGGAGAGGAAACAGGTAAAAAATTTGAAAGTCAAAATTTTGGGAAAATGAATGTTAATTTTTTTTACCTGTGATTGAAAAATGTTTAATGAAATAAAATATATTTATTAAAAATAAAACTATGCCAGCAGTATATAAATCCTGGTAGGTCCTATCAAGATAAAGATGCTTGAAGAACAGACCTACACACTTATATGACTGAGAATCAGTTCAGTTAATCAGAAACCCAATTTCCAGAAAAGTAAATGCTAATTGATTATATCTGTCTATTAAGGTATGGAGTATTTGTCATATACTTTGTTTACCTTTTGTATTAATAGTAGTATTACCTCACTATTATATTTTCTTATAGATTTGTGAGGCTTTTTAACAGTTCCCTGCCCTTCTTCCCTGTAACTTCCTCTTTTTTTTTTTTTTTTGCTTTTTGGAGGGCAATTAGAGGTAAGTGACTTGCCCAAAGTCACACGGCTAATAAGTGTGTGAAGTGCTGAGGCTGCATTTGAACTCTGGTCCTCCTGACTCCAGGGCTGGTATTCTATTCACTGTGCCACCTAGCCACCCCCCCCCCCCCCCATAACTTCTAATGTTAAATTAGGCAATTTTAAAAAATGACTTGGTGTCTTTTGCTAACATGAAGAATTAACTTTTCACTCATTCCCTTTTCCAAATATATGGGTATATGTTTGTGTATACGTACATTACATTATTTTTTTAAACTTATATATGCACATAAATATATATGCATACACATTTATTTGCATTTATGTATATACTTGTAATAAAATATTACCTTTAGGATTCCATTGGAACAAACATTTATTTATCATGATTTCTTATTTTATTTGTTCATATATTTGTTCTTTTTTTTCTACCCGTGACAAAATATTAGCTTTAAACCTTTGGGCACTAAAATGATATCAGCTATGTTTGCATGTGTCTATTGAAACAAACTAAACTATAGTCAATCATCTGAGATACTAATTGCTGAGACCTTGATTAATCATGTTGTAATTTACCTTAGATTTAGGAAATTGGTTGTGCCTACAGTCTAATATATTCATTTTCACCAAGGCATGGCTTGAATTCTAGCCTCTGCTTCTTCCTGTGGCTTAAAAAAAAATGGAATAAAATCTTGGAATTTCTCCACAAACAACTTTCAGGATACTAGCCTATATTGGGAAAGAATATATTTCCACTAATTATGTTTTCCAAGAATCATAATCATTGGATTTTTTGCACTCTGGGATGAGACTGCTGCAATGGATGTTTGGGACAGGGGGGTAGGGATATGGAAGAGGGTATGTAGGAAGGACCTCAGTCAAGATGGTACTGCTAAGGAGAAGAATGGTACTCTAGGACAACCGAGATATTTCCAAACTACTGCAGGGAAAGGAAAGTCAGGTTGTTGCTGGATGGTAAGGGGAGAAGCTGTATATGTACTACTCCTGCTGGGTTAAAGTATGCTTCCTTTGATGCTATTATTGACACCCCACAATTTCTACATATTGGTTCAAATATCTCATCACCATGAACTAAGCAACAGCTCTCTTCCTATATCACCCTTCCTATATCAGTTCTAAGAACCCTGATTTTAAATAGGCTTCTCAATGTCATCTCATTATTCCCATTCTCCCCTACAACACTTCATGAGACTGTGACTTTGAATCTGTGGGTAATGCTTTCACTGACATAAACTGTAAAACCTACTTATCCTTAAAATAGCTTCATGAGTTATTGGGGCCCCAAATATTCTTCAAATGATGGCCACCTTTCCAGTGATAAAATTCCTAATTTAGTTAAACTACTCTTTCAGTGACACATACAAAAACAATTGCCAGACATATTTGGGATTTAGGGTTTGAGATTAGATCTCTCATTCCATGGTTGTAGGGAACTCAATGAGGAAGATGCCTCTGCAAATTTAAAGGATATCATATAGATATAACCTTGTAGTCTTAAAGAGATACCTGGGGAACTGAGAGAACTAGGGTTTTACCATAGTGTGTGATTGATTGCTTTTTATATAAAAGATAATCAAAAGTTGATCTCCTATATCTTAAAGATATTTCTTCCTCATTTTCACCTTTCCAAATACCTAGCTTATTCCAAAGCTTAACTTAAGTGGAACTTGTTATATAAGGTATTTCCTGATTTCTCATTGCTTAGTGTTTTCTTAAAGTTACTTCACATATACTTTATATTTACTCATCTGTGTGCATGTTATATCCACCAATAGAATATCAGTCTCTTGAAGGTAGGGAATCTCAATTGTGAGAAGAGGGCATTATGTTGAGATTTAGAGGAACTCAGATCTTCAACAAACAACCAAGAACAGCTACAGAAAAATGTGCCAAAAATAATAATAATAAAGAAAAGTAAAGATAATCAGCTATAGACTCCTTCAGCCAATTCAAGAAGTTTCAAAAAGCTGGCCAAAATTCTGCAAAAGAGTGTAGAGGAAACAAACTAGAGCAGGTTTTGAAAAATAAGTAGGGGAAATCCCAGTCGTATAGCAGAAAGCAAGGTTATGAAGTTAGAAGAGATTCAGAGACAGGGAACCTCCTAGAGCTGAGTGATCCAGCGACTTCATCCATAGCAAAAAGGATGGCTAGACCAGTATTTAGGCAACCTAATCTTGACCAAACCTTCAGGTACCACCACTTTCAGCTCAATATAACATCTAGGCACCTTGAGCTTAAACCAAAACAGAAGACAAGGTCATACAATTCCTACAGAATACAGGACCTATACTTAGCCACTGAACTCTAGAATCAAGCTGTATTTACCCATATGTAACGATACTAGGATTTGAAGATCTTCCACGCCCCTTGAGCTTGCTGATGTAGCAGGAAGGGGTGGAGCAAGAGAACGCCGGAGCCAAGCTAGTCTCTGTGCGGTGCGGACTGGAAGCGGCGTCAGAGGCAGTGGCTGCAGCTGCGAACTCCTTTTGCTTTGAGCGGGCTAGAACCTCTGCTAAGGACTCCTGCTGA
>CM053592.1:99735999-99754704 GCA_028646515.1 Pseudochirops corinnae | reverse complement strand
TCTTCCTTCAAGGGGAGCAAAATTCCAATTCTGTCTCCGTCTCTGGAATTCTTGCTTATGTATACACCTCAGCCAATCCCCTTCTTCCACATCAACAGGGGAGTTCATGCCTTCTTAACAATGGGACAGCGTTTGTACCTTCCACACTTAAGTATCCTGCTAAACTGATTACTATTACAGGTGGTGGAAGGGAAGCAACATCTATTTGTTTAGCAGATGGTATTATTCTATTGTTTTCTTTTTTCTTCATTTAGTATGTAAGCATATTGTCCATATTTTAAATGTCAATACAAAATGTTTTTTATTCTATTCTTGTGATTGATAAGTAGTGCAGTCTTAATAGATAAAAACACTGAGGCAGAGGCAAATTAATTGATTCATTCAGATTCCCAAGGAACAGTGACAATTAGATACCATATCCCCATAATTTGTTTTATTTTTTTGGAGGGGATGAAATACTACTCAAGATATATTATATTATTCTTTAATTTCAAAATAAAGCTTCCCCATGATAAAGCTGTTTCTGAGGTGGTATTCTTCAGTAGCATAGGAACAATCAAGTTCAGGACCAAGTTAATAAGAATGATTAATTATATTAGGAAACATTGTTAATAATACTCATCTGTGAGCCACTATTATAACTAATTACCCAACCTGCTCAACTGAATTTGTCTTAATCATACCTTTTATCACTTTTACTTCCTGAATTATAAAGTTGTTCTGATAGCTTATTTCATGCTCTTTGCTGTAGGCACAAAATTGCTTGTCTCTGTCCCAAAACATTTAATCTTTTGTCTTTTATTGAGTATACTACATTTTTTTTCCCCTACTAGAGAAACCCTTAACAAAGTATCCTGGATGGATTGAGCAAATGCTGTTGTCAATTCTCTCTCTTTAACTTTTACTTTGTATTTAATTAAATCCTCCCGAATCATTGCTCCCTTCCCCTTCCCTTCTTTTCCCTCCCCTCTTCCCCTTCTTTTCCCTCCTCTTCTTTTTTCTTTCATTTCCCCTCCTTTTTTTCTTTCTTCTTTCCTCCCTTACCTTTACTTCCTTCTTTTCTATCCCTTCCCCTTCTTTCCTTCCCCCTACTATATTCTTTTCTCCTTTCTTATCCCTTCCCTCCTTCCCTTTCCCTCTCCTCTTCCCCTCCCCTCCTGTACTTTACTCTCCCTTCCCTTCCCTTCCCTTCTTTTTTTTCTTTTTCTCTTTTCTTTTATTTTGAAGATGGCTCTCTCTTTCTTACTCAGTCTAGAAATACAGCAACTGCTGATACACTCATGGTCCGGAAACCATTACTAACTGGCACTATGACTTTAACCTACTCTAATTTTCCAATATGGACTGGTTTGTTCCTCCTTAGTCATCCTTCTGCTGAGGTCTTCACTATATTGTTGTAAAGGGCAATAGTCTTATCAACTTTAGTCTTACTGTAGTTTAGAATTCCTGAATACAAATAAGCCTTAGTCTCCCAGGCATCAGGAACTAATAGTATATACCAGGACAATTGATCCTATCTATACTTTATTTTAAGAAATTCACATTCTAAGATAACAGAGTAAGGGAGGTACTATAGTCAAATTTCCCAACATTCCCCTCCAAATGACTTTATAATAATGTCCCAAATTGAATTCTGTTGTGGCCACACCAACAAAAGTTAGGGTGAGACATTTTTCCAGTCCAAGATAACTTGAGTGGCTAGAAAGATAGGTCAATAACACCACTGTGGGTCTAAGTCAGAGCCCACATGGTAGCCATACCTGTTATGGGATTTTGAGGTGGTTGTGACAGTGATAGCAGCATGTTCAGAAACTCTCAAGCTAGAGACAGTAAGGGCATTGGGCAATTTGTCAGAAAGAGATTTAAACAGACCATCGTGCTGGCTCTGAGCACAGCACTGTGTCTTCTTTAGCAACTCCGCTGCCTATACCCACCTCTGGGTCATATTTAAAGGACAGAGAGGGGTGCTTATCTTAGTAATTGAGCAGTGTTGTAAGGAGTAATACCACTTGTGGTCCCAAAGGAACAAGAGCTCTTCCTGTTCAAGAATCAGAGATCATCCCAGCAGAGCTATCATCACACCTCTCCCTCAATCACACCACCTTGGAAATGTCAAAAACTTACAAGCCCTCAGAACTAGCTCTGAAAACAACAGTTAGAAAAAAATCTGAAGCGTAGAACAGTACACCACCTCCAACCCATACACCATGAACAGAGCCTAACTTTAACATAAATTTCAGAGTCAAAAAATAGGTTAGAAAATTGAGGAAAAAACTGATCAGAAAAAAAGCCACAATATTAATAGGCAAGATAGATAATTTTGTGTCTGAGGTACAAAATTAGAAAAAAACAACTTGATCAAAACAACTACAAGAAAGTCTGAGATGTGGGGAAATATAATTGAACACAAGAATTCCTGGAAGAGCCAAAAATTTATTTTAAACATCAAATAAAAAAATGTAAGGGGAAAATTGACAAAAGAAGTGAGAATAATGCAAGAAAATTATGTAAAGATAATTAAAGCTTGGTTAAAGAGGAAAAAATAAGTGCCTAAATGTTAAAAGACATGAAAAAACCCTCACTGAAGAAAATAATTCCTTAAAAATTTGAATTAGGCAAATAGAATTCAATACTTCCATGAGACATCAAGAAACAATAAAACAAAGTCAAAAGAATGAAAAAAGTGGAAGTGTGAAATATGTCAGTAGGAAAACAACTGAACTAGAAAATAGATTGAGGAGAAATAATTTAAGAATTATTGGACTACTTGAGCCTAGGCAACAACAGCAATCTGACTTTTGAGGCCTATGTTTTGTGGAAGGATCCACAACAGACCCTCAACCTACGTACTTTCATTGAAGTCTCATTTCCCCTTACTTCTTTTTGTGTATCCAAGACTGGATCATGAACTCCTCGAGACAAACACTGTCTTTCTTTCTGCTTATATTTGTACCCTTATATTTGTACCTCCCACGTTAGGCCTTGGCACATAGTAAGAACTTAATAAATACTTCTTGCCTTACCTCCCTCTTTTAAACATGAAAGGAAATCAATATGACTTTTCCACCAAGGGCCAAGTGACCAAAGAACATTGTTTCTCAGAGCAGAGATTAGACAGGCCCTCCTATATCACATTCAAACAGAACCTTGTACTATTTGGAAATCATATTGTCTCTAAGGCAAGCTGAGGCATCCTGCCAGCCTGCTCCTTTTGCAGTTTCTCCCCTACAAACATTTTTGTGTTCGTTGAACCTTCAAATGCTTGAGGAAAAATGGAAAATAGTTCTAGGAGTAACTTTCAGGAATATCAATGCTCTAGTGGTGGAGGTGTTTTACTGCCCTGGAGTACTTTTTTTTTCTCATAAACTTGGACTCCTGTTGCAGTAACCTAATGAAAGTTTGGCTTCTCCTCCTTCCCCTCCACCCCAGTCCCCAAATGTGAAATTCTGGCATAGGTCCTGAATCTGGATCTAGTCCAAAACCAGGTTTGATATGTATTATATTTATGTGTTTATATATTAATTTTCCTTCTTTTAAAAGATAAGATCACAGATTCAGATACCATCTACTCTGACACTTCCATTTTACAGTGGAAGAAAGTGAAGCCCAAAGTAGTAAACTGATACACTCAAAATCAAATGGTAAGTGGCAGTTAGGATCAACCAATCAATCAATAAACATTTATTGTGTGCCTACTGTGTCCTGAGCAATGTACTAAATGCTGGGTATCCACAAAAGGTAAAAATTAGTCCCTGCCCTTAAGGAACCTGTGGTCTAATGGGGGAAACAACATATAAACAAACATATAAAATGCAAACTTCAGATAGGATAAATATGGAATAATTAATGAAGACTGTTTATAGAATATGAACCCTGCCTCTCCCACTCTGAATCTAGTTCTCTTCCCATAGTGCCAAAATGTCTTAAAGTATGGTGGCTCAAATTTATGTATCTTTTAACAACTTACAAAGCACTTTCCTCTTAGCAATTCTATAAAGTACATAATAGGAGAAATATCATCTTCAGTGAGAAAACTGAAGTGAATTGGTTACATAGTTGATAATGGTAGAGATGTGATTTGAAATCAGGTTTTCTAATTCTAAGTCCATCACCACACTGCATCTTCTGAGAAACCTTAATGAAAGGTTTTTGTTTGTTTCCTTCTTTGTTTAGAATCAATCCCTGGAAGTAATTACCTGAAATCTTGTACTGGGTTTTGGCCATGTGGCCCTTTCTTCTTGTCCTCTATAAAGATGAATAGATGTGGTACACATCATATGAATCCTGGTAGCTTTGCATTGACCACAGTATGAAGCTAAAATTTCTATAGCCCCACATTCAAGTTTCCCATGATGTGGTCCTACCCTATCTATTCAATCATATCTCCCACTCCCACCCAGAATAAAGCTTTAACTGAGGTCATTCCAGTTCTTCTCAATGTACCCTGTATATACAGTGTTCCTTTTTACCTCTATGTCTTCTTTGATGCTATATCATCTGATTATTTTTTCTAAATCCTGCCCTCCTCCTCTATAGAACTTTCCCAAATATTACAGCCCTATACCAAATCATTAAGTACCATATGACAAGTAGACCTAGGCTGCTCTCTAATTTCCTCCTACCTCCCCCAAGAGTTTGTCATTTTCACAAAAGTCAGTCCCTACTCCCCCACCCCTTTATGTCTCATAACATCTTGCATAGAGCTGGGCATAGATTGGGTACTCAATAAATAACTGTTATTAATTTTAATTCAACAAAGTTATTGATTTTTAATTCATATAATTTAGAGCTATAGGAGGCTTTAGAAATTACCTAGTCTGACACCCTCATTTTGTAGATGAAGAAATGGGAACCCAAAAAAGCAATGTGATTTTTTTCAGGTTGCAAGGATCAAATGAAAATTTAAGGTTATATAAATATGAAATATTGTTATTATTACTATTATTAAACAAATATTTATTATGATCCCATTATATACAATTTCTTAAATGGAAATGTTCTTTCCTTCCCCAGGTTTCATGTCATTATTGTATCTCTTCACTGCACTCCTAGTTAGTATTATAATTATCTCATTTTCTGTCAAATAATCACTATGGGACTGTAAGATTTGGGGATATAGGGTCCTCTTATCACCTCTAATTCCAATTATATATGCTTAATATGCTTTCTGAGTGAAGCAACTGTAAAAAAATGCAGATTCGAATATTTGCATGCATATACAACAACAACCAACATAAATACTCACTGACTTCCTAGTTTGTACACAGTCTCATATGAAGTAATGATAGAGATAATGAAAGACTATGCCACAGTGTCTCTGACTTTGAAAAAAATTTACAGTTTGCTTAGAAACAAGATTAAAACAACAACAAGAAGAAGATTAATACAGGACGATTTATAATCAGGCTCTCAATCATTTGCTAGATAATCTTCAGTTCTTCATGTAATCTTTTATTTTATTGATATTGGCACTCCCTTCACTGATTTACATTATAACTTGTCTAGATATAGATATTTATATGATACAAGGTCAGGATAACTTATTACTGGGTGCCCAATATTTAAGTGATCAGCCTCTTTATACTTAGCTGTATCAACCTCCAATTAAGGGTCACAAGTCTGTTGCAGTGGTCATGTTTGAAGTGTTTCCACCTTTATTCAACCTTTCAGAGTTTAGGTTGTAATATCATATTCTTCAAGAAACTACAGTTTTCTCAGTGCATGATGAGGTATTGGGGTAAGTATTTGTTGGAGGTTGGTAGAGATTATAGTTCAGTACATTTCTAGAGAAAAAGCGAGTCAATAAAACCTGGAATAACCAAGAAAAAAATATGGAGAAGGTGTATTCTCTGCTATCTTAAAGAAGGATTTGGATTTGGATGCTAGAGGCACACAAGGAAAGCAGTATGATAAAAAACAGAAAGTTCACAAAGAAAATTACTTTCGAGGTGCTATAGCAAAGAGATGGGCCATAATGGACAATCTGAAGTAAGTTCTGCTTATTTCAAATACACATAAGTATATTAGTAAAGGAATGGTGGAAAATAGGGTTGGATTAGAACTATGGGCCTAGATTATAAGAAGTGAATATGAGTGAACTCTAGTGCTCTCTAAAATGGATTTGTAGTGCAATCTTTTGTCTCTCCATCATTTACACTTTCCCCAGTTCCCATTCTGCCAACCTCCTAGAGATGTCTCAAAACTCCCAAACAACCACATTAAAATGCAATTGGGAAATGTTTAAGAAAATAAATAAAAAATATTATATAACATAAATAATGTGAATTTACGGGGTTCTTTTTAATCATTATGTACTTCCAAGGATTCTTTAAATTTGATTTTAACAACACTACTTTATATCAAAGAACAAAAAAAAAAAAAAAAAAGAAAGAAAAGGTGAAGGAGCTTACCAATAGTGCCCTGAAAAAGTCTGATGTTATAAGCAGTGTTGCACATCTTTGGACCCCCCACCTCTACAAATATATGAAAGAAGGTATTCTTGTACCTGTTCTGTGAGATCAAACTTGGTCATTATAATTTTGCAATACTCACTTTTCATTATTTTGTTCTTCTTTCCTTTATTTTCTAAGTTCTGCTTACTTCAAATACACATAAGTTCATAAGAGGTTTTCCATACATTGTCTCATTCATTATTTATAACAAAGGTGTCAAATCTACTGCCCCAGGGTACATATGACACACACTCCTAAGTGTGATGAAATGGATTAAAATGAAGTTGGGAAACATTTATTATTTATTTGTTTAATAAAAATAAATAAAAATTCAATTAAATATAGATAATATTACATTATAAAACTAAGTTAGTATGTGGTACACAAAAATGCTTACATCTGGATTAGTGGCTCCCATTCCTATTTGACTTTGACACTACTTATTTACAGCACAGTAATATTCTGTTTTATTAATACGCCACAGTTTGTTTAGGTATCTGACAAACAGAAAGCATTAATTTATTTCTAGTTCTTTGCTCCTACAACTAACTAAATAAATAAATATAAGTGCTGCTATAAATATTTAGGCTTATGTGAGGCCTTTCTTCTTGTTACTGGCCATCCCAGCTCTAAATACACAATGTAATGATGTGTGTAATTCAGATCAATAGAATACTGCTAAATGGCAGGACATCAAATACAACTGTCTATTCAACCTATATTAAGCAATAGAAAACAATCAGCTGAGCATGTGTTGTTTTAGTCAATGATATCTTAATATATTGTTAATAACACTGAACATTTACATATTTGCCCAGCCTATCTGCCTACTTTCAAGAAGAAAATATATCTAGTAACTATAGCAACTGACAAATGGAATGTTCTTTGCACTAGCACAAAACCCTATATATTTAATTTTTCACTCTAAACAAAACCTAAAAATCAGATTTTATGAAAATGAAAAGTATAAAACAACAACTATATATTCTATCAGGTAGAACCTTCTCTAATAATCTCTTTTGTGCCAGGACTTTCTGTAATTCCCTCCTCAGAAATTCAAAAGGGAAAGGAAATCTAGTTGAAAAAATAAGGAGATTTTCATAATCTCAAACTTTCTAGAACAAGAGAAGGGATGAAAGGGTTAGTTGTTTTTTCAGCCATTGATGGGGCCTTTCCCACCAACTATAATGGTCTATTGTGGTTGTGCAGCTGAACCAAGAACCTGCAATAGAACCCAATATTCTCTATTCCACTCCCCCATATTCATGTCCACCATGGAAAATCAAAAGGCAGAAGCTACTCTTGCTGGGACTATGGTATAGTAGTGTTCTTTGTTATAACGACAGCCAATCAGCATCTCAGCCCTTTAGATGAGGACCAAGAGCATCTTTATCCAGACTTCTGAAGAAAGAATGAGCAATGTCTGTAGAGAACTTCCTGAAGAGGAGAAAAACAGCTATATTGCTATGAAGATTAAGAACAGCAAAATGTAGAGCCATGATGCTGAATAGCAAAATTTGACCTCACCCTCCTAGTTCCATTAGTTATAAGAATGCTTCAGGAGCAAGGAAAAAGGGCTTTACTATGTGGCAACCCCAAGTCCACCTCTTTTTCTAGAAGTGTCTCAACTTTATAGGAAGGCTAGACTCAACTGGAACAATAGAAAGTGTCTTCCATGTTTATGGGCTCCTTTGAGTACTTTTTCTTTGTAAAGCCAAGCATGAGCAGCTTCCAGAGGATTGCCATTTATATAGTATAGCAAACTATTTATTCAGCAGTAAATTAAGGCAAAACATTCATAGAAATCAAGCATTCACAATGTTATGACATAACAACTTATAATTAAAATGGCCACATAGTTTTCACCAAAGTGGCCACATAGCTTTAAACAAAGTACAATCATTTAGTAACTCAATCATTTAGTAAATCCTTAATGCAATAATCCTCCTTAAGGGACACAAAGTATAATTATTCAGTAAGTCCTTAATCGAATCATCCTTAAGAAGGCTTGTCTTAATGGACAAAAAGTACAAGGCTCAAAGTGTTCTACCCCTATGTCACAGTAAATCATTATCTTCTCAGTCAGCATCAGGTACCCAAGAAGAGATCTTTCCATCCTGACTCAAGGCTGGCTCTTAGCTTCCATAGTTTCTCTTCCATGGTCCCAGCTCCTACCTGAATCTATGCCTGGGTTCAAAGGCAGGCAGCCCCCAGTTCCTTGTCCAGCTCCTTGTCCAGTTCTTCATGCAGTTCCTTGTCCAGCTCCTGTTCCATACTGAAGCTCACAGTGTCCAGTCCACCTCAAGTCCTTCACTGTTCTTGTTCCTTGGAAGACAAAGCTTAACAGAGCCACAATAATATTCATATGCATTGCCATCACCATTGCCAATTCATTATCTACCTGTGAAATCAACTCAGACGCATGAACAAGGTCTGAGAACTCAAAACAAATCATCAGTACAGTCACAGGACCTCCAAAACCTTCCTCCAGGACTTCTGTGAACAGACAACCAGAAAATCCTCTTTCAGGGCTTCCAGTAAGGTCCCAGGGCTTCTGTAAAAAGTATCACAAACAACATCAACACAGACAAAACATACAAACATAGAGTGCCTCGATACCACAAGTTATCTCCTCTACCACAAGAGCTCCCTTCTCAGTTCTGTTCTATCCAGCCTGGGTCTCTCCTTATAAATGGTCATTAACTCCTCCCCTTCCTGTTGCAGTAGTTCACAAGTTCTAGAGTTCACAAGTTGTGGGATTCACAAGTTCTGGATCTTAATACAATCATGAACTGAAAAAAGGTATTAACTACTTCTGTGTAAATTAAATAGCTGAAACAAGGTGTTAATTGAATAGCTGAAATGAGGTGTTTACTTCTTCGATTGCCATTACACTGTTTTCCAGTCTTTATGTAAGGTAAAGCAAATGTCTTTTATTATCTATGAGTTATTAGCTTTAGTACATGCATGAACCTTCTTCCCTCCCCCACTCCTATATATAATTATGACAAAATGTTAATATTCTTCCAGGAGAACTTCAGTGGGGAACACATCAAAACTAATAAAATCATGATATTCCTAGGGGAAACTCTTGATGGGGACATGAGATATGGACACAAAAAGAGATTTATGAGAAGACTTGCATCCAGTCAATGAGAATCCTGACTTTGTGGTTATTACATATCATATCATAAATAATATAAATAGTACATGGTTAAATAAACAATATTATTGAGGCCAGTTTAATATTTGTGTGTAGTGGACAGGGATATATCCTCTACCTCAGGAACAGAATGGTAATTGCTGATGTTTCATATATATGTGCATATGTGTGTATGTATATACACATATATATATAGATGTGTGTGAGTATATATATGTATGTATGTGTGTGAGTGTGTGTGTATAAATATATATATATACATGTGTGTATATATATAATATATATTTACACACACGGTACATTCATATGGGTGTGTAATTATTTCCAAATGTCACAGTATGCTATAATTTTTCAAATAGATGAGTATATTATAACCTAGAAAAATTAAATCAGTTTCCTAAGATTATATAGCTGACTAGTGAAATAATATAGAGTGAAAACTGAGTCTTCTGTTTCTCCACTATATTGCTTTCACTACTAAAAAACATTCACATAACCTCTTTAGTTTAATTTTGAACTTTAAATTTAAATTTAAGTGAATATTCACAAAACCCTTTGAGATGAGGAACATTAGGCAAGGAGAAATTGAGACAATAACATTTAAGTTTAGTGATAGAATAAGGACTGTGCCCTAGATCCCATAAAGCCAAGCTCTAATATTCTTTTTAGCAGTATGTTCCATTCCATGTCACTGTCTCATAGAAGATAAAAAGAGTCAGAGATGAATAATGAAAGTCTTTCATTAAATGTTGGATTGGTCATATAAATTTAAGGTATAATCACCTATATTTCTAGAACAGTGACTTACACATATTTTATCAATGTGTCAAGGGTCTGTGATACAATTGAAATCAGAATTTCCTTTCTGGTTAATCCTTTCACTTACGCAGCTCCCAATGGTCACATAGTCTTAGCTGTGTGAAGATAAATGTGGTTGAATGATTTTTTCTAGTAGTTAAAACCTATATTTGTAGATATTTCAACTGAAGGGAAAACAAAAGTCTCCTCTATTTCTCTCATCTCAGTAATTTAAGAATTTTATGAGAGGAATTTTGGAATTCTTTCTTTCCAGCTCCTTTCTCTATTATGTTGACCTGAAGGTTTCTTATGCCAATTTTGATTTATTGGTCATTTACAAATAAAGTTTTAAATCTGTCTTCTTTTCTTCTACAATGATACTGGTGTTTCATTTATTTTTAAATTTAGTACTCTACCTATTTAGTCATTCAGCAGCATTTCATATTTCTATATGTATCCTAACCTCCACATTCCAGGCTACCACTATGTTGTAAACTCTGAGAATGGGGAACACATCGTTCTAACTTCCCTTTCCTTTGGTGTAGTACTTTTCAATTATTGATATTTCAGAAAAGATCATTGAATGAAGGCAAGGATCTTTAGTAACCATGAAAAGTATTTTCATTTTCTAGTAGAAGAAAATCTATTGCTGGTCTGCTAGCCAGAAAAATGAAGGCACTTTTTTCCAGACCCACTAGCTTGATTCTAAAATCGGCATTCAGTGATATATATTAAAAAGTAGGTGTATCTAAAATCAAAGTAAAATCTATGTGATAAAAAGCCATTTCAAGGAATTGTTTGCTTTCCAGAGACATAGTCAAAAAAAATCTAGGTAGGCAACATCTTCAGGTTAACTTGTTAAAGTATGTTAAAATTAACCATGTCTGGATTCATTACAATTTCTCCTTTGTTGGGGGGGGGGAGGGCAGTGTTATGAACAAAAGATAAGTATTCTATTGTCAAGTAAGTTAAGTAAAGCTGCAAGTATAGTACTATTAGTTTGAATAACAAACTAAATTGATTTTTAAAAAAAAAAAATAAACAAGCATATTTAAAGCAATTTGAAAGCTTTTTATTCTGTTCTAGTATTTTTGCTTCCAGAGTTCTCAAATTTTCAGAGCACTGTGGATGTGATTAATTGCATTATCTTGAAGTAAAGTAGTTTGGGAAATTTGCATGTAAAGTAAAACCAATTATTGGAATGCTTTTTTTAATAGAAAAAAATGTACCTTACATTAAGAGTAACAGAATTTCTCAAACTTGGAAGAAAGTTATGAGTCATATTCAATCTAGTCCTTGAAAAGAACTCCCTCTTTAATATACCTGATAACTGACTGTCCAATTTTTCATTAAAGAATTCCAGTGAAGGACCATCTCTTAATTAGTTAATAAACCTGTAATTACCACCTATTAAGACTTTTCATTTCAGTATTAGTCTAACTCTAATTGATTTCCTTAGGTAAGTTTCTTTATTTTTGTACTCTCTCCCTATTTCTAGGATCATCTCTTCAAGTTCTTCCCATATTGGCAAGCCATGTCCTCAAGGACTGAAGTTTCTAGAAATGTTGCTCACAGACCGCTCCCCCCACCCTGCCATGTTACCCATAGATTATGATTCAGCATCTCCAATGATCAAAGCAAAGTGATAGAGGAAGAACAGATGATTCAAAGCATTCATTTTCCAAAGCCTAGGGTGAAAGTGGGGGGGAGGGGCAATAGGGATTAAGTGACTTGCCCAGGGTCACATAGCAAGTAAGTGTCAAATGTGTAAAGTCAAATTTGAACTCAGGTCCTCCTGACTCCCCAGGCTGGTGTTCTATCAGATAGAACCACCTAATTGTCCCTCCTAGGGCATATTTTTACACAGTTACAGAAATGGTTCATAAGAATAGTGCACTTTAAGTTAGAAAATTATGTTATTAAGACTCAGGCATAGAGAAAGTTACAATCATAAAGTACTAACTTGTAGCTTTTTGAAGTCCTAAGTCAATAGCCAGCACTAATTTCTGCTAGAAAGGGTCACATACTTTGAAGTTGCTTCCTGTCTCAGGTGGCTATCTTCTGCATCCATTTGTGTCTGTCTGTATTTGCTCATTTGCCTTCAACGAGTTTCTGTCTGCTCTATTTGAATGTGTTTTCTCCTATTGGTTGAGTCTTTCTGATGGTGGGGGTAGGGTGGGAGTGGGAAGAGATTTTAATAGTCCCTCTTAGATCACTTCTTTACCCTTGCTTCTTCCTTATATAGGCACAAAGTTCTGTCCCTTAAATACATTCGAACTTGAGTGTTTTGTTTATATTCTCAACTGCTGTGATTCCTCTACTATTTAAAACAACAAGAAATATGGGTGAACTTTTTTGGTTGGTCAGTCTCACTAATCCCTTCCTAATCTACCTAATCAAAGAGATTCCAACCTCATAATGAATCATAAAAGTAAAAACTATCACATTCACAACTTGAAAACTTCACCATATCTTTTCACTGACGACATTACAGTAATGGAGATGGAGTTTATAACTCTAGCTTATACATCATGCCTACATTTCTCTTTGCAATGTCGACCCATTAATGCTATTTCTCCATTATATGAACTAAAACAAATCTAATTCCATTTTTTTCTTCATGGGATCATGGAGATAGAATTTAAAAAAAAAGACTTTTGAGATAATCTGACCAAATTATTCCATTATGTAGATAAGGAACCTGAGACTCAGAGAGTTACTTCATTTCTATAAGGCTATATGGGTAGTTAAAGCTAGTGCTAGTATTGAGACTTAGGTCCAATGGCTTTGAGATCAGTACTCTTTAAATTACTCATTGTTCCTTTATTTTTTTTCTTGAACATGGGTAGAACTAATCTAAGTATAAAATATTTTGTGAAATCTATATCTAGGACTCCAAGAAGTACTTCTACAATTTCTTAAAATTAAAACACATTTTCAATTCCTGTAAGAGACATTGGTATCCTGTTCCTTCTTTCTAATAATGCAATATATATTCTCAAATTCTAATATTGTGGCTCTGATGTCACTGAGTAGAAGGCATGAAGGTCCTCAGAGTACAAATCAAAGAGACACCCCTGTTTCTTTATATTCACAACTTAACATTTCATTTGAGGATTCCATACATGACATCCAGTGCAGGTGTCAGAGAAATTTAAAAAGAAAGTGAACTGAAGTTATGTTTGTTCTTCATCTTTACTCTCAATCAGTCTCAAAAATGCAAAACAGGTACAAATGTCAAACTCAATTTCACATGGGAAAAGTGGCAGATTTAAGATTTGTTAAATATTCTCTGCATTTAAGATCTGTCTAAATTGAATCAACATGATTTTTGCAAGTTCTTAATGGGTGATATGGTACTAAACCAACCTTTATCTCTATTAATACAAGAGGTATTCAACAGCATAATTAGAAATGCCGAGATATATTTTCCTAACCTGCTATATTTTGTTATTTTAATTAAAAAATATAGGCAAAATATCTTGCAAAAGGCAGAGCATTTGGTAAAATCAAGGAAACAACCACTACCTCACTCTACTCTTCTTTTTTTTTTTCTAACTTTGTTTGCTTGAAGATATGGTTCAGTAGACAGAAGTCAACCCTTGGAGTCAGGAAGACAGGTTCTATCTCTCATACTCACCAGCTATGTCGGTTATCAGGTTACTCAATCTCCTAGAAGCCTGAGGCACCTCTTTGAAAATGTAAGTCACATAGAAATTGGTGATTATATTAGTGGAGTTTCCATGCTTGAGAGTTTCCTATGCTGACCAAGTCACAGGTTGGCCCCTCACCATGAATATGCCTCTTTCCCAAAAAACAAACTGTTATGTCATCACAGATGTGTAAATGGGGAGATCTGAGCTCAGGTCTTGGCTGTAACATTTGCTACTTCTTTGGCTTTAAGTAAGTCAATCTTCCTGGGCCTGAATTTCCTCCCTATACAATGAAGAAATTTGATTTGATGTTTAAGTTAACTTTTTACTTCAACTATAATTCACAGTATAATCTGCTAGTCAGATATATAAACCAAGTCAGCATTCTCCTTTTGGCTATATCCACAATCTATACTTTATACTTATGTGAATTGGAAGAGGAATTTACCAAGTTGTGTTTTCATATTTGCGAAAGGTACAAATCAGATAAAAATATTGCGGCATCCAGGAAGTCCTCAAAGCATCATACATGATATACTTGTTCAAATATAAATAATTTAACATGAGATCTAATTATATATTATTGAGAGTAAAGAAAGTGACATGATTGAGGAAAAATGTTCCCATGTAGTGTGTGAAAATTTTCCTATAGGGACATACCTTTTAGCTTTTTTGTTGATTTTAAACTAGTGGGACTTTGCAAAAAAAAAAAAAAATGTATCCTTGAACTCCATTTTATGTGCTATCACTTTAATACCTCCACTGATCTGCAAACTTATCAATGTGGGTGCTTTCTCCAATGATACAGATTGCATATCTTCTATTCCTTGTCATACTATACAATTCTTTCCTGTGTTCTCCTACAAGCTATTTACAGCAGGCCAATTCTATGTGCTAGAAAGCTTATGTGACAATGGCTAGATACCCATGGAACATGCAGCCTTTCCAATCTTTGCTTTCATGATTTGACTGGAAAACATCTAAATATGTCAATGTAGGAAAGAGAATGCAGTTATCTCCCATTTTGCTCCACAATAAAAATTTTGTATAAATCATTTTTTATTGTTATTTTCCTTTTAGTATTCATTGACAAGTTGGCTTGTAGGTCTGAAGTTGGATGTGGAGGTAAGGAAGTTTGAAGTACCTGTTAATACATGTGACCACTCTTTACACTGTCAACTATTTGAAACCCTTAGCTACATAATCCTGTAGTCATGACCAATCTGATTATAGGCACAGGATTTAGGACTTAGAATTAGAAGAAAACAAACCATATTGCCCAATTCCCTCAGTTTATGAATAAATTAAAAAAAAAAACTAACGGTCAGAGAAGAAAAATAATTTGTTCAATTATACATAGATAATAAATAGCAATGAGAATCCAACCCAGGGCCTCTGAATCTATGTCTAAGACTCTTTATGGTACATTATATTGCCAAAAGTATTAGCCTTGACATTCAAAGCTTTCCAAGATTGGTCAGAACCTACTTTTCTTTTACTGTATCCTTTAGTGCACATCAAATTCCTGACCACTTGACAAGATTCCAGATACCAGAAGGAACTTTTCTGTCACATGAGGTTTTGTTCATGATGCTGCCTCTGATTGGCATGACCTTCCTCTAATCTTTTCCTCCAAAAATGTTAGTTCATTTAAATAGTTGTTTAGTCTGATTACTTATATTTTTGGCTATTAATAAATACGTGACATCATTAGTGTTTCCCTCATTCTATGATGACCACAGCCAGATAAGACATTTACTCCTGTCCTAATCTTCCAATGAGCCACTTAGTCAGCACCAAGTCAAGAACTCTTCTACTCAAGAGTAGATAGCTATTATCTTGACTACTTGAATGAATGGGTTCTATCCGTGTCTATCCCAGATGCATTATACCCCTGCAACTTCTACTTGGCTCAGTAGCATCCTTTCCTCTTAATTTCTATCATTATCTCTAATCCCAGAGATCTGCATTTGTCTTCCTAGTTTCTCATTTTATATCTTAACTCTGATTTTTACTTCCTGTGTGATTTTGGGGAAGCTATGCAACCTAATTATGGGATTACATTTTAATCGGGGCGGTGAGGGGATAACAAAACACATAAAAGCAATCCAAAAAGTTAGTGGTAGATAGAAGATAAAGGGTAAGGTACTCATAGGTGAACAAGGTGAGGAATATGTGGAGAGTTGGGAATGGAGCAGAGAAGACTTGAGATAGAATTGTCCTTGATAGTCAATAGATAAAACTGCTTACAGTTAGCAAGATGGTACAGTGGATAGAATGCAGTGCCTACAGTCAGGAAAACCTGAATTTAAATTGACCTCACACACTTACTTGCTGTGAGGTCCTGGACAAGTCATTTAACCTCACTTCCCTTATCTATAAAATGGGAATAATCATAGCACCTACCTCCCATGATTGTTGTGAGCATCAGATGAGATAATTACTGTAAAGTGATGTGACAGTAATGTAAATGGGAAGATCTTTTCTATCCATTAATAGGCCCATGTGACCTAAGTCATATGGAAGCCTAAGTCACAAGAATTTGAGTCACATGAAGTCTATGGTGGAGGAGCTTGCTGAGTGGATGGAGCAGAGCCCAGAGGAAGTTGTTCAGAGAAGTTAGAGCTGAGTGAGAGAGAGGAAGTGGGCAGAGTACTGTAAGAGTTTGTTTGTGGGAAGGTCCTATCAAGGGGAAGGCTTGGGGATGGCAGTGCCCCCAGCATTGCTGTGGTGTATAAATTTCTTTGTTGCTATAATAGATTTTGGCTCTCTGGTGTTGGGATTCAGCTTTCTGGTGCTTAAATAAATGTTTAGTTCTATCTTCCATGTAGAGAGTCTGTTATATTTTGTGATTCAGAATTATGCTGACATATTCATAGATGTTGTAGGTGCTGTGAGTATCACATTGGTGCTACGAGTGCTTAACACTCTGCCTGGTACATAGTAAGTATTGAATAAATGTTAGTTATTATTAAAACAAAGCATTGGCTATGTTCTCTTTATACTAGCAGGACTTCGCAGTTTTCACATAAAGAAATAATTCTCTCCCCAAAGAGTTTATTCTTCAACGAGTGTATCATTTTCCCATGGACAGATTTTTTTTTTGAAAAATGTCTATTAACTTTGATTACATTGACATTAGATTATTCAGTTCTTGTTCCTTTAAATTCAGTTTTACTACAGCATCTGTTCAACTCTAGTAAAAGAATGAAGGTAACATTATCCCTGATCTGTCATTTGAGGATATCCAGTCAAAGGATTGCTGAGGTCCTCAAACTTCCCTTGGTGATGGAGGTAGCAAGCACAAAGTGAAATAAATCATTCATGTTATCACACAGACCATCCATACTACCAAAGCATCTGACAGAACAGTTTGTCAGTTCCCTTCATCAATATTCATATATAGTCCAGCTTCTATTATGGAAACTGAAGAATACAACAGACCATTTAGCTATTTTAAATTGAAACCAAGCATGGGAATTGATTGTCAAAAGAAACTAATCACATCACAATTTCTCATTTCAAAATTCTGACTAACCTTTGGTCTCTTATTCATACCTCAGATTACCAAAGTCCAGCATCCATGTAGCTAGCATAACTGAATTTACATCACACGCTCTTATTAAGAAAGACCTGCAACTTTTAAAGTTATCCATCTGGTTCATTAATAAAAGACAAATGAACATTTTTCAACAGAGACAAAAGATAACATTAAGGATTTTTTTTAAACCTGCAGTTTCTTTTGTCTCCTCTAGATACCTTTGGTTAGCTGCTATTGTGGGAGGTTCATTGAGAAATATATGAATGGTTCATATGTACGATTTCATAGATAGTAAACACTTTTAGCTTTTTTGGAGTATATCAAAATGAAATGGGATCATTAGTCCTGAAGAAACTGCTGCTCATTCATATCTCTCTCATGGAACAGGCAGGGAACAGGCAACTGAACATGTATTAATCCTAGTAACTAGCATTAGTGAAGATAGATGAAAAATTTAAATTAGTTTCCCAAGAACTTTATGAGAGGCTGGGCAAGGAGCAAAGCTTGAATCCCAAGAACGAAAGCCTAATAGGGAGAAAAGTCTAAGAATGAGAGATAACAAAACAAGACAAATTCAAACAGTGATTCCAGTCCAGGAAGCAGGAAGAAAAATAAAAAGGAGGCATGGATTTAGTGAGGGTTAGAATTTCCCAAAAAACATCATAAGGAAATCAAAGTATTGTACCAGTCAGCAACAATAAAGTAGCACTTTGGAGGTGATTCAATTTTGAGTTAAATTCAAAGAACAACCAGTTATTAATTACCTACAATGTATAAAGATTTAATTTCAGCCAGGGAGAGAAGAATGAAAAATAATATAGCAATTGCCCTCCCTCATGGAGTTCATGGTATCTTAGAATAACCATTTAGTTTAGTTTAGTTTTTAAATAGGAAGGGGCCTCAATGAAAATCATACCCTGAAAGATTCTTCAGCTTAACATTTTTACAAGTGATCATCCTGCCTCTGCTTGAAGATGGGGAACAATAATCACTCCAAGCACTCCATTCCACATTTTTAAAGTGATAATCATAAGAATGCCCTGACATCATCCTCATATCCATCCCACCATAACTATGGACTCTATACCTAGGCTCTTA
>CM053592.1:99720031-99735499 GCA_028646515.1 Pseudochirops corinnae | reverse complement strand
GGAGATCCAGGGAATCAGAGAGACCACCCAGAGTCAAGATGAAGAAAAAGCCTCCCCTTGGATGGAACTGAGGTTTTTTGGACATCGAGGGGTGGAGGGTTTGTGTGGTTTTCTAATGACTGTATTTGTGATCAAGATATTTAGTAATTGTAAATCTAGATTAGTGACTGATTAAGTTAATGGTTGCCCCAAGAGTGGAAGTTTGATTATTCTATTGTTTCTTGTTAATGATTGAGTTACTGCATGAGTGGAAGTTTAAGTATTCTATTGTGAATTGATTGAATGACTAATGATTGAGTTGCCCCATGAGTGGAAGTTTGATTCTGTTGTTCCTTGTTCTGAATACTGTGGCCACTGTAGTGAAAACCGTGTGGCCATTTTCTGTGATAAGATGTAATGTTGTGAATATTATAATGTTTTGAATGTTTGTCTTGATTTGTAATGGAATAAACAGAGTGTTCACTATATTTTGTAATCTGAACTCTAAAAGCTGTTCACAGTAGCATTCCTTTGGGAATCTGCAGGTGCATGGCGTTATACCACTCCCCTAATAGATCTTCAGTTTTTTAAAGGAAGCAAATTCAACTGTATTTGTTAACAGAACATCAGGCTAAATATTTGTGAATGAGGCACCTCTATTTTCTAAGAAGCTTTTGAATATATTCCATTTGGCTCAAATTTGTGGACAGAACTGGTGTTTGTTTTTGATTCCTCATTAATGTTTAGAAAACTAGACAGAGGAATAGAAGTCATTCCAGGAGGAAAGGGGAGGAAATAACTTAGGATTACAAAATTTTTAAAAAGCACATTTTAAAAAGGCTTTTAAAATACAGCAATATTTTAAAATCAAATTGTTACCATAGATTTATACAATATTTCGAATGTGGAATCTACATTGTAGAATCTGACAGAGGTTTCCAAAGTGGGCTATACCACCCCCTGTGGTGCTGGAACAATCTAGGGACAGGGCATGGTAGTGCCTTTGGGTGCAATTGGGAGATGTTGAATAAAAATAAGGGGACAGTGGAAGCATAAGAGAATAAAAGAGGAGAGAAGAAAATTTTGAAAAACTATTTATACTTGTTTCATCTATTATGTAAAAGAGTTGAAGTTGTAGTAATTATATTATCCAAATACACAAAATGGAAGTTATAGCCCATCAGTGTTCAAGTCTGTCAACCAGTCTTAACAAGTAAGTGTTGGCAGGTGAATGTGTTGTGCATTGTCAGGAAGTCCAGCATTCATCAGCAGAAATATGTGTGTAATGATTTTTTTTTTTACAGTATGATTCTATACAGTTACATGACACAATATTGTGTCATTAAAATTTCAATGTAAGAAAAAACTCATACATTTACAATAAATTATTCAATTTAAGATGAATTATTTTTAAAGAAAATTATATTTTTTGAAATGATACAGATTTCCAAAAAAAAAAAGGGTTAAAGCAAGTAGATTTCCAAGGGATACTAAGATTTTTATTTTATTTTATTGAAAAGAGGGTGGTAGGCGAAATAAGCTTGGCAACTTTTGGGGTAGATGAGCAGAAAATAAAAGTAGTTTCATGTTCTATGCATTAAAGTGATTTAAGCCATAAAACTCTTACCTCTGAATTCTGTGCATATGTGTGCACCTCTGTGTAATATACATATTGTCTTAACAGATAATGGGATACCTGTTTCCCTTATAAAATATCTTGGGTATCCATGTTACTGAATGCTTACTGAAATGGTTTCTGAAAGCTGGTATATACATATGGGTAGAGGAAGAATAAAGGATGCCATAAACATACTGGGTGAACACACGTTATTTTACTTACAAATGATTACTTAGAGAAAATAGGGATTTCCTTGATGGCCAGAAATTTTAAATGTCTTCTTGTATTGTGCTTAGAATTGTGTTGAAATAATAGGAGTTGAAATTTAAAAAATGCATTTTTGTATCCAATTTTAAAATTCTAGATTTTTGTTTAATTTTAATTTTTAAAAATTAAGGGTTAAGTATGCTCAATGGGATATCTGAGTTTAAAATGGGAAAAATAGTTTTAATGCTATTTGATGAAATGAAATTTAATGAAAGAAAACTTAAATACTGCTTTCTTTGTTGAAATAATGCTAAGTCTGTCTTGTGCCCATATAATATGATAATATAATTGAAATAAGATGGCTAAATTAATAAAGAAAATAAAGGTAGTGAATTTGTGATAGAAAAATCTCATTTTTATTAACTATTGATAAGTTCAAGGTGTAAACTGACAATGAAGATAGAAATTGTTCAAAATAGTAACTTTTAAAGGAGGCAAAAGGAATGTACTGCCATTTTAAAATCTGAAGAACCATCTATTTTCATTTATTTTATTATATCATTGACTGCTCACAACAATGACCTGAATCTAAAGAAATCAACTGTCATTTTGGTCCTATCATAATAATTTAGTCTAAAATAGATTTACTTTTATAGTAAAGAATAAGAAGAAGGCTTGGAGGAAGAAAAGAGAAGGAAATGATGTCAAAAGAACATATTAAAGCAAAAATTAGAGAAAACTAGAAGAGAAAATTTCAATTACACACTTATGTGTACACACACACACACACACACACACATATATATGCATATATCTCTGCATAAAATACTCAAGAAATAAAGGCAATCATTGACTGCAATGAAGCAGGTCAAAAACATTTGAATGACTAAAAGAAATGCTTTTGTTTCTTATGCTACATATCATTAACTATTTAAGAAAATAATTTCTAAAGGAACTGATCAAGCAGCTTGTATTTGAAACAATTCCCAGTTGCAAGAAACTGGTTGATAAATTATCTTTGCCACAATATGTAAATCAAATTATAACCTTTTTTTTGAAGAAATTTTAAGGAAGGGAAGAAATGGAATCTTGTTATTGGAGAACATTCTGAATTTGAAACTATGTTGGACTTTCCAGTCTGCTTTTCTGGCCTCTGTAACTTTATACACGTCATTGAAACTTGCTGGTTCTCAGTTTTATTTTGTTTTGTTTTCTTTCATGTGTAAAATGAGAGGTAAAGAGAGGTATGAATTAGATAAACTCTGTTTTTTTTTCCTGATTGTAGATTTGGTCTCTACTTATCTCCTCCCCCCAAAAAATAATAATAACAATATAAATTGCCTTCTTCTGATTGAAAGGAATAGTAGCTTAGTAGGTGTGAAGGTAGATACATAAACTTTACCGGTGATATTCCTTAGTCTTCTTTTTTCTCAACAGTTTCTTCAAGTTTGGAAGGAAGAAAAAAACCAAGAAGCATGACAATTAAGAAGCATTTGAAAGGTAGACATTACCTTCTTTTTAGTTAATGTGTTTGTGCTTGGGCCCATGCATGCATATAGATTTTGTTCAATTTAGGAAACACCTGATATGTCAAAACCACATGACGTGTGAGTAAAATTGTGAAGACCCAAAGAAGGGATAAATATGTTTTGTTTATTTTTATTTGGCAGACATTGAATAGAACAATCATAAATTATAACAGAGCTGCTAAGGTAATTTCAATTTCTAGAATGATTATATTTGAGCTGGAAATAATAAAAGAAATATAACAAATATGTTTTGATATCTAAAATAAGTAAAGAAATAGTTAAAAGGGAATCGTGTTGAGCTACATTCTTCTCACGCAAAAGAATTACATCATTGTGTATCATACAAAAAATAATAGATGCATGTGATTGCTGATCCACTGTCACTGATCTTTGGGGAAAAAATAAATGCAACAAAAACTAAAAAAAAAAAAAAAGAAGAAGAAGAAGAGTGGGAGAGATACGAGATCAGTGTTTCTCAACCTTCCTAATGCCACAACCCTTTAATACAGTTCCTCATGTTGTGGTGACCCCCAACCATAAAATTATTTTCATTGCTACTTCATAACTATAATTTTGCTACTGTTATGAATTGTAATATAAATATCTGATATGCAGGATGTATTTCCATTGTTACAAACTGAACATAATCCACAGGTTGAGAACCGCTTGTACTAGATGATTAAATTGGAACAAATTTCCCCATTTTTTCTTAAAGGAGGTATTGGAGTCTGCAAAGTATAGGGCATTGATCTGGATTTTGATTCCTGACAGAGTTAGAGCATTATTATAGAGATTTTGAATGAACAATCAAATAACAAATAACAAAGGTTCCATACCAGCTCCAATGGATTGAATTTACAGTGCCTTGATGTCTGGAAAAAAATAGCAATTTAAGCTGTCCTTAAGTGAAATGAGCTGCCTTGGGAGAGAGTGAATCCACCCTCCAACACTCCTATTATAGTCTTCAAACACAGCCTGTAAGACCATTCATACGAGACACTATTTATTTAGGCATTGGTTTAATTATTCAAAGGAAAATTAGGTGAAGAAAAGGCAGCTGATGGTGCAGTGGGTAGAGTTGAATTTGTAGTAAAGAAGCATTCAAATTTCATCTCAGATATTGACTAGATATGAGACCTCTGTTTACCCTAGTTTGGTCAACTGTTAAAAAACATAATAATATCACCTAATCTATAAGGTTGTTGTGAGGATCAAATGAGACAGGATTTGTAAAGTGCCCAGAATAGTTCTTGGCACATGGTAAGTATTAATTCCTCCTTTTCCAAAAATCAAGAAAACTTGAAAAAACACTGAAGTAGTTCAGATACCAGGGTAAAAAATGGAGAAAGAAGTAACAAAGAGAGATTGTCCCTGAAATGAGTAGATAAAATCAAATCCAAATTTAACTCTGGTAGGTATAAAATAGCTATTGGTAAATCATTTACATAAATGCACATTTATGTTTATTTCTCCTAATCTACTATAATTGTTTTTTTTTAAGTTTTACTTTTTTAAAAAAGAAGATGCAATTTTATTATAAAATGGATGGAAGTCACATAGGTCTAGATTCTTAAGCAAATTTCATCACGGAAGTCTTAGTCAAATATACCTCTGGGAAAATGGAAGAGTACATCATAAAATTACAAGTTCTCTAGATTTGTCCATAAATGAGATAAAATAGTGCGTCATGAAGAATATAGAGTGGTTAAAAATGAGCAAGAATTAGAGAAGAACAGAGGTTCTCCTGGGACAATCAGAGAAGATGAGGTTTGGTCCCTGTGAAGAGTAAACACTTCTAGGTTAGTTCTGCTTAAACAACAAGCAGTGAGCCATAGGTTGAGGGGCAGACTAGACCCCAGTCATAGGAACTTTTACCTCTCAAATAGTGAGGAGAGTTGGACATCTAGGCTGGGGAAGATTGAGGGGATTTCTGCTGACGACCAACTCCCGATACAGCTGGGCTGCAGAGATGAAGCCCTGGGTGAGAAGGAACCATTGCAAACCCAGTGAGTGCAGAAGCAGTGGGGTGGGAATGCCTTGGGCTGTAGGCACTTACAGGAGGTTCTTGTTTTTGATTCCAGGCCAAAAGGGAGAACTGAAGGAGGATCAGAGGCCAGAGGTACCATCCCCCATATCCCAGGACTAGAGGTGATTACAAAAAATAAGATGCAACAACAACAAAAAAAAAGAGTAGGCAAAGGGTGAAAGAATCCAACCACAGAAAGTTACTGTGGGAATAGAGAAGAGGAGGGTTCATTTTGAGAGGAGGATAATGAAACAAAGAAAATCTCTCTTTCCCCAAAGAGTTACAACAAATGGTTACCTGCACAAGAAGAATTCATAGAAGAACATTACAAAGACTTTAAAAATCCAATGAGAGAGACTGAGGGAAAAAATATACATATATATGTATACACACACTTATTCACTTGCACACACATATACATATATACATGTGTGTGTATAATCCAATAAAAACAAGATTATTAAAAGAAAGTTAATCAATTAGGAAAGAAGTCCCAAAATCTTAAGGTAAGACAACTCCTTGAAAATCAGAATTTAGCAAGGGGAAGCCAGCAAAGTTTTAAGAGACCAAGAAATAATACAACAAAATAGAAAGCATGAACAAATAGAAGAGAACATAAAAACATCTCACAAGAAAAATAACTTATTTGGAAAAGAGATTGAGAAGAGGAAACATAAGAATAATCATTCTACCTGAAAGATATGATAAAAAAATCTTGATTTAGTAATACAAGAAATAAGGAAAATTTTCCTGAAGGATTAGAAGAACAGGTGAAAGTAGAAATAGGAAAAAAAAATCCACCAATTACCACCTGAAAGAAATCTTATGAAGAAAACCTGTAACAATATTATAGTCAAATTTGGAAACCCCTAGCTCAAGGATAAAATATTATGAGCAACAAAGAAAAAAAAAACAGTTTAATATGGTGGTGACACAGTTAGAATCACACATGACCTAGCAGTGGTGACATTAAAAGACCACAGATCTTGGAATAGTATAAATTGAAGAGCAAAAGAAATGGGTTTGTGACCAAAAAATATCACACCCAGCAAAGTTAAGAATAAACTTGAAAGAAAAGAAATCTACATTTAATTAATTTTAAGGCTTTCAGGATATTTTCTTAAAAGCACCTGAACTTTATAGATTTGACATAAAAGAGGCAAAAGAAATATAAACTTATACATATCAAAGGCTAATTACAAGGCACTCAACAAGGACGGACTGTTGACCTTTTATAATGAGAGAATATAAAATGTATGCCTAAGATTGTTAATATTTGAGTAGTTCATAAGATTGAGTATACTTGAGAACGATATGATTTAAAAAAATAAAACCATTTAGGAACAGGTAAAAAAAGTAATTATCTTATAACATTGTGGTTCTAGAAGAAGAACAGACAGAAAAAATTGAATGGAAGAGGAGGGTTGGTAGTTCTGGAAACTTACTTTTGTCAGGAATGGGTTTAAGAAAGAATGGGCATAAGTAAAGTAGAGGAGTCAGGAGGGATGGGAAATAAGAGATATGTACAATGCATAAAATAAAGATTAGGAATAGAATTTGTTAGCAAACAGTGTGTAGAGATGATAATCATTATCTCAGACAATGTTAATGCTAAAATAGATGTAATCAAAAGAGAAAAATAGGGAGACTACACCAGGTGTCAGCCATATTCATCAATGTTGTTTTGGATTGTCTAAAACAACTAGCTAGCATAAGGTAGGGATATGACTTTGGCATAGGAAATGCTGGGTTGCTGGATGTGGAAAAATATGGAAAGACTCAGACTTCTGAAGGAAGAGATTATCCCCTTCAGAGAAACAGAGGACAAATAAGTACCGTATGGTCTTATTTAGATGCCTATGAATATATGTCTACATATGAATATGATTATAGATATCTAAGTATATCTATGTGCATATAAGTATATCTATATATTATGCATTTGTGTACATCTGTACATACGTACGTATATAAGTATATGTATATGTGCATGTAAATATATCAATTCTACATTGTAGCCTTCTTTGTAGCAGAGTAGAGGAAAAAGGTGAAAAACGACAAAGTAAAAAGTACACATCAGAGAACAAAAGAAAACTTGCAAGGAAGCAAAGATGAACAACTCTGAACACAAAGCCTATAATTTAAGCTTTCTTGAAATGGAAATTTATTAATATATATTTTGTATCCTCTCTTAAATTCTGCTGTGCACATGACAATGCTTTTTTTTCCCTTTCTTATTTTGAATTTAAGTTTTAATATTTAAATTTAAAATGAAAAAATGAAAAACAAAGAAAAAAATTCCCTTTGCCTTTGTCTTGGTACTTGAAATATTTGAGTTTCATTCACTATCATTGCTGGTGGCTGTATATGGTAGTTAAATCCCAGCTTTAGTTCTGGATGGTATATGAATTCTTTTTGAGTACTAAGACTATAAAATTCCCCGTTAAAATGACAAAAAATGTCACACAGGCACATATTCTTACTCATATTTTTGTTCTTTCTTTATTTTACCACCTTTTTGATGAATGTCATTCAGTTTCAATAATGGGAAAGCTTATGTAATTATTACAGAAAAGATATATACTTTTCCCTGATTTAATGCTATAAGTAGTAAAATTCCAAACCATTAGTTGGTAAAGATGTATAATCCTGATTCTTCATTGGTCTGTCTCCTTTTTGGTATGATTGCATTATCTGCCCAGAATTAAGAAAGTAGCTATATGTTACACCACTTAATTAAAATTGGGTTCTTTTTCAGCTATAAGATCCCCCTTGTGAATAATATAAGCAAACAAGCCAAAAACCTCAGAGCTTTTGGAGAAATAGTATGGGTGTCATTGTTTATTCTGTTCTATTTCATAAAGGTAAAATGACATATGAATCTTTACACACATAAAATTCACCTGATCATTCAAGTTCCTAAGACTATCTAATGTGACAGAACATATTCTATGCTAGTAGAGAGACAGTAGGAGGATCAGTAACCCCAATGGGGCCAATGAAGGCACAGGGTTAGGTGGGTGGTCAGCATACTACAAGGTTGGAGAGATGGGTGAGAGAAAACATATTTCCATGTCACAATCTAGACAGATTCCAAGTGGCTTATTCCATCTCTGGAAATTACTGTAATATGATTTGCCAGAACTCATGTACCACAGATGTATAGTTTTTGAGAAATATTTCATTCCATTGTTATTAATATATATTTGAGTAAGTCTTTGACTAGAAGATCAACTTAATTAGGCATATGTGACAGATTAATATTTGAATGTATATTATATGAAGTATATTTAAATTGATATTAATCTGTTATATATCTCTACTATATAATTATATGTCTGCACACTTCCCAATCTGAATCATATCTAACCAGCTAGGTTACATAGTGGATAGAGAGCTGGATGTTGAGTAAGAAAGTCCTGAGTCCTGATACTTTCTAGCTGTGTGAGCCTGGGCAAATCACTTAACATCAATTTGCCTCAGTTTCTTGAGGTATATTTTAAATGGGGATAGTAAAAGCACCTATACCCACAGTTTTCTTTTGTTTTGAAGATATAATATTTGTGAAGTGTTTTGTATACTTTAAAGGACTATAATTTGTACCCATTATCATATTAAAATTAGATAACCAAGACCTATTTTATATTTTATAATCCTATCATGGTAGATATCCTAATACTTGTAGTGAAATTAAAAACTGGAAGGCCATAAAAAAAGAACACATTTAGCTTGGAAGTATAGGATAAACAGATTCTAAAGCAAACAAAGAAAGAAACAAACAAAAAACCTGCTATGGCTGAATTATTTCAGAAATATTTAGTTTTGTAGAAAAAGAGAGCTGTGCAAATAAAAAGAAAGACCCTTCATTGATGTTCCTCCCTAACCTCTCGTTCCCTGAAAGGAAAAAAATATAATAATAAGTAATTAAAGCTCAAGAAGTTGAAAAATGATTTTTAGCAAGTTATTACTTCCTATTACATAAGAGTTAATAATTTGGTTGGCATTATCCTATGCAAATACAGTGGGATCTGGAGCTTCAGAGGGCTCCGGTGAGTATAAATACCTATATTTGTGGGAAAAGCATAGCTTGACTTGACATAAACTGCTGCCCCAATATGTCATTTCTGAATTAGTCTCTTGGAGGATTATAGGGATCGACTAAATGGTAGGTGACCCTTTGTTCAAAATTCAGATAACTCTGAGAAGTTAGAATTAATGGACAGTTTTATTATCTGCACAGATAAACTTAATGCTTGTGGCAAACAGGGAACTCGTTTGCTTAGCAAGTAATAATAAATTTACAAATAAAAATTATAATTAAAAGCGAACTTTAGAATGTCTTACTTTACCAAAGAAATGAAAAAGCATGGCACAGGACAACACACACACACACACACACACACACACACACACACACACACACATACACACACATGCACACACACAAGATTTGGAATTAGAAGAACTAGGTTTGAATTAATGTTCTGCCACTTACTGTGTGGTTCTGGGGAAGTCTATCCACCCATTTGGATTTGTGTTACTTCATCTGCAAAGTTTGTGAATTGGATTAGTTGACCCCCCCCTTATCTCAGACATAATGATTTTATACTAATGAGATGGGACCAAAATAACATAAACATGGAAAACAAGATTTTAAAAAAATCATTTTTAATAGCCACCTCTTATTGTCTTGCTTAGCACCAACTTGTGGGTCAATCATGACTGTCTATTTATGAAAAGCAACAAAAGAAAGACTGAATAAGATGTTACTGAAATTTCCATCTCCAATAAGCTGTAGTTCATAATTATAAAAGAGATTATGACACTATTTATGTCACACAGATTAAATTTTGTTTTTTTATTGCAGACATTTCTTATTGTAAATCTTTGACTGCTTTCAGAACTTGATTAATATGGCCTTAAGTACAAATCATTGCCAAATGTCATCACATTGCAGACCATAACTGCTCTAAAATCTTCTGCTCTATTTCCATTGCTAACGCCTTCAACCATGAATTAATCATTTGAGAAATTAGAACAAGTTCTGTTTCCATCTGCAACTTTTCTTTTCCCCTACCCTTAGTTAAAAATTCTTCTCCTAAAATAACCATCTTTCCTTGTGACCATTTTATCTGATACAAAAGGCCCAAATATACTAGTATAGAACACTTCCAATAGGGAAATTATTTTAAGTAATTGAGGGAAGAGTTATGACGCCAGAATTGTGAGGGGTAGGGAAAATCTTTCTTTTTTTTTGTCTCAGAAACTTGGTCATTTTACAGAGACTTCTGTAGTTTGTATTTAAGTTCTCTCTCTCTCTCTCTCTCTCTCTCTCTCTCTCTCCTTTCTCTCTCTCTCTCCTTTCTCTCTCTCTCTCTGTTTCTCTCTCTCTGTCTCTCTGTCTCTGTCTCTGTCTCTGTCTCTCTCAATGTCTGGCTTTTGCTCTCACAGAAAGGAAAACAGTCAATATATCTGAGGTGAAATATCCACAGAGGAGGGATTACTTTTTATTTTTATTTCTTTTTTTTTTTTTTCTGGATCTGACCTTAAGCCAAATAGTGTATTTCTAGGAGGTGAAAAGACATTTTTCTGGCAGTAACTAGATATAAGCTTGACTGTGTCTAGGGAATCTAGTGAAGGAGCAAAGGAAGAACTATTTCCCTTTCATGTCCAGAAATGAATATATTTTGAAAACATTATATGGCATTAGACACTAAAATTACCTGCTTCTTTTAAATGTGGAGAAAGCATGAGATTTTGTTCTAGATAGGACATGGTAATAAAAAAAGTGAAGTGTTTTGTTGATGGCAGATACAGATAATAAAAACAGTAATATGAACTAGGAAAAATGGAACAAAATATTTCATTTCTTGATTAACTTTTGTATTTACTCAACTTTATCTGCATGTCAATTGGGAATGTTATCTGGAGCAAAAAATGTTTTGCAGTTTCCAAATATTTTATATGGGTTTTTTCATGGGACAGAGGCCTCAGTCTGGGAAAAAACATAGAGAAATTCATCAATGGTTCAGCAGTAATTACAAGGAATTTTTAATTTAAGTCAGATAGGCATTCAGAACCACGAAATTCCAATTTGGACTAGATGCAAGAAACCAAAGTAAGAGGTAATTTTAGCTTTGGGAACTTTCGCTAGTTTTTTAAAATTTTTTTTACCTTAATTAGGTGGTGATTCATAACTGGTGATTCACAACTATGCATGAAAGAAGTGTTTGTCTTTGCCAGAAAGAGGCTTTCAAGTCACTGCATTTTGTCACATGAGAATAGTTTCAGAAATGCTTATGGATTACTGAAACTCAGAAATCTGTATCAGACAGGAACTCAGCAACAATGTAATTATCTGACATGACAACAAGAGATAATATTCTCAACATATAATGGCCAACAGCAGTAAGAAACATGATGACATCCAAAGAAGAACCAATGGTCCTGTGTCAACAGAGAAGTGAGTTCTCTATTCCATCATATATCTTTAGACACAGTATTGTTCTCTGTGTGTGTCTTATACATGTGTTCTCCACCATTAGTGTTATAGTAAACTGAAGAAAATACTAGCATATTATCATGGGTGGATTTTTGCTGTGTTTTTCATTATGATATTTGATTAAAAGGAATTTTCTATTAATGTGTTCTCTGTTTGGACAGTAAATGCATGAATAAGGGCTCCTGGTTTATGGTTCTGAGTAGGTGCTATCCCATAAACTACTTGAACATGGGTATATGACTTTTTAGGACTGGGGAATGCTTCTAAAAAGATACTTCAGGTAATACATAAACATAGTAAAACATTTACCACACTTTCCCCTCTTTCCTACTCATTCCCTTTTCTTCTCTATAATTAAAGTAAATAATTGTAAAAAAAGAAATTATTTTATTCAAATATAGCATTTCAAGATGTTCAGAGAACTTTAATGACTCTAAATACTTAGACTTCTCTCTAATTCTCCATAACAAAATTTTCAGAAAGCTATTGACAGGCGAAAGAGTCATGCAACACATTTACAAGAAGAGTGTATGGATGGTGACTAAGTTTATACTGGCATTAACCAAGAATGCTACCGGGACTGAAAAGCTTCCTGAAAACTTGAATCCTGTTTTCCTTTGTTCTTATTAAGAAACCAAAATAATATTATAAAAGAAATTGTTTTTATTATCAGGTAACAACCAATTCCTATGGTGTGGTTCTAATTTGGCTCCCTTTATAGAATTCAGATTCAAATGAATTTCAACTTAAAAGATGGACAAAAAGAAGATGTGTAATGGACACCACTTCAATTAAACCTCTTTAAGAAAACTGTTGTTCCTGGAAAAAAAAAAACAAGACATGAGTAATAGAATGAAGGTAGAGTTCTTTACCATTTTATTAAAGTTTTTTCATCAATGTAAATAAATCTCCAAAATGAAGACTCAAAATGCAAACACTTGATCTCTTTGCCAAGTATAGAAAGATGGAAGTCAATGGCAATGCTAGTTTAGAATATAAATTCATTTGTTAATTCTTACAGAGAAGGGTAGAGAGGCATTATGAACAATATGACCTCACAAAATAAGAAGCAGATGAGGAGGAAAAAGCTGCAAATAACTTGAAGAATGAATAAAGTCAGATTATGATGGCATCTAATGATAAAACTGGAAAGAAAACAATAAATGTAATTTTAAAAATGCCAGAAATCTGTCTAACAAAGCCTTTTGTCCTTCAGTAAATGGAGAGACACCACATTTTGAATTTACCATCGCAGTAATCAATGAACCTCATGACTAATAAATGATGATGTTGATCACCATCACTATTATCATCACAGGCAGCATTTATATAGACCATTATGGTTGGCAAAATGTTGTTTGTAAGTTATTTTACTTCATCCTCACAACTCCACTATGAAGGAGCAGCTATATTATCATTGCTTTACCAAAGAGGAATCTCACACGGCACAGAGATGTGAAATGAATTGCCTAGTTTCCCACAACTAATAAATATCTGAGACAGGATTTGAACTCAAGTATTACTGACTTCAAGTCCAGCACTTTGTCTACTTTCCAAAGAGCACTGGACTAGGAAGCTAGATGGCACACTGGATAAAATTCTGGGCATGGAGTCAGGAAGAACTGAATTCAAATCTGGCCTCTGACACTTATTAGTTACATGACACTGGACATGTCACTTAATTTCTCTTTGCCTCAGTTTCCCCATCTTTACAAGGAAATAATAATAATAGTACCTAACTCTGTGAGTTTCTATGAGGATCAAATATGATAATAAATACAAAGTGTTTTGCAGAGTGTGTAGTAATACTAACTGCTGTCTAAATTTTAGTTATTAGCATACACACATACATACATATGCATACTTACACATACATATGTGTGTACATACACACATATGTGATACACAGATATACACCTATGTATATATGTGTGTATATGATTTTTCTCGAGGTATACAATTTTTAAAGTATTGAGAAATATCAAAATATACTGAAAAGCTGTGAATAACAGATATATGGACAAAACCATGGACCTCAGTCAGTCTGGGTAATGTTTTGGAAATGCAATAAATATGATGTTCAGAAAAGAAAACGTACTCTTCAATCTAGAAAACCATTCTTAGATTAAAATTCCAAGAAAATAAAGGAAGAAGGAAAAGTTATATATCTATCTCTCCATATCAATATCTATATGTCTATATCTTGAGATAGATAGATGGATAGATAGATAGATGTAACAATACTCTTTATAATAGCAGAGAAGTTTAAATAAAATAGGTGCCCACTAAGTTGTTGGATAAATTGTGCTACATGAATATAACAAAATATAATTAGTATAGGAAATGAAGAATATTAGAAAATATAGAAATCTGGATTCATTTGTCTCAGCTGTTACAGAGTAAACTTAAAAAATCATTTATGCAAAAATCATGATGATGAAAACAATTTGGAAGAGCTTCAAATTTAGATGGAGGGCATTTCCTCTTTCACTAAAGAAAAGAATTGATAGATAAGGCATGAGGCAAATGTTTTTCAAAAGTAATTATTTTTTGCCTTTATCCCTATTTATTTGTTCTATGGGTTGTTTGGGGGGCAGGGTAAAGTATTGGATACTAACAATGAGAGAGAAAAAAAAGAATTTTCAATAATATAGGTTTTCAAAGTAAATCATTAACCTTAATATTATTCTCAAAAGGTGCTAAGAAAACATCAGTATCTACTGACCAATATACCTACTTTTCCATCTCTATAAATCTTTACAAAAATAATCTATGCATTTATTGAGGACAGCTTGGAATGTTTGAGAAAGAAACATATATGCTTTATGCAAATTATGTTCTATGGCAAATGGTGTCTTTACCTTTATTGAACTGACAAAGTGGATTAGAGAAAATACAATCACAGTGTTTATAGTTTGCTTATTATATTTGCTACTTATACAATAATAATCCATTATATATTATTATTCTATATGCACTATAAATTTGATCCCATAGAGCTAAGCATTGCCTTAAAAGTGTCTCTCTAAAGCTGTATCTGCCATAGACATTTTAACATTATGTAAGATTATTTAAAAGATGTAACTACAGGGATGACTATTGGTTTTCTAATGAATAATATCAAGGGAAGCATGAAAGAATAAGATGTGTCTTCAATGAAAATGATTGTCAAGACAGAGTCCAAATGAAAGATAGATTATCTCTAGATGAGATCTTCTAGATGCTCCAATTTATATATGACAATATACCGATTCAATCAAAATCTGACACCCTGCATAGGCTCCTAAATTAGACGTCTAAAAATTCAAAAGATACAGCATATATCCACATCTAGAAAAAACAAAAGCAGTGAGTCTGAATGTAGATCAAAGCATACTATCTGCCCTCTTTTTTGATGTTTCTTTTCTCTAATGATTCCTCTGATTGGTTCTAATTCTTTTTTACAACATGACTAACATGAAAATGTATTTAACATGAATGTAAATCTATAGTCTACTCTAAATCAAATTGCATGCCTTCTCGGGGGGAGGGAGGAGGAAGGAGGAGGAGAAAAGTTAGAACTCAAAATGTTATGGAAGTAAATGTTGGAAACTAAAAAAATAAAATA
>CM053592.1:99699654-99719531 GCA_028646515.1 Pseudochirops corinnae | reverse complement strand
GACTCAGTCTTCTGGTATTTAAATGAATGCACTATCTATATTTCTTATGTAGAGAGCCTGTTCTATTTTGTGATTAATAACTATATCAGCATATTTATAGTTACTGTAGGCATTGTGAATACTGCATTGCTGATACACCATACCATCCAGAAGCGCAAAAAGTGTTGTTTGTCCTAATTATGAGCTTACCCAGTCTAGAAACTGAGATACAAAAAAAAAACCCCAAAACAACAACAACAACAACAAAGGAAAATGCTGGATACAACAAAGAAATATTTTAGACTTAGAGAAGCCCAAGGGTTAAAACCATAATAGGGAAGGGACTGAGTCAATTTTTTTTTTTTAAGTCACTAGTGCCTTGTATATTGTAAGCACTTAATATATGTTTACTGAAGGTTTGGAAAAAGAATTACGTTGTCCTTAACCTCAAATTCATATTGTGTATAATTGAAATTAAATTCCACTTTTAGCTTCTTGCTAAACCCATTATTCTTGTGATTTTTAAAAATCTTTTTATTCATTAATGAAACCTTTCATATTTTCATTACCAAGAAAGTTGTCTTCCATTTTTCTCAGCTAGATTATACTACTTTTTTTTCTTGATATAATTTCCTTATGTTGAAGAAGGACAGTGTTTCATTGTGAAAAGAAAACTGGATGCTTATGAAAACCACAAGAACCACCTTGAGAAAACTAGACTTTAAAATCTTCCTTTGAAATATGTACATTTATATATCTCCTATAGGTTGTGCTGCAATTACAGCTAATGGAATTTTTTTTCCCAGATCAGCCCTTAGAAACTCATTAGGCTAATGTGATTTGTGTACTTACAGTATATGCATTTCATCTAAATTTCTGTTATCTGCCAAAGTGTAAACTATGCAATGAACTGGAAGGCTTTGTTCTAACCTACCAGCTAAATCATAATCATTTTGACAAGCATTTTCATAATATACTTAACAGCCCTCTATTAAATACACTGGAATCCAAGGGGTCTTGCATTGGGTGACTTTGATTGTGGCTACCTATGCTTTGTTGATTGATACAAGCTTTATTCCAGTCATTTATTAATTTAATTTTTGCCCCAGTGATGAACTAAAGTAATATTTAAGCATGAAGGAACAACAAATTCCAAAGATACTTTGGCAAAAGCTATTCAAATTATCCTCCAGGGGACACATACCTTGGAGTAATCTTTAAAAACTCAGAATTCTTTATATAGTGTAGGAGAGGATGATGGCTCAGATTTGTAATCTCTGCTACTGAGGAAGATGTGGATGGTATATTGCTTAGGCATGGAAGTTCTCAGCTACAGTAGAGCTAAAGCCAAGTAAGCATATGCACTAATTTTAGCACTAACATAGTGAATTCATGTATATGGGAGTGTTATGGGAATGGGAATCTGAAGATCTTCCCTGCACTTTGGCCCTTTGATTGGCTTAAGTGACTCTGAGAACCTTTTCTGATTTGAAAATGTACTCTCCTCCCTAATAGGCTGAATGTGGTCACATAGAGCCTATAGTGGAGGCTTGTTTTTCAGGAATGCCCACACCTTGTTACTTTGTGATTGGGCAGTGGGTCAAGAGGGTTGTGACATTCTCTGATCCAGGAGAATGCTATATATACCCTGATGTGAGTTTTTGCTTTGGAGCTTACTTTGGGAAGAGTTGTGTGATTTGGCCAGATGAGACTCTGGGCAGCCATTGAGCCCCATAGCTTTGAAAATCTAGATGTTAGTGCTTCCCTCTCTGGTAACTAACTAGGTATGGATGTAATGGTCATACAGCTGGAAGCCCTGTCTGCTGATCTGTTTCTCTGTATTTTTTTGTCTGCTTGTAACTTCTGTTTGTATTCTCTGAAGTTCAGGGTGCTGACATATTCCCCTGAACTAGGTAAATGATATGTTTGATTAAAGTCGGATTGTTAACCCATTTTGAGTTGCTTTCCTTTAGAAAAGCAGATCAAAGAACCTGTGCTAGCAGCCATCCTGGGCATGCTAGGGTGCTTGTTGCTACAGGAAGTCACCAGGCTCCCAAGGAGGAATGAATTGACCCAATTCAGAAACAAAGCAGGTCAAAAACAAACAAGAAAACTTCCATGCAGGTCTTTGGCAAGTAGACACTGCACTTCTAAAATGTATGAAAAAGAATGTATGTCTCAATTTTTTTTCTTGCAAGGTAGCTTATGTTTTTAATTTTTTTCTTTAAATAGTATTTTATTTTTTCCACAATTATATATATTAAAAAATTGGCATTCATTTTTATGAGATTTTGAGTTCTTTTTTTTCTCCTTCCCACCATCCCCTCTTCTGAAAATGGTAGTCTATTTATTATATTTTATACGTATGGTATCATGTAAAATACATTTCCATATGCATCACAATTGTGGAAAAAGAAACAGATCAAAAGGCAAAAGAGAAACATAAGAAATAATAAATAAAGTGAAAAAATATATACTTCAACTGGAACTTAGAGTTCCCCAGTTCTTTATCTGGATATGAATATTATTTTCTTTGTAATTCTTTTGTACTTGTCTTGGTTCATTGTATTGATGAGAAGGTTGAGTCATTCATAGTTGATCATCAAAGAATGTTGATTCTGTGTGCAATGTTTTCCTGAGTCTGCTCATTTCACTTTGTATCAGTTTATACAAGTCTTTCAAGGTTTTTCTGAAATGTGTCTGTTCATCATTTCTTATTACATAATAGTATTCCATTACATTCCTATACCACATGTTGTTCAGCCACATCCCCTCCGTTTCTAACTCTTTACCACCACAAATAGGGCTGCCATAAATATTTTTTGCTCATGGAAGTCCTTTTCTCTTTGTTACAATTTCTTTGAGATAAAGATCTAGTGGTAGTATTACTGTGTCAAAGGGCATGCCCATTTTGGTTGCCCTTTTGGCATAGTTCCAAATTGTTCTACAAAATGGTTGGATCAGTTCTCAATTCCACCAACAGTGCATTAGTGTCTCAACTTTCACAATCCTCTCCTACATTTATCATTTTCCTTTTTTGTAATGTTACTCCACCTAATTGGTGTGAAATGATATTTCAGAGTTATTTTAATTTGCATTTCTCTAATCAAAAGTTATTTGAGTAGTTTTTCATATAGACATCTTTGATTGCTTCATCTGAAAACTGCCTCTTCATATCCTTTGACAATTTATCAACTGGGGGATAGTTTATATTTTCATAAATTTGATTCAGTTCTCTATATATCTGAGAAATATCAGAGAGCTTTGCTGTAAAGATTATTTCCTATATTTCCTGCTCTCTTTCTAGTCTTGGTCACATTGGTTTTGTCAGTACAAAAGCTTTCCAATTTAATATGACCAAATTATCTATTCTACACTTAGTAATGCTCTCTGTCTCTTGTTTGGGCATGAATTCTTCCCCTCCCCATAGATCTGACAGGTAGACAATTCCATGGTGTTCTAATTTCATTGTTTTATTGTCTATGGTACCATTAAGCAAGATGTTATTTCCTTCCTTATCTATTTTAATTAGGTCTGGTTCTGCCTTTACCTTCTTTAAGATCAGGATTGATACTCCTTTTTTCTTTTTTTTCACTTCAGTTGAAGCATAATAGATTCTTCTCCAGCCCCTTACTTTTACTCTATGTCAGTTTCTTTGCTTCAAGCATGTTTTGTGTAAGCAACATACTGTAGTATTCTTTATTTTTTTTAAATTAACTCTGCTATCCACTTCCATTTTGTGGAAGTTATTCCATTCACACTGATAGTTATGATTACTACCTATGTATTTACCTCTATTCTTTTCTTCTTCCTGTTCTTTCTCACCTTTCATCCTTTCCCACCTCACCAATGTTTTGTTTCTGCAACCACCTTCCCTTATCTGCCTTCCTTCTGTTAGCCTCCATCACCACCCCCTCTTTACTTAATCTCCTCCCCACCTACTTCTCTGTTAGGCAAGTTAGATTTCTATATTCAATGGATTGTGTATATTATGCTCTTTGAGCCAGTGCTGATGAAAGTAAGTTGTGAGCAATGCCCTTTGCTACCCCTTTCCATTTCCCCCTTGTAAAGTCAAGCACAACTAGCTCTCCAGTGTGAATAGCTCTAAGGTTCTGATCACATAGTATAGTGATCTCTCTATTCAGCCACAAACTAAGGCAAAAAATTCACAGAAACTAAAGTACAGAATTCACAATGATATAACATAACAACTTATCACCTAAGTGGCCACATAGTTTTAAATAAAAGATATCATTCAGTAAGTCCTTAATTCAGTTATCCTTAAGGGGTACAAGTTACAAAGTACAAAGTTCTCCCACCCCAGGTCACAGTAAATCATGATCTTGTTCAGTCAGCACTAAGTACCCTTGGAGAGATCCTTTCATCTTGACTTGAGACTAGCTCCCAAACTCCATGGTTCCTCTTTGATAGTCCCAGCTTTTACCTGAATTCACCCAACCATCACCTGGATTCACAGGCAGGCAGCTCTCAACTCCTTGTACAGCTCCCCACCCAGTTCCCATTCCATATTGAAGCTCACAGTGTCCAGTCAAACTCAAGTCCTTTGCAGTTTCTGTTTCTGGGAAGAAAAAGTTTAACAGAGCCAAAACAGCATTCATGCACATTGCTGGTACCATCATCAATTCACTATCTGCCTGTGAAATCAACAGAGAACCACAAAAAAGGCCTGAGAAATCAACACAGACTCACAAACAAAGTCTGAAAAATCAACACAAATCATCAATATAGTACCAGGACCTCTGAAACCCTCCTCCAGGACTTCTGTAAACAGACAACCAGAAAATTCTCTTTCAGGGTTTCTGAACCAGTAGTAAGGTCCCAGAGTGCCAGCCACCACAAATGTTCTCCTTCTCAGCTCTGCTCAGTCTCAGACTGTGCTCCTTCTTTTATATTATCTGTTTCTTCTTGTTTTGCCCCTTCCTGTTGCATCAGGAAATCCCTCCCACCTCAAAATTACAGGCAGGGCTCAAAAACAATTGAAGAACTGAAACAAGATGATAAATAATTGAAGAACTGAAACAAGGCACTGAGTACTTCTTTTCTTGCCATTACACCCCTCCACTGTAAAAGGTTTTTCCTCACCTCTTCATGCGAGAAAATTTACTCAATTCTTCCTCTCATTTCCTTCTGCATCATTTGTTCTCCTTGTACTCTTTTTACCTTGATCTTATAGTTCTGGAGTTTGGCTATAATATCCCTTGGTATTTTACTTTGTGATCTCTTTCTTGAGGTAATCAGTGGATTCTTTCAGTGTCTATTTTGCCTTTTGGTTCCAGGACATCAGGGCAGTTTTCCTCAAAAATTTTTTGAAAGATGTTGCCAAGGACCTTTTGATTATGGCTTTCAGGCAGTCCAATGTTTCTGACATTTCCTCTGTGGGATTTATTTTCCAGGTCAGTTGCTTTTCCCATGAGGTATTACACATTTCTTCCATTTTGTCACTCTTTGGAAGTTGTTTGATCAATTCATGATAGCTTAGATTAATTAACTTCCACTTGACCAATTCTGAATTTTAAGGCATTTTCCTTAATTATCTTTTGTACTTTCTTTTCTATTTGGCCAATTGTACTTTGTAAGGAGTTGTTTTTCCCCCAGTAGATTTTTGTATCATTTTTTTTCTATTTGGCTAACTCTACTTTTTAAACAGTTTACCAAGCTGGTGTGTCTTTCTTCATAATTCTTTTGTATCACTCTCATTTCTTTTCCCATTTTTCTTCTACCTTTTTCTTACAATTTTTAAGCTCTTTTTTGAGTTGAAGAGCTCATGGAAACATGAGTCCTTTCTGGGCTTGAGATTACTTCCATTTTTCTTTGGGGATGTGCCCATAGGTATTTTGACATTGTTGCAGTATTCTGAGTTTGTGTCTTGGTCTTCCCTGTCACCATAATAACTTTCTGTGATTAGATTACTTTTTTTTTTCTTTTTCTGTGGTTTTTTTGTTCATCTTTTTTAAAATCCTTTTTCCTTTCTCTTAAATTTGATCACTGCTCCCAGGGTGAAAGGGGCTTTATCTCAGGCCTCTTGTGTCAATGACTACAGGTCAAGACTTTTCTCTTGTCATTCCTCCAAGTCTCCCAAGGTAAAAGACTGTTCCATCCCATCTTTTCACTGACTCTGCTATTCCAGAGTTTGATCTGGGGCACTGATTTATGGTTGGAGGTGAATATGGGAAAGCTACAGAAATTTACTACTCAGCAATTCTTAATGTATTGATTTCATTTTGTCTACCACATTCTAGTGACTTCTTCCTCAGTACTACGTTAAGAATTTAAATTGTTATATTAGATTAAATTTTAAAGGTTAAAATGGATGCTTATAGTCAATACCTCTGATTATTACTTTTAATTAGACATTTTCTTTTTAAAATATTAAATCCTATACTGATTTTGTTCATGTCAGTGAAAGTATGTCTATAATTTATAAAAGACTTTGCACAAATTAAAAAATGAGGTTTTGCTTTACTTGCTACTTCTGTATCTAATTTCTTTATTATAAGTAACTTCATATCTTTGAGAATTTTATTTTGGGACTCTGAGGACATAGACCTGTGATTTCTTCAGTTTTGGAAGCCCCCAGTTTCAGCATATAAACTCCTTCTACTGATTCAGATCTGCAAGTAGCCTGTAATATGGAGCCTTAGAGGTATTTCTTGGAACAGTGAGGGGTCAAGTGACTTGCCATGGGTCACATAGATGGTATATTTTAGAGGTAAGGACACAAACTCATACCATCATAACTCCAAGGCTACATACACCACACTTCCTCTCTTTGAGGAAAAAATGCTACCATTAAATACTCTCTTTGGATTATTCTGTTTCTTTTAACTTAGGAAATTTCATATTTGACTTTTTCCCCAAGGAAACATTTTCAGACTATGGTCATCTTAGCTCTGATGATTCCATTCATCTACTAAGCTAGATTTATTTACTTCAGTTAAATACTGTTGACTGACTGTAAGTTAAATGTTTAGTGGATGCATTATGTCTTTCATCTCCCTAGGGTAGCACTGAGAACATTATTCCTTTTTTTTAAAGTTATGAGTAGGAACTAGAACTCCCACTGTGGTTATTCTCCACAAACTGCACTATATAATTTACCTCCAAATATTTGTTCTCTGAAACCTCCCAGTGTACTCCCTGCCCTTTCAACCTTCCCCCATATTCCATATTTTTTTCCTACATAGAATTTAGGCAGGATGACAATTTCAGCCACTGACAAATCATCAAGAAATCTTTTTATTTCCTCTAGCAAATAATCTTTTCAATGTATCAGTAATTAAAAGTCTGAGATACTATTAAAATAAAGATGAAAAGGTATGAGAGGTGTTAATAATTCTCATATCAATAATAACTAATATCTATGTAGCTCTTTCTCATTTGCAAAGAAATGTAATGCATGATATGTTGTGGTGTCATAATAACCCTGTGACAGAGATATTGCAAATATTGTCACTCACCTTTAAAGATAATGAAACTGGGTCTCCGAGACATCCAGTAACTTGCCTTTGTTCACAAAACTAAAAAGTGACAGAACTTGATTTATCCAGCTTTTTTTTGATTTCAAGTCCAGCACTTTTAAACTATGCATCAAGTTTTCTTAGAAAATCTTGAAGCTTATCATGTCATGCCTTGATTAGTTCGAAGACCTAAATGTTTTTGATAACACATAGTTTAATTCTGTTAGATTGAACAAATATTTATGTAGTATCAATGTTCAAATTGACAACAGAAAAAAAAATCTGTGCCACTTTTGAACAGGATCAGCAATGGTCCTTCTGGAATGATGGCAGGAAACAATCATTATCACTGCAGAAAGGGTGTGAATACCAGCTGTAGCAATAACAAAAATGATAATGAAGAAAAAAGAACAATGAGAACACTTTAAAGTTTGTACAGAGTTTTAAATAGAATATCTCATTCAATCCACACATGATTATGGATCTCCATAAATGCCTACTATGTACACACTAGCTGTTGTTACCCTAGTCAAGTTGCTTTACTGCTGTTGGCCTCAGTTTCCTCATCTGAAAATGGAGGTAATGATTTCACCTACCTCCAAGGTTTATTGTGAGGCTCAAATGAGATGATAGTTGCAAAGTTCTTAACACTATGTGCCTGCACATAGTGAATACTATAAAAACATTGTTGTTATTGTTGTTGTTGTCAGTATTATTAATCAGACATGATGTCAGTTACTGGATTAAAATTTTCCTCATTAATAAGGGCTATGCTTTGCTGGTTCTTCCCATCCCCCTCCTTTTTTTTTTCTTTTCTTTTTTTTTCATGGACTCAATATGCCTCCCCTGATTCTGTTCCTTTTACAGTCTGTATGTTAGAGCTAGAACCTAGCTTCACTCTCTGCCTCCATCTCTAGGTTGCCCAGTATAGATCCTTCCCTAAGTTCTGTTTTTGTATTTTTCTTCTTACATAACACCTAACCAGGAGTTGACTTTTCCTTCTATTGTCCTGACAAAAAATTGAAGATCATGCTGACTTCAAATCTTCTGAAAGGCACTGGGTTGTTTCTGCCTTATTTCTATCTCTTGAATTCTCTTATAAACTACCAAATATTGAAGACTATGCTGGTTTTGGATTTCCTGTTATGCCCTTTCCCCAGTCCAGGCTGCCCAAGTGCTACCCTGTCTCAGTTTCCCTAAGCAGTTCCCTTTTGGGAGCTGACTTTGACCCCCAAGGCTGCCCCAACACATGAGGGCAAAGAAAAAGTAGGAAATAGTGTGATATCAAGTGAAACATTTTCTTTCAGAAAACAGGTTGCAAATTAATTAGAAAATAGTAGGTCTGGCCTTGAAGGAAAATTGGCTGAGATTTCTGGCTCAAATAATGCGTACACAAAGATCCCCTTACATTCCATTAAAAGAGGAAGGACACTTGGATATAATAATGTAGATGGGTGAACAAAGCAAAAAGAAAAAGAATAATTGAATCATTTTTTCCCATTGACTTCCTCTCTCTAATCCATCCTTCTCAATACTACCAAATTAATCTTCTTAAAATGCTACTTTCAATGTGTCATCCCTCCATTCAAAAAATTTTAATCATTCATCATTACTAGTAGTATCAAGTCTAAAGTCCTTAGCCTAGCATCCTAGGCCTTTCACTTTCTTTTGCAATCCTATTCTTCCAGCCTTATCTTCCATTGTTGCCCCATAGACTCAATTCCATCCAGATTGACTCTGTGATCACATCAGTATCTGTCTTCAGAGAATTCCTTGCTGGGCTTCTTCCCCTAAATAGAAGGGGTCTCTATATTTGTTATATCCAGTTTCTGAAGCTTATTAACTGTGAGATCTTGGGAAGGTTCCTCAACTGTAAAGTGAAGAATACACTGCCTATGAGGTCCCCTCCAACTCTAGATTGAGGATGCTAAGATTCTATGTTCTAGAATATAGAATCAGTGTTATGAGAATAGAGAGACTAAGAGTGTCTAAGAATTCGTTTTTATCTGAGTAACCAGATTTGCAGGGCAGTATGTGGAACCAAAGGGAAAATCACAGAGACTGGCTCCAATGTCAGAGAATCTGACTTCAAATACCTCCTCTGCCACTTACTGCTTTGTGACTTTAGCCAAATCATTTAATCTTGCTGGGTCTTATTGTCTTTGTTTTAAAATAAGACATTGAGATATATGACCCATGATGTCCCTTTGTTTTCCTAGATCTCTAATTACATAATTCTGTAATATCTAAGCAGCAGGCAATGGCTCTGAAAGAATCTTAGAGAAAGCCATATATACTAAAGGTGTAGATTGATGCCTGGGTAGTATAGAGTTTTGAATATAGGACTTGGGGACAGCAAACACTGAGTTCAAATCCTGCCTCAAATGCTTGTCAGTTGTGTGATTCTTGGCAAATCACTTAAATTCTCTGAGTCTTTGTTTCCTCCTCCATAAAAAGGGGATTATATTAACAACTACCCCCACAAAGTTGTGAGGATCAAATGAGACAACATATATAAAGGATTTTGCACACCTTAAAATGCTACATACATACTAATTCTTAGTGTTGTCATTATTAGTACTTGGCAACCTTTGACAATGGAGTCACAGCTTTTGAAAACAAAGTCTAACTAACATTCATGAGAAGAAAAGGAAGTAGAAGGATATACACAAGGGCTGGGCTGGGCTGAAAAGCAGTACATAAAGGCCTAGTATAAAATGTAGAATTAAAGGACCACAGAAAGAGGGGAGGGGAGAATTGGAGGTTGAAGTGGGAGCCAAGTAGACATAGACTGATCGCATTTACAGTACTATGGAAGATCCTGCTAGCTACCATGAATGTACATGTTCCTACTAGCTCACTCTTGCCTCACTCAGTGATTCTTTTTTTTTATTTGTAATCTAGAATTCTCCCATAATCACTCAGTGTTCATTAGTCTACCTAATCTACTATAATAATCATTAATGAGTTGTCAGCAAGAATTCTGAATTCCTCTTGATAGCTCTGTGTGTGTGTGCGTGCAAGCATATGCATGCACGTAGGAAGAACTCCCAATATAGATGACACTACTCCAGTCAAATAATGTCCCCAAAGAACAAAACTATGGAGTTGAATTTTTGGTGAGTTCATGGAGAGTGAGTGCCCCAACTAGTAGTCATAGAGAACAATTGAGGATAAGCCCTGAGACGCAGTATTCATCTCCAAAGAATGACTCAAAGAAATGGCTTGTGATGAAAATCCCCTGGTTAGACTTGATATGACACCAAGTGTTAGTGTTGAGATCAAAGATTTCCCCCTTGTCTACTCTAACTAACTGAATCCTTCTTGTATTTAAAGAACAAGTTCAATTCTTAGGTTTTTCTCTGACTAAATCAGAATTCATTGATCTTTCCCTCCTCATAAATCAGAATACTGGACTCTTTTGACATTTACTCATTCATTTCCTTGCCACATCTTTTATATTGTTGAATATATTAGTACTTCACTCTTTCTTCTGTATTTTTTTTTTAATTTTCCTATTGCAATTTTAAGATGCTTACTCCAGGACTATGGATGAACAGAAAGATCCCTAATAGTTACACATTTACGATATTAGTTAAAATCTCCCACAATGCCTAGAAAAATTCTATGATGGTCATAATTGTTATTAAATGTTTATTGAACAATAGGAAAAGAAATGAGGTTAAACAATACAAACAACTGCATTGCCGATGTTGCTACTCCATGTATTTAGACAAATGCTACTGTGTGATATATCATATGGGTAGACTTTTAGACTAAACAACAAACCAGGATTATACTAGGTCATTAATGTGATACTTATGACATAATTAATGTAGCCCAGAAAAGTACTTTAAAAAAAATCTCACCAACAGAGTTATACATAGTTACTTTGTCCATTGAATGAGCAATAAGGTTGAGAAAACAGGAAAGATGACATAGGATAATTGGTGGTAAAGTATGAAGGAAGGACACTTTAAATGATATTGATAGTTCACTTTATATATCTCTTTGTGGTACAAAGATCCAATGCTATTAACAGAGTTGTGGCTCTGCTTGTTGATTATTGTTCATGTTAAAAACACATAGATAGACAGTTGGAAATAGATAGATAATCAACATAGTCATAGATATAGATATATTCTGCTATTCCTGATTTAGAACTGCTTTTATCTACATTTGTACTTATAGCTTGAGAGTTACTAATTCTTGCTATTCAGACACTCCTGACACCAAGGTCTACTAACTATCATTTTTTCCTTTCTCAAAATGAATACTAAATAATAGAATTCTGTATTTATAAGTAGAATTATTGCTTAAAATGAGGGTATGTATAAGAGTGAAATGTCGCTAAATGATCTATATAAGTAGTTATATGTGTCTTTGATTTTTATTGTTTTTTAAGATGCTCTAAAAGTTTCTTCTCATAATAAATTCCAAAATGCATGATCCTCTATTAATGGAGATGTTCACTGCTGTTCTATTCATCTCAGTCCTAAATACTGAAATCTAAAAGAAAATATATTAGCATCAACTTCTTAGTAGTTAGTTGTCACTGGAAGCATGTATTTATTCTTACAAGATACAAACACACGTGTGTGTGTATATGTGTATATATATATATATGCATGTATGTATATATCTGAGTATATACACATGCACATATGTTATAAATGTATATATGCATACATATATGTGTGTATGTGTGTATAGCATATAGTATATGACCCACACACAACACACTGCATATATACACACATGCACATATAACACGCAAATGTGCACACATATGTTACGTGTATGAATGCATGTATGTGCATGTATGTTTATTTACACACACATATATCAACCTTTGGTGTTCTGATTACTAACAATTTTGAGCAAGTTAGTTGATTTTAACACTAACCTCCAAATCAGGAAGGTATATATTTTGGTAATAATTCCTTATTTTTTCTTCCATTTGCCATCTAAAGTTTTTAAAATATATGAAGGTATGTGTACATATATGTATATATATATATATATAATATATTCAAAATTCACACACACACATGTGTTTCCTAAGAGATTTGTTTCTCACTCCACATATATCAAATTCACATGGAGCCAAAGCTACTATGAAAAAAAAAAAATGAATACACAAAGACTTTTTATATACTACCTCTTCCTCTTACATTATTTTGTTAACTTTTATTGGGAATTCCAACCTTAAGACCAGCATTTGTTCTGTCAAAACCTGAGTTTTTATGGCAAGAGTTCTTGGACCACTATGGCAAGTGTTAAAGAAATGAAACCATTTGTGAGCTGTCAGGTATTTCCCAGCTGACAAAGTAATATGTAGTGCGGAAGAGCAGGGAGTTCACCCTTCAGCAGGATGGAGATATGAAATTTGGACAAAGTAAAAATCAATCTGATATATGGCTCATGTTTTTCAGGTATACTCAAGTAGATTCAAATGAGTTTAAACAACAACAAACAACAAAAACCAAAAATAGTGTAATGATACACCAGACTTTTCTGATTATCAAGTTAATGAGGTCATAACATTCAATTGTCTCAAATTTTGAAATGGAGCGTAGAACTATCAGAATTGTCTGCTGTGCAGATAAGGGGTAAAATAAAGTTATTTTTGTAGTCAAAGCATCCTATATGCACATTTTTTCTTTTTTTTTCTTTTTTCTGTACTTTTTTTCTAAATTTATTTATTTTCTTGTTTATATCATTCATCTCCATGAGATTTTGAGTTACATATTTTCTCCCCATCTTTCCCCCTCCCACCACCCCAAAATAGCCCTATCCCACTGTATAATCCCTCCCCCAATCTGCTCTCTCCTATGTCCTCCCCCATCGCCCCTCTGATTTTCTGGTAGGGCAAGATGGATCTCCCTACCCTAGTTATATGCATATTTCTTAAGGAAAGAGTTCAATATTTTATAAATTTAAGGAAATAGTTCATTGTAACTGTAATTAGATAATGAGCTCCTTTAAAAAAATTCATATCTGAAACTTATATAGAACTTGATTCTTTTGTTGTCACAGCAAAGGTGTAACCTCCAGAGAACAAGAATGGAGACAGCCCTATTCTACACCCATCTTGGCCCATTTGGCAAGTGGTCATTGGCTTATGTGAGAGAACTCCTCACCTAAAAATAATGAAACCTGCCAACTACCATAGGTCTCTCATAAAGCAGATTTTTTGGAGTTGTTTGGTCACTTGCAATGGGAGTTGGGGATGGCAGCAGCTCTTGATGTATCCCTTTGAAACAACTAGATGTCAGTAGCTGGTTTTGAGCAGATGTGACAGGAGACGATAACTTTGAGAATACTGAATCCTATTCTCTGATCTGCAGTCTAGGAAAAACAAAACAAAAAAAGGGAATAATAGCTCCTCTAGAAACTGCAATCACTTGAAAACATGTTGATCTCCTGGCTTAAAGAAATTAATATAATTAATATAAAATTTGAGTTCTAATACCAGTGTTCCTTTCATATGAGAAAATCAACCAGAATCTGTGTGCATACATATATACAGACATTGTGGTAATTGAATATCTTTCAAAATTTTTGAAGCAAGTACAGTAGAGTGGAACAAGTATTGGTACAGAGTCAGAAGACCTGGGCTCAATCCCAGTTTTGTCAATTATTCTGTGACCTGCAACAAGGCATTTGGCCACTCAGAGGCTTTAATTTCCTCTTTTTATAAATACAAGGATTTTAGTTAGGTGGAATTATTGAAGATCAATTTTATGCTTAAATACTACACTCTTAGATATTTACCTCTATGCAAAATATAGCATCAGTAAAATGAAAAATACATTTTATTCTCTTGAGTACCACCTGATATAATTGGGCAATGATATTTACATTTTCTCTTTCAGTCTTCCTGTTTATACTTCTTTCCATTTTCTTTAGTATACTTGCTAATAATTCATCCTAAACTTTAGCATATGATTATTCAGTAGCTGTCTATGCCTCATTGGTGTCACAGACTCTTTGGATAACCATACCCAAACAGCTGCACTAGTCCCTAATGGGTCTTTTAAATTTAAATTTTAATTGCATTTTATGGCAGACAAGCCTGGAATGGAAGGTTTGAAAACTACAAATGGCCTTACTCAAAACCGTATACCTAGAATTTAATTGCAAATGCAAACCAGGAAAAATTTCAATTATAACATGTTTAAGTTTTACAGTACGAGTTTGGATTATGGTGAAAGCTGTTCCTCTCCATTCTCCCTTCCCCCCAAAAAACAATGTAATATACAATGGAAAAATATAGATTCTTAATGTGTATGGAGGGATGAAATAAGTAAGAAATAAGAAATTGCTAGGAAAGAACCTAACTTCCCTCAATAAGATTCAGACACCAGGCTCAGATAAGGCTCATCTGAGGATACTTGAAGAATTAGTGGGTATAACTGATCAGTTAACTCTCAATGATCTTTGAAAAATCGTGAAGAATAGAAGTATTGTAGTATTAGCTATAGGCAAGCATCAACCCACTTTTGCAAAACAGGGAGGATAAGATGGCAAATTCTAGAATCATGGTTCAGTGAGTTTAGGTCCAGTTACAGGAAAAATTCTGGAACATACTATTAAAGAGATGATTTGTAATCATCTATACACGAAAGCAGTAATCATTCAGAGTCTGTACGAATTTATTAAGAACAGGTCATGACAGGCTAATCTTATATCTTACTTGGCAGGGTTGCTGAACTGGTAAGTCAGCAGAATTATAAACAAAATGATAATATGGAAGAAATAACCGACAGGCTTTTACTACATCATAGCAAAGGCATATGACCACTATTGATTAACAGGTCCATGTGGGAAAGAACAGAGGTATACTTAAAGCAAATCTTGTATTTTTTTGGGGGGAGGGAGGGATCTCAGGGAAATTGGCTGCTTTTGTAACTCTATAATTTATTTTATGCATTTAAAAATTATTCTGAAAAGGAATCCATAGACTTCAGGTTCCATGAGATGTAAAAAATTAAGAACCACTGGTTTAGAGTAAGGAGAAGAAAAGTGTCATAGTTCCCTTTATCCTCTGTCCTTGGCATAGCTTAGTTATAATACAGCACTGCATTCTTAGAGTCAGTTATCTGTACTGTAGTGGCAGACTGGAGTACATTTTGAGGAGGGTAACTAGTATGTTGAGGGAACTGGAAGTTACAGGAAAAGTAATTGAACATCCTTGGAACATTTTCCTCAGAAAAGACAAGAAATGGGGTGGGGAGAGAGTGGATGGTCTTTGTAGTGGCCTTTAAGTGAGGAAAGGATAATTATATTTATGACACTTTGCATGATTCTGCTAGACCAGAAATGACAAAGTCAGGAGCAATGTGTGGGGAGAACATGTAGAAGGAAAGATTTCAGTTCAGTATGAGGAGGGGAGGGCATGACAACTTTCTAATAATTTGAATTTTCTAGAGGTTGAATTACTGCCTTGGAAAGCAGTGCTCTCTCCATCAGTGGAGGTCTTCAAGTGGAAGCCTAGAAGAGCTGTATAGATGATGTGCATTAAGATACAAATTACACTAGATTACTGCTGTGGTTCTTTCTAAATCTGAGATTCCATGATTCTGACATTCATAAGGTAAATCAGGACGAGAACATTCTAGTTGCATCATATTTTATTCTCTTTAGGTCATACATTATGATATTTATCTGAACATAGGGTAAGTATAAATAATAATAGGACACGAATAGAGAACATGTGGAATGTATGAATGTATCCATGTTAAGTGTATGTGTAAGACTTTGTATCTTCTCTAACTTCAAGATGAGTAAGTACATCTTGGCTACATTTTTATTTGAATAGGTGCCTCCATTCCTTTGGCTCATCTCGGGTAGCCAGGCAATAGGATAAGAGGGTTATCAGATAGAGAATATACTTTGGAGCATTATATTCTGGGGGGGGAAAGATTCTAATGCAATATCTTAGAAGTTCATGAGTATCAAGATGAGAAAATCTAGGAGTGGAACAAAATGTTCAAAGGACAAAGCAGTAATTTTTTTAAAAAAATTAAGCATCTACTATATGTCAGACACTATGCTGAGATCTGGAGATGGAAACACAGTAAATTAAATGATTTTTCCTGAACTTGCATTTTAATGGGAGAAAAAATAAGGACATGTATAAGCATATAGAGAATTAATATGCAAAGTAGTTAATTCTAAGGTGGGGATAGCCCTACTAGTTGAAGGCTTGAGGAGATTAGTCACATAAAAGGTGATGGTTTTGATGCATTTTAAATGTGTAGCTATGCTATGAAACCAAAGTAAGAGATGAGTGCTTACAAAGAATGGGGAATGGACAGTGAAATGAGAAATAAATTGTTATCTGTTAGCAAAAGAGAAAAGGCTAGTTTGGGCAGATTGCAGTGTATGTGTCTATGTTTGGCACCAAGAGGCAAAAATCAGGGAAAATTTATGAAGAGTTTTAAAACACAAAAATAAAAAGGCATGAGTCTGTGGATCAGACTTTAAATTTACCTCAAATTTAAAAAGAAAGAACTACCAAATGTCAATGTGTCTCCACCCTATTCTAGCCACCAGGTAAGAAAATCACAAGATTCTAGAACTAAAGGAATAATGAAGAATTCTTTATGGAAAAAAAAAAGTAAAACAAAACAAAAAACTCTGTCTTGTCATATCCATTTAGTCTCAGATGTCTAGAAAACTACTATTTTAAGCTTTTATAGTTCAAATTTGGTTGCCTAAGAACAAAGTTCCAAGTTATAACATTGTTGCTATGAAATCAACTGACTCATGAATTGCTATTACACCTAATGTCAATTTTTCATCAAATCAATTACTATTGTTAGATATTAAATAGTTATATATCACAGCAAATTGTATAAAGGGCTGAATCATCCATTCAGTAAGAATCATTACAAATTATTAGGTGAGTAAACTTTTTAGGTACTGACTATATAGCTGCACCAAGTAGTTTAGGTTAATTCAGTCTAAATAGAATTTCTAATTGCAATCCTATTTTTAAAGGTTGTTAAGCAATTTTAAAAGGAGGAATATTTCACAAAGATGTCATGTACTTCAATAAATATTTTATTTCATTTTAGGTCTACCCTATGCCCTACTATACATCCCAATTTCCTCACCCCCAAAACCTATAGTTTAGTATAGTATTAATGTGCTTCTATGATTCATAGACTTAATAATAACATTCAAATGATGAGTTTCTCATCACCATAAGTTGATACAGAATTATTTTATATAAAAAATAAATTTTAACTTAAAGCATTTTAATTTAGTGTAGGGTTAAAAAAAAAGACTGTAAGCTTCTTTCTGAGGACAATTGAAGGGAGTTACATTTTAAAAGAAACAGATCTGTGATCAACATATAATAAATGCTCAAAAAAACACTGAATTAAATTGAGCTAGAAAGTTTTTTTTTTCCTGTACATGTTCTATAGACCCTAGGATCTTTTTGGTAGTCCTTCAATGTTCAATACATTGAAATAGTTGGACATTTTAAAAATCAATGTCACAGGAAAGGAAATTCCAGGAGATCCATGAAAAAAAGTTTTTAAAAATCATATAGTTGCAAGTAGGCAGACAAGAGGCAGCAAGCTGAATTCGTCCAACATACCCATCCAAGTAATTTTAAAACAATGTGTCAACATGTACAGCCTGTATTTGATGGTTTGTTCTTCCAGTAAGGGTGGCTGACGAGGGAAGAAGAGAAAGATCTAGAATTTAAAGCTCTATAATCAAATGTTAAAAAAAAATATATATATATATATATACATATATATACAATTATTATTACTATTATTATTAACTACATCCAACTGGAACTTAAGATTCACAGGCACTGTGGAAGGGAGATTCATCCTGCCCTATCGGAAAGTTAGAGGAGTGATGGGGGAGGACATAGGAGAGATTAGATTGGGGGAGGGGTCATACAAGGGGATGACTGTTTTGAGGTGGGGGTAGGGGAAAGATGGGGAGAAAATTTGTAACTCAAAATCTCATGTAAATGAATGATGTAAACTAAAATAAATAAAATAAAACATAAAAAAGAAAAAAAATGAAACGATGTGTCAAATTGAATTCTAGCATAGTATAGGCAGCAAAAGGATGAGATATGATATTTTTCTAATCCAAGACAATTTAGGAGGTCAGTAGGACAGGTCAGGAACACTGCAGGGGGAGGGGTATAGCAGGGCACACCAGGGAGCAACACCAGTGGCAGGATTGGAGTGACTGTGACAGAGGGGGCAGCAGCTTCAAAAATTCTCAGATCAGAGATGGTAGAAAGATTGTAAAACTGGTCAGAAAAAAAAATATTACAGTGGAGCCCTGAGCTGACATTACGAACAGGACCAGGAGTTGAAACACCTTTGCCAAGTTCTGGATCCTGGTGTCAAGGCAGAGGAGAATACTACCACTTGTGAATACAAGAGAACAGGGGGACTAATCTCAGTTCCAGGGCAAAGAAGGTTACTAACACTTGTGATGCAAGGGAGCAAGGCCTTGATAAGGACCAGAGAACAGACAAGGAAAACAATGACCATATCTCTCTCCTGACCACACCAATTTGGAAGCACCAAAAACTTTCAGACTCCTAAAACTAACTCTGAAAAGAGTAACAAAAAAAAAAAAAAAGCCCAAAGCTTGTGACAGTGCCTTCTCACCACCTAGGGGAGCAGAATCCAACTTTAACATAAAGTTCCAAGTCAAGAAATAGGTTGGAAAATTGAAACAAACAATAAAAAAGAACCCAAGCACAAAAAGCTAATATAATGGCAGGGAAGATTAAGACAGAAATTCAGAGGACAGCAATATGAAAAAAAAAATACAAGCAAGGTCTCAAAGTACGCAAATTGAACAAAAAAAGCAAATAAGTTGTGGAAAAGTTAAAGAAATTGATGAGTGGTAGAGAAAAATTGGGTAACAAAATGGGAGGTATAAAAACGTACTAAAGAAAATTATTTCTTAAATATTAGAATCTGGCAAGTGTAAACTAATGACCTGATGGTACATTAAGAAAGAATAAAACAAATTCAAAAGAATGCGAACATAGAAGAAAATGTGAAATATATCACCAGAAAACCAATTGACCTGGAAAATGGATAAAAAAAAATCAGAACTTGGGACTGCCTAAAATCTATGACCAAAGAAACTGGAAGAAGCTTGGGGTCTACCTTGGCGTCTACTGACATCACTTAGTTTTCCAAAGACAACTTGGTCTATGCTCTTTCACCTTTTTAAAATTTTGCTACAATCATAGTATCAACCTAAGATACATATATGTGTATGTATATATATCTATATCTATATCTATATCTATATCTATATCTATATCTATATCTATATATATCTCGTATGTATACACAAACAGCTCACAAAATTTGACTATATATATATAGTCTATACATATGACTATATATT
>CM053592.1:99670269-99699154 GCA_028646515.1 Pseudochirops corinnae | reverse complement strand
TCTCTCTCTCTCTCTCTCTCTCTCTCTCTCTCTCTCTCTCTCTCTCTCTGTCTCTCTCTGTCTCTCTGTCTCAGCCAGCTTCAGTCTCCAGGATTCTTCCTTCAAGGGGAGCAAAATTCCAATTCTCTCTGTCTGTCTCTGTAATTCTTGCTTAGGTACACACCTCAACCAATCCCCTTCTTCCACATCAACAGGGGCTCAGCCAATCCCCTTCTTCCACATCAACAGGGTCGTTCATGCCTTCTCAACTGATTACTATTACATAATCCCACTTGATTTGATTACCTCTTCTATATTTCTATATTTTAAAAGTTTCTTCACCCTCTTCTCCCCCTTCCCATGGAACTTGAAGTTTACAAAAAAGCTTACAAAGCTTGAAGCTTTGAAATATATTGGAATTTTTTTTCTTGAGTTTTCATGGATCACTGCTATATCTGGGTAATTTGGGGCAGCAATTGAACGTGTTGTGATAATAATCAGTTGCAGTATTGTTTGTTAGTTTAATTATCAAGGATATTTTGAGGTCCCTGATAATAGAATTAGGATATATCATCTACCATTCCATGAAAGATAGTTTCTGAAACTTAATTTTAGGTAACAGGTAATTTCTTGCTAAGTATTCAGATATCTCACTAGTACTGCATTTGCATAGCCTATGACAATGTATTGTACATCTACTATTCTTACTGTTTGCTTGTCTAATCTTCATTGATCACTAAATCCAGGCTCCTCAAAAATAACTTCCAGAATTTCTGGTGACAGTGTCCTTTTTCTGTATTGCTAGAGTAAATTGCTCCAATAAACAAATCCATACACCTAAGATGTTTGTGACATGCATTTTTGTTCACATTTTGTTGATGGAATTCATGTGAGTGCTGTCCATACAGCACCTTTTGATTATATTCTTGGATCTTAACTGTTTATCAGGTTCTGTATCCAGAGGAGTCATTTCATAATAGATAAGTGTTGAACTTAGAGTCAGAGAGACAATGGCTCAAATCTTGCCTCAGACACTTACAAACTGTGTGACCATAGGGAAGTTATTTAATCTATCTGAGCCTAGTACACCTCATCTAAAAAAAAAAAAAAACCAGAATTAGAACCAATGATTTGGTTGCATTAGTTCCAGTTCTAAATTAATATTCCTATGAGTGATTTTTTTTTCCTTTGTATTCTTGACAAAGTACTTTATATTTCAAGGTTGGTTGAATTTTCGGATTCATGATGATTTTTATTACTCTTAAATTAAATAGGTTAGCTTTTCATATCCAAAACAAAAACAAATCTAGAAATAAATCCCTCAAGTGAAAGTATCCAGACAATGACACATTACATTCTGCCTCTTAGGCTTACTTCCTACCTGCCTTTATTTAGTAGTTCTGAGTGGGCAGTGGTTCTCAACCTTTCTAATGCTGTGACCCTTTAATACTCGTATGTGGGCGTATCTGCATGTGGGCAGACCCACCTGGAGATGGATAGAGGAGTGGTGTCTTGGTTCTTAAGACCATTGGAAATAGGTGTTTTCTGATGGTCTTAGTCGACCCCTGTGAAAGGGTCATTCAACCCCCAAAGGGATTGTGACACACAGGTTGAGAGCCACTGACCCAGAGTAATTAATCTCCCTGTCCTTAGTTTACTTATTACTTAATGAAAGTATTCAACTAGATGCCTTCTGACACATAGCTCAACTCCAGATACACAATTCTAAAATTCCTTTATATTCTTTGTCTAAAAGAATGTCATATGTACATAATATGTGTTTAACAACTATTTATTGAATAAATAAGTACACCAGGAGATGTAGCATATGATATTACCCAAACAGGTCTATTGTATTTTATATTTGTTTCATTTCTGTTCTAGCTACATGAATGTAACTGGGACCTAAGTTTGACAAATATGCTGACATACTTTATGAGTTGAAGATCATAAAACAGCTTCAATAAGGAATGAACTTCTTTAAAATAGGTTCTATTTCTCTATTTGCACATATTATATAACTTGTGGTTAATTTTCTTGGGGAAAATACTTTAAAGGATTGAGTTAAATTCTTGGAAAAGAGGAGGTTAATATAGGAACTAGGCCACTGACAGCCTGGACTTTGAAGAATTAGAGATGTTTTTCAACACATTGCAATATTTTCCTGACTCAAGAATTGCTTCTCTTCTGTCACTAAATGACCATATTATAGAGAAGTCTTCTTTTTTTTGCTTTTGAAATATTAACCCCCTTTACTGTTTAAAAAATCATGTCTAATGGGGGCTATAATTATATACTCTTGGGACTGTACTTACCTGAAATCATTTCCCTTTGCCTTATTATTGCTTCTATTGTCAAGGGTTATCCTAACACAGTAGAGTCTCACTGAAACTGCCTACTCCAGCTTCTGTTGTGGGATGCTGGTGTGACACATGAGAAGTCACTTAACCTTTGAGACGGTCTTATCTGTAAATATAGGATAACATCATCTATCTCCTTTCACAGCAAGAATTGTGTGATAGATACTTTTCAGATATTTTCTTTAAAATGATTGAAGATAATCATCTGTTCTATACTTTGTCCAACTCAGCACAACGGTAGCAATAGAATCTCCCTCTATTTGTACTGGTACTGGTGTCTCCATTGAGACTTATCACAATCATCACATGGTTGGTCAGAGGAGAGATTGTATCAGATCCTTGAGAATCCAATCTTCAACTGAGCAGTTTCTGAGATTGAGGGAAGGCCTGAGATATGGGTTTAGTTCTGAGTTGGGCAAGGAATAAAGGAAAACTTGTGAACGGTGTAATAAAATATCTCTCTGAAACAGTTAAATGTTCTGGCCCATTCCTTATTTTCCTTGCCTCAGAGCATACTTTTTCTGAAGCTATATCATTAAAATATCTTATGATAACTCTCATACGTATGGATTAATTTAAGAAACACATTTCCACCTTGACTCCTGTTAAAAGATGCATAATGGTTTTGACAATATACATTCCCAGGAATCACAGTTGCTTTCATAACTCAGCTCAAATGAACATTACATAGAGAGGTTTTCCTGATTCTCCTACCTACTATTGGATCTAAACATACACACGCACATGCATACATGCATACATGCATGCATATATATACACACATACACATGTGTGTACATATGAATGTATGTGTATCTATACATATATGTGTGCATATGTATAAGTATGTATGTATCGATGTATATATGTGTGTGTATATGAGAGCATGTATGTATAAATATGCACTGCTACATAGACTGCAATAAAATGAAATTCAATTATTGTCATAGTGTCTGGTAAATTGTGAGCACATAATAAATACTGTCACTTAGAAGGAGCTTAATAATTGCTTATTGATTAAAGGAAACTTTCAGTAGGTGAATGCTTAACCAATATTTAATGGAGTTGTGTATTATTTTAATGTCTATAGAAATAGAGACTCTGTATCCTCCCTCAATAGTCTGTAAATTTGGGGAGCAGAATTTTTTCTTAGTGTTCAAATGACTTTTCTACTTTCATTCAAGTCAATTTCCTCTGCTACACAAAATGATGTTACATCATCCAACCTAACCTTACTTTAGGAAAAAGGGTAGATGGAAAAAGAGGAGAATTAAGGTCAATATAAATGTATAATGAGATGATAATAATAGATGAACATATCTACATCAGTGGTAATATTATTTCTGTAGGAGAAATGGTCTTGTGGTTTTTAATGCACAGGATGCATAATAGATGGAACCTGTTCTCTAGGAATTGGAAAATCTGGCTGATGAAAAGTCAAACACCGGAGTAGTGACTGTATTTGATGCCATTAGGTTAAATTCCTAGTTAAAATAACATGACACATTTTTTTTTCATTATCAATGATATTATACAGTGTGAATAGGATACACCATATATTTTATATTACTCAAATCTTAAAGACAAAATTATAGAGCTGCTGACTTTATTCAAAGGAATAAAATTAGGGAAAAAAAAAAAAAACAATGACACAGGAACCAAAAATGACATTGCAGTGTTCCATATTTGCTGAAAACAGCATTTTCTCTGAAAGAGAGAAAAAGGAATTCAATCATTTCTCTTCTCCAGTTAAAACATATTATAGTACTGTGTATGATCTTTTCTAGAAGGGGCATCCTGTAACTCTCAGATCCCATGATTTAACTATTTTACATTTCTATATCATTTTGTCAGTTTAAGTTTTTATCTAAATTCTAGCTTTCACAGTATTTTTCATCTTTCCTGACACCCTTTTTCCTGTTGTTTAGTTCACACTCACTTTAGAATTGTGTGATCTACAATGTCATTACTGTAATATCCTATTATATTATCAGTTTAAAAAGATTTGTGTAAATGACAGTGTGTAAATTTTATCTTTAGCAACTCTTTTTTACTGTGAGTTATATACACAGCAGACTTCCAGGAACTATTGCATGACACTTGGGACCTAGCACACATATTTATTTGTTCACCAAGTAAGTCAACTGTTCCTCATGTAATGTATTCAAATCACATATAAGATATAAAAAAGTAAATGTGCTGTGCGCAATGAATGCCATTACAATAAAATATCCTATGATAAAATAATACAAAGCAAAAACATAACGGCATAAAAATTATTATTCTCTTGATGCTTAATTTACCAACCTTTTGGGTCAGCAAAATTGTCGAGCAATTTATTCCTTTTTTTATTTTTCTTTTTAACAAATTCAATAGGGAATAAATTCAACTCAAAGGCTGTATTATGCCTCGCATGGTCATACAATGAGTAAACTGGAGGAAAATAACAGCTAAAAGACTTGTTTTGTGACTTAATTTCTTGTTAAAATATCTATAAAATATCTATATTACTTTAATTACAACATTTTTGTTGTGAAGATAATTTTTTGACTCTTCAGCAATTTGAACCATTTGTAGACTGTAATTTATAATGCCAAATGGCATGTATATTTCAACTGGTTTATCATAATAAGGAGAACTCATTTGTATAATATTCTTTATTTTACACTTGAAATGAAGAGATACGCACTCAAACACCAGCACTAACGTGTAATAACGCTGGGATTGTGTGTTAAAAAATAAAAATTTGAAAAGAATTTTTAAAAACTTAGATAATAAGATCTTAGGATTAAAAACTGAAAGGATATTTCAGTCCAACCCCCTCATTTTATAAATATGGAAACTCATCCTCAAAAAAGTTAATGTAACTTACCTAGGATCACTCTGAAAGTAAGTATCTGAGTCAAGACCTGAATCCAGCACTCCTTCCACATTTTGTTTGCTCTTTTTGTAGCAATCTTGCCTCAGAGTTTCAGAATGCCTAGATATTCAACAAGGCATCTGAGGTGACAGAGACAGTCAATGTGTCAATCAGGGTAAAGTCATGGGACTCTTTGCACTAAGTCTCTAGTTAATTTGAAAATGCCATACCAAAATCAACATACTTCAGTCAAGTGCTGTATTGTTATACTCTAACTTTTAAGATGGTTATTCTTCTCAGATGAACATAACTCTACAAAGGCTGCCTCTCTGTACTGTAAGTCCTATTTATGGAATTTTTACATAACATAATATACTAAAATGAGTCATATGAGTCTCATTTGCTCTCTCATTAATCTGCAGCAATATCAAAGTAAAAGCAAATATGCTATCACAAAGAATCCCCAAGGAGATGCCAGTTAAAATGGTATAGGAATATCAACTTTGAGAAGAAATTATGGCATGGAATGTCAAGATCAAAATTAAAATTTTAAGAAGTGAGTACAAGTGTGATGAGTAAAAGATAACTATGAATAATAATCCTGCTGTGTTGCTCTTCTGCCTGGAATTATATAGTCTTGCATGATGAACCAGAAGGTTAACTTTTCAAATATGAGAAACTTTCAATTGAGATAAGATTTAGAAATTATTGTGCCAGTGGCAGAGCAGAAAACTGATTCCAATTACATTTCACTTTTCTTTCCATTCTAGTAAGACTTGATTCACTGATACCTCCTGCTTATCCCTCTGTTTTCCTAGTCTATTGCACCTGCTTTAAATTTCCACTATCCCATTTTACTCATTTTCTATAACAAATGTTTGCTTCTATCTTCAAACCTCCAAAACTACTTTTATTCCTTCTTAATATCAAAAGATTTCTTCATTTCCTATTTTATTCTTGATTTGGATATATGGATATCTTAGCCCTCTGTAATACCATACACCTGTTACATTGGCATATGGACCCTTATGTATTACATGAGCTGTGCCCCTTACTCCAGCTTCCTCCTGATACATGTAGATTCCTGGAGAAAGATCATTAGCATACAGTTACACTGAAACTCTCTCGCTGTCCTAAAGGTAATCTCATTTGGGGGAATACAGTCCCCCTACTTATCAATTTAGCTCTTCTGCCCAATTGGAACACTTGTTTATATGATCCAGCCACTCAAAATCCAGATGCTTTTGATTCTTAAACACATGAATTTACTTGATAATATGACAAAAAGAAGAATAGCATCTTCATAAGCATGTACATATTAAAGCAAATGTGGGACAATAAATTCATCACAACTCACATATAAATTGAATCACATTCTACCATCATGGCTCTTAGCATCTTTAGAGGACAGTGGTTATACTTATAGACAACCCTGACAGGGAAACATGAAGGAGAAAAGTGGAAAAAAAATCACTGTCAGTAACATTAGAAAGATAGTAGAGAAAGAGGGATGTACCACAAGACTGACAAAGAGCAAACGTATTAACTATTTTATTTTAAAAAAAAAAGCAAGATAACAGATTTTGCCAATTATAGACAAGTAATTTTTATTTTAATTCTTGTAAAAATCCTGTATTGGGCCATTAAAGAAACATTTATTGACAATCTGAAAAAAGAACTTTCAGCATGGATTTATTAAGAACAGGGCATGTCAGATTAAATGAATATTGTTTTTGGACAGTTTCTAGCCTGTATCAATGGGCAACACTATAAACATATTTTACATAGAAGGTTTTTGAAAAGTCTCCCATACTATTCTTATGAGAAAGAGGGAGAGTTGTCCACTTCGACAGCACAATGTCATGGACTAGGACCTAGTTGAATATACAAGAGCAAAAGAATCCCAACCAAGTGCCCCAGTGATTTGTGCTGGGCCCTATATTAACATTGTTATTGTTGAACTGGATATAAGTGCAGATGACATAGTGATCAAATTTGCAAATGACACCAAGCTAGGAATGATAGTTTCTACACTGGATAACAGAATCAGAAACCCAAAAGATCTTGATATGCTGCAGAACTGTGCTGAATCTAATTAATTAAAACTCAATAGGGATAAAACAATATTATTTTTAAAATACATGTTATTTTCACAACTATATAATTGAGAAGGCATTGTTAGATAGCAATTTGCCTTAATACGATTCTACAGTGTTATATAGCAACCAAAAACAATAGCAACAACAGCAACCATTACAACAAAACTATAACAAAAAACAAAAGGATATAGTTTCAATGAATGAGGAGCTGATACAAAGCACCTCTGCACTATCTTCATCACGTCTCGCCTGGAATATTGGGTCAAGTTCTGGATAAAACAATTGCAGAGAGATACCAGTAAGTTTGAAGAGAGGATGGTGAGGACCGTTTGACCTCTAGTCAATTTTTTAAAATGAGAATAAGTTGAAAGAACTGAGGCTGTTTAGCCTACAGAAGCATAGACTCAAAAGAAGTATAAGAACTATTTTCATGAACTTGAAGGGCTATAACATACAAGACAAGTATGTTATTTGGGGCCCTATAGGACAAAACCAGGAGCAATGCATCTTTGCAAAAAAATAACTTTGGGTATGATTTCACGAAGAAAATCTCTATGATCAGGACTGCCCCAGAGGAAATGACTTAGTTCTGTAGATTTTCCTCTTTCATTGTCAATCTTCTAATAGTACCATAGTGAGAATTCCTATCATGCATGGGTCGAACAGAATGATTCACTTGAATTCCATTCCTGCTCTCCACTCTAAGATTTTATGAAAGTAGCTTCATGAGGGAGAGGATGATTTTATCTAATCCAACGTCAAAAAATATATGGAGAGGCTGAATTGAAAGGGTTTTAAGGCAAAAAATGGAGGCAAGTGGCTAGGTAATTTTCACTATGGAAAATAAAATTTTAAAACTGGAAATATCTAAAGATTTAAGGCAAAGTATATATATTTTTTTGAGAATTACCCAGATAATTATTCTAATTCCAAATTATCCTTGATAGGCTGGAATTTATAGCATACAGATTTTAATCATTTTTACAACTTTTGTCTATAATATAAAGGATAAGAAATATGAATTAGGGAAAATTAGGAAAATAAGTATAATTGAGAACAATTTAATGTTATATTTTGAATCTTGTCCAAAGATACAACTATGGAACCAACCAAAATATCACTGTGTCATCTCAGAAACTGTCTTAAGTGCACTTGTAAATGACCAGTTCTATCATTATGTGAATCATTAGCATTTCATTTTATTTTTTTCATTTTCTGTATGAAAAGATGTCTAAGAGAATTGATGTTTCCAAAAACCAGTAATAAAAGAATTTTCAAAACATACATAAAAGAAACATAGAAGACCTCAATGTATATGTATATTTTATAATACTATTTGAGCATTCTTGAAAAAACAACACAAAGAATATAGAATTATATATAGAATTATAAACATATATAATTATATAATTCACTAGTGTTGAGTCCCTTTAAGAAGTTAAATTCAATTAGAAAAATATTTTCTCAAGCAGTTATTTAAAATTCTGGGTTAGCCTCTGGTAACAAAAATATGAACATAGGTCATAGTTTGGGTCTTCAAGGGGATTTTGATATATTTAGTAAGATTAGACAAATATATGAATAACTATAATACAAAATAGGATAAAATAAGTGGAATAAGTAGTAAATAAGTAGTTAAACTGCTTTATACCTCTTACTTCAAATTAATTTCAATTGGATTTTGTACAGTAGCATATAGTTATTTTTTTAAAAAGCTGAACATCTTTAGTTGTCAAATAATAGATTCTACTTCAAGTAGAATCAAATTAGAAACTTCAATATTTTAGACACGTGCATTGATGCCATACTCTTTGAAAGCTTCCAGCTGTGAAACAGTAAAGAGCCATTATACCCTCCCCAAATATTGAGCCACAACATGCCTAAGATTGCAGCAATTGTAAAGAAAGGCAATTTGTTTTCCCAAGTTAATGTGAACTAAAGGACTACAGATAGGTATTTTGCTTATGAGAAGACACATCTACACATCTACTCATTTTATTTGTGGAATAAAAAAAAAATGACTTTTTTACAAAATTAAAAGTTTTATAGTCTTCTGTGACTAGATGCCTATAGTAAAACAGAGCAAATATGGAACTTAATGTTTGGTAAATGGTTAAAGCTTTAAAAGTTATTTGACTATTTTCCACCACAAATATCAATGATGTAGCATGTTTAATCTCTAATCCTATCATTGTAACACACTATGTAAGTTGTACTCTATTGGTAAAATCATCTAACCTCTCTTTACACCTTAGTTTGCTCATTAATAAAAGGCACACTATTTCGAATAAATATCTATTGTAGCTAAAACTTAGAAATTATTTCATTAAATACCTCCTAGGAGAAAAGTATTAGGACAGCTCCTAAAAGAAAAATAAAATAAAAGATTTATAATGACACAGTTTTTGATGAAGATTTCCATGGGAAAAAAAAATATGTAGTTAATTATATTGTCATTCAATCATTTCATTCATATCTTACTTTTTGTGACTCCATTTGGCATTTTCTGGGCAAAAATACTGGAGCCGTTTGCCATTTCCTTCTCTAGCTCATGTATACAGATGAGTAAATTGAGGTAAGCAGGGTTAAGTGACTTGTCCAGGTTTAAGCAGCTAGTAAGTAGGTGATACCACATTTGAACTCAAGTCTTCCTGACTCCAGGCCTGCTGCTCTATCCACTGTGCACCTAGCTGTCTCAATTACAATTGTATTACACTGTGACATATGGTAAGGAAAAAGTAGTAATCCAAATCATGTGGTACTCAATGGTAGATGAAAATGAGGAAGAACAGTGGATATTGACAAAGAGGATCCAGGAAGACTTCATAGAAAAAATGGCCTTGTACTGGGCCTTGATGGAAGAAAAGAGACAAAGAAGAATAGAGGTGGTAGGCATAGCAGACTATAAGGAGGAGCTTGAAGAGCAAAGGTATTGAGATGTGATTTCATGGGAAATAGAAAAGAACCAATTTGATTTTCATGGTGCATACCATGAGTATAAGATAAAGCCAGAACAAAAGGAGGGTGCCTGATTTTGGAGGGTATTGAGTGCCAGGCTAAGAAATGTGTATTAATCAATAGTTACAATCAAATGCTTCATTTAAGACAATAATTATAATAATTTATTAGTAACAATATTATGATCATTGTCTTACCTTTTCTGTAGACCTACATGACATAGACTTGGTGTGCCTAATTTGAAACATTTGCATATATGGAAAATTTATGTTATTTCCTGCTATTAATATCTATAAGAATTGAATATGGTTTTCTTTTTTTTTTGCTTCAATTTTTTCCACAGTTACTATTACTACCTACCTCTATCCAGTTTCCTCTAACCCCATTTATTCTATTTTCTCTCTCCTTTCATCCTGTCCCTCCTCAAAAGTATTTTGGTTCTGATTACCCTTTCCTCAATCTGCCCTTCTTTATATCACCCCCATCCCCTTTCTCCTCCCCTTACCTTTCTATTTTCATGTAGGGTAAGATAAATTTCTGTATCTCATCACTTGTGTGTCTCATTTCCCATTTACATGCAAAAACAATTTTTAACATTTATTTTTTAAAACTTTGCATTCCACACATATACATGCATACATACATAAATACACATAAACATGTATGTATGTATGTATGTATGTATATATATATATATATATATTCCCTCCAACTACCCTAACAATGAGAAAGGTCTTATGAGTGCCAAATATCTTTCCACATAGGAATGTAAACAGTTCAACTTTAATAATTTCCTTATAATTTCTCTTTCCTAATTATCTTTTCAAGCTTCTCTTCAGTTTTGTATTTGAAAGTCAAATTTCTATGTAGTTCTCATTTTTTTCTCAAGAATACATTAAATTCCTCTATGTCATTGAATATCAATTTTTCCCCTCATTGAATACACTCAGTTTTTCTGGACAGGTGATTTTTGGTTTTCATCAGAGCTCCTTCTTTGACCTCCAGAATATTATATTCTAAGACCTTAGACACCTTAATGTCAAAGCTGCTAAATCTTGTGTTATCCTAATCATGTTTCCACAATAATTGAATTGTTTCTTTTTGGTTGCTTGCAAAATTTTCTCTTTGACCTGGAATCTCTAGAATTTAGCTATGTATTTCCAGCAGTTTTGATTTTTAAATGTCTTTCAAGAGGTGAATACTTCAATTTCTATTTTACTCTTTGCTTATAGAATATCAGGGCAGTTTTCCTTCATAATTTCTTGAAGGATGACATTTATTTTTGTTGTTTTTCAATCCTGGCTCCAAGGTAGCCCAATAATTTTTTAGGTTATTCCTCCTGGACCTATTTTCCAGATCATTTGTTGTCCTAATGAGATATTTTACATTGTCTTCTATTATTTCATTCTTTTGGTTCTGTTTTACAGTTTCTTAATTTCTCATAGAGTCATTTCCTTCCATTTGCTCCATTCTAATTTTTAAGGAATTATTTTCTTTGGTGACTTTTTGTACCTCCTTTCCCATTTGACCAATTCTGCTTTATCTTTCTATCTTTCTATCTATCTATCTATCTATCTATCTATCTATCTATCTATCTATCTATCTATCTATGTGCTTTTAGTTTACAACATTAAGTTCCACAATCCCGAGTTCCAAATTTTCTGCCCCACCCGATCCTCCCCCTTATGCCTCATGACAGCATGCAATACCACATCAGTTCTACAAATACCTTCAACACTAAAGATTAGTCAAGTTGTAAAGAAGAATTACAAAAAAAAGGAAAGAACAACAAGAAAGAGGGAAGAAAACAAAAAAGAGAGGAAGCAAGAAGTTTTTTTTAAAATCTTCATTCAGATTGTAGTTCTTTCTTTCTGGATGTGGATAGTCCTCTCCATCATGAGGCCCTTGTAGTTGTCTTATAACCTTGTATTACTGAGAGGAGTCCATTGTATCAAAATTAATCATCACAAATATGCTTATAATTGTGTACAAAGTTCTCTTGGTTCTGCTCTCCTCACTCAGCATCAGTTTATATTAAGTCTCTCCATGTTATTATGAAGTCTGTCTGCTTCTTATAGCACAATAGCACCCATTACATTCATATACCACAATTGTTTAGCCATTTCCCAATTGATGGGCACACCCTTGATTTCCAATTCTTTGCCACCACAAAAAGAGCTGCTATAAATATTTTTGTACATATAGGACCTTTTTCCCACTTCAGTAATCTCTTCGGGATATAGCCCCAGAAGTGGTATTGTTGGGTCAAAGGTTATATACTTTTTTTATAGCCCTTTAGGACATATTTCCAAATTGCTCTCCAGAGTGGTTGGATCAGTTCACAACTCCACCAACAATGAATTAGTGCTCCAATTTTCCCACATCTTCCCCAGCATTTATCATTTTCCTGTTTTGTCATCTTAGTTAATCTGATTGCTGAGATGTGGTACCTAAGAGTTGTTTTGATTTTCATTTCTCTAATCAATAGTGATTTAGAGTATTTTTGCATATGCTTATGGATATCTTTAATTTCTTCCTCTGAAAACTGCCTTCTCTTATCCTTTCATCATTTATCAATTGGGGAATGACTTGTATTCTTATAAATTTGACTCAGTTCTCTATATATTTTAGAAATGAGGCATTTATGAGAGACAGTGATTACAAAAATTCTTTCCCAACTTTCCACTTCCCTCCTAATCTTGGTTATATTGGCTTTATTCATACAAAACCTTTTCAGTTTAATGTAATAAAGTTATCTATTTGCATTTTGTAATGCTCTCTGTCTCTTGTTTGGTCATAAATTCTCCCCTTTTCCATAAATCTTACAGGTAAACTATTTCTTGTTCTCCCAGTTTGCTTATAGTATCAGCCTTTATATCTATATCATGCACCCATTTAGACTTTATCTTGGTACACAGTATAAGATATTGCTCTATGGCGAGTTTCTGCCATAGTGTTTTCTAATTTTCCCAGCAGTTTGTCAAATGGTAAATTCTTATCCCCATAGCTGGAATTTTTGGGTTTATGAAACAGTAGATTACTATAGTCACTGACTACACTATCTCATGCATCTTATTTATTCCACTGATCCACTACTCTATTCCTCAGTCTGTAACAAGTAGTTTTGATAACTGTTGCTATAAAATACACTTTAAAATCTGGCATGATTAGGCCACCTTCCCTAGCATTTCTTTTCATTAATTCCCTTGATATTCTCGACCTTTTGTTCTTCCAGATGAATTTTGTTACTATTTTTTCTAGCTCTGCAATATAATTTTTTTTTGTTGATTTGATTGGTATGACAGTAAATAGGAAAATTAATTTGGGTAAAATTGTTATTTTCATTATATTAGATTGACCTAATGATGGGCATCTGATGTTTTCCCACTTATTTAGATCTGACTTTATTTGTATGAAAAGTGTTTTATAATTGTGTTCATATAGTTCCTGGGTTTGATTTTGCAGGTAGATTCCAAAATATTTTATAATGTCTGCAGCAACTGTAAATGGAATTTCTCTTTTTATTTTTTGCCTTTGGGCTTCCTTGGAAATATATAGGAACGCCAAGGATTTATGTGCATTTATTTTATATCCTACAACTTTACTAAATTTATTTATTATCTCAAGTAGTTTTTTCCAATTCTGGTTTTTTAAGACATTTTCCTCCTCATTGGCAATTTTTTTTTCCTTTTTACTACTTGACCTTTCTGTCTTTTAAGGTGTTATTTTCTTCAATTGTTTTTTTTTTGGGGGGGGGGTCTTCTTTTTCAAGTTATTGACTCTTTTCTCATGATTTTTTGCAAATGCACATTTCTCTTCCAAATTTCCCCCCTACTTCTCTTCTTGATTTTCAGAATCCTTTTTGAGGTCTTCCATTGCTTGAGACCAATTCATATTTTTCTTGGAGGCTTTGGATGTAGGAGTTTTGACTTCATTGTCTTCTTCTGAGTGTGTATTTTGATCTTCCTTGTCACTAAAGTAAATTTCTATAGTCTGATTTTTTTTCTGTTTTTTGCTTATTTTTCCAGTCTATTACATGACTATTTAACCATTTTTTAAGGTAGGTCTCTGCTTCAAGTGTGGATAGTATACTGTCCCAAGCTTCAGGAGTTTTGTGCAGCTGTTTTTAGAGATGCTCCTAGGTACCTGTAAGTTTTCAGTTCTTCCAAGGTGGTATGATCTAAGTAGAGGTGTTTAGTACTCTCCTAGCCTGTGCTTTGGCCTGTGAATGACCACCTGCATTGGAACTATGAGGAGGGTTCTCTTTCCACTACTGTCACAAGCTCTTCTATGCCAGTGCTTCTTCTCATCCAAGGACTGCCACCCAGAACTGGGACACAGATCCATAGGTAAAACAATAAAATCCTGCCTCTGTAATAGCAAAAAGACCCCTATAATCTCCTTTGATCAGCTATTTGATCCCCTTATATCTATATGTAAGAGAGGTCCAGAAATAGCCACTGCCACCACAGCTGTCTCTGCCTGTTGCCCCAGGGCTGTGCTGGGGTTGGGGCTGAACTGCACCCCTCTCTCACTCAGACTATACAGACCTTTCCTACTGACCTTCTAAATTGTCTTTGACATTTGTGGATTGAGAAGTCTGGAAACTGCCACAGGCCTCACTGAGGCATGGTCCAGGTTAGTTGGGGGCCTGATATGTGCTAGCACAGCCTCCGCTCCCCTGCACTCCTTTCTCAGTTTGGTATAACAAACATTTCCTATCAATCTTCCAGGTTGTCTTGGGCTGGAAATGTGTTTTACTCTGTCATTTTATGGGTTCTCCTACTCTAGAATTTGTTTAGAGTCATTTTTACAAGTATCTGGAGGGGTTTGGGGGAAAGCTTATGCAAGTCCCTGTTTTTACTCCATCATCTTGGCTCTACCCCTTTAAATCCCCAACAATTAAATGAGTTCACAAAGATTATTGTATGAAGCTTTTTTAGAAAGTTATTTATGAAGAATTACTTTCTTCTTTAATTTCTTCCTCTTTAGGAATTCAGATAAAACCATGGTCAAAATACTAGGATACTCCCCTGCAGTCTTCCCTTCAAAATAACATAGACCCATTAATAACTACTCTGTAACTACAGATTCAACCATTCCTTATTCCATCTAACTATTCTATCATCTAGCTGCCATTGTTCCATCCTATGCATAGTATAATATGAGAAAGCTTCTCAAATGCTTTGATAAAACTTTGCCTACAGAATTTCTCCTCCTCCCCTTATAAAATCAATTTTAATTACTCTGTTGTAAAATAATATGAGATTAGTCTTTTTTGGCTTGTTCCTGAAGAAGTGATACTGACAATCCATAATCACTTCACTGGTTATTACTCCGCCAACTATGGAATATAACATAGTACTAGCTTTCGCCCCAGTGGAGGAAGACTTTGTCAAATGGGTTGGTAAAATTTCACAAGTTGTAGATAAAATATTTAAATACCTCATTTACTGGTCTAATAAGCCAGAAAAGGAGAAAAAAAAAAACAAAATCAAAAACACTTCACTTAATCAAGAGTGATTGGTGATGTCATTCTCGTTCTTTGTAATCATTGCTTCTTATTTTAAATGTTCATGGACTATACAGTTCAGCATTTTAGAGTTTTGCTAAAAATTGAGGTGAAGAGTACTTTTGTTAGCTCTCTTCACTTCCCTTCCTAAAAACTGGCACATTTGCCTTTGCATCTTCCTGAGGTACTCTCTTCCCATTTCCATAATCTCTAAACATCATCCTATCAACTAGTTTTTTTCAATATACTCAGAATGGATTTCAATTCTTCTTGTTACTTTTATGAGGGAAAAACATTTATTGAGTACTTCCTATATGCTAAAAATTCTCCCAACCACTGGAATATAAACAAGAAAATTTAGATAAACCTTGTTCGCACAAACTTCACAATCTAATTGAGTAAGTCCAGGGATGTTCTAATGTTTCAGCAACCAGACACATGGCAAAGTCAAGATGCCTAGGTTCATCAACAGGTCAGATAGCAGTACCTGAGAGTTTAGAGAATATCTGGTAGAGAATATGGTAAGGCCTTGGGATAAGGTAGCAGATTAGATGATAAATTACAGAGATCTTCTATCTTAATTGAAAGATCCCAGTTGATGAACCACAGCTCATTAAAACATTGCAAATAGCTATGTTGTTCATCCTACCATATTGTCAGAAAGGGCCTGGGGCATTTGGGAGTCTAGAAGAAGGGTAGGAAAGTATGCTTCTCCTATTGGCTCCTCCTGCCTATCTTCTGATATTTGGGTTTCAGGGTGGTAAAGAGCTGAGGAAGGGAAGAACAGGAGGAAGAACTTGAACTTATCAAGGGCAGGTAAGTCTTATCTCAAAAATCTCTCTATAAATCTTTTGTATAAACTCTCTATTAGCCATTTTCCCTTATCCTTTCCAATAAAGATTGTTCTCTTTTTCATTCATTCAGGAAGTCAACAAGTATTTATTAAATAGCTGCCATCAAAGTATTTTACTAAGCTCTAGGGGAATAAACATAAGGAGAGTGGACCCCCATTTATAGAGCTACCCCATGTATAATGAAGGGCCTACATGTTGTGAGAGGGTCATATGTGATAAGGGGCTATTCCCACACATTTAGTATGGGGTGTCTTTGTGTGGCTCAAAGAGAGGCAGAACAGACATCTAAAGTGTATAACCACCCCCCCCACCACCACCATGCTTCTTCAATGGAGGTTTTAATTCCTGCCAGGCAGGGAAGCAGAAATTTCAGGTCAGAGGCTACTCTGCTCTCCCCTGAAAGAAGAGGTATCAATCTAAATTATATCTATCTGGTCCCCTGAATATTATTAATCTACAAGATATATTCAGATTCCATGTAACTTCTGATTGTTGTGTCTCATTATTATTGGGGAAAAAGGAGACCCTAAATTCTCTATCCAAGGCTTAAGCTCTTTCCTACTTACTATCAGTTCCACAATGAACACAGATAGTGAATACAAAGAAACCCATTTATAAAAATGAGTAGCAAAATAGAAACCAGGGAAAGTATAGGAGAATACATATAAGACAAAGCAGAGTGAAGGCCTTTTTTTTTCCATTTGGGAGCAACATAAGCCATCTCAGTTAAGAGAGAGGGTTCTTATCAAGGAAACATTTTTGTAATATCTAGAGTAGCAAGTTAGGGACAGAGACATGATGAAGATGGCTAGCTTCTCCAATGTATCCCGAGTTTTCTCCTTTGGAAATCTGAGATGAGGTTGACCTTCTTCATCTTCTCTTTTGAAGCTGGAAGTCAGAAGTGCCCCCAATCAAGCTAAAACTTGAAGAAGACTCAAAGAGGATTGACAAGCTCTCATTTTGCTAGTTGCTTTTTGCCCCTCAAACAGAACAGGTCAAAACACCAATGAGGAGAGAGACCCATATCAATGGGATTTGGGACAAAGAAAGGCAAATATCAAATAGTCTTTGCAATCAAGGAGCTCACAGTCTAATGGAGATAACATGAAAATGAGTATAGGAAAATGATATAGATGGGATAAGTTGGAGTAGTCTCAGAGGGGAAGAATTAAGAACAAAGAGTGGGAAAGGATTCTTATAAAACATTAGACTTTAACTGAGACTTGAAGGAAGCCAGGATCACTGCTACTGATTTGATTCTATCAGATCTGATATTTTCTCCTGGAAGCAATAGGGAGACATTGGAGTTTATTGAATATGAGGGTAGTATGGTGAGGTCTATATTTTAGGAAGATCATTTTGATATCTCAAGGGAGGATGAAATGTAGTGAATAAAGGCTTGTGGTAGGCAGAAAAACCAACACGCTATTGTAGTACTGCAGGCATGAGATGATGAGTGTCAGAGGGAGAAGAGGGCATATGTGAGGGACATCATAAAGATGGAGATGACAGGAGTTGACCACTCATTGGATAGCAGAAGGTAGGAGAGAAAGAATGAAGAGTTGAGGCAGACAGGTTGCAAGCTAGGATGACTTAAAATATGGTGAGAGTAACAGGGAATTTGAAAGACAGGAAGGATTGGGACAAAAGAAAATGATTTCAGTTTTAGACAGTTTAAGATCTCTATGAGACATTCAGTTTGAGATATCTTATAGGCATTAATGACTGACACTCTCATGAGATTTTAGGATGGACAAGTAAGTCTGAAAGTTATTTGCATAGAAATGATTATAGAAATTCTGGGAGCTAATAGGGAGAGAACAATGAACAAAATAGTAATAGAACATCACTTATTTATGATATATGTTATCATTGTTTCATACAACCCTAGCAACAGTCCTATCCAATCTTTGGTCTTGTTCTTTCCCCAAATAGAAAACTATTCAATTGCTATATCTTTATTAACCTTATTTCCCCATTCTTTCCTTTCAAAAGAATAAGTCTCCTTGTCTGAGAAAAGGAAAGAAAAACATGATTTATTTCCATCTTTTTATCATTGTATGTCACTATCATGACCTCATCCATGGTGGTACTATAAGAACTTCCTTTTTTTCTATAACATAACTAAAACTTTGTGTTGTTTATACACACACACATATAAATATAAAACATTAAATAAATATATAGACTATGAAAGAAATATTTTCTGTCTCACATCCACTGAATATTTTTAAATATTGATTTAGGTCTATAATTTTTTAAATTTATTCTATTTTTCAGTGTCTTGAGACTGTAGGATAGATGTACCAGACTAATGGGTCCTGGCTATGCTAATATTAGTATTGGTCTGGCTTAAAGGAATTGTAATATAAACATAGTAAACCAGTCTTGAATTCAGGAACACCTGACACCACAATTTACATCCCCTTCTTGGTCCAAGTAACTCTCTGGGATGATTAGTTACATAATAGATGATTGGTAGACAACTTCCTAACTGGTATAATTATAACTAAAAGTTTCTAGAGCAATAAAATCACAAATCCTGGGAAGAGGGTTTTATATATATATACACAGTTAAAATACATTAGGTATTATTTCCCATGCGATCAAAAAATTCTATATAAATGGAGTTCGAAGATGCCAAAAGCCATCTCTAAAATACCTTCTATTTCTAATTTTGTATGATTCCAAGATAAAGGTGTTATGTTTTACTAAAAAGAGCACTAGACTCTGCATTCCTGGGTCAATCTCAATTCTGCCATTAACTAGTCATGTGACTCCAAATGAGTCATCCAACCTCTCTGCATATCAGTTTTCTTGTTTGTAAAATGAAAGCATTAGCCTTTACAATTTATGTAATATCATTGAGCTTTAAATCTATATACTACAAAAACTACTCTATACTATATGTTTATTTAATTTGGTTATTTGATTGTATTTTCTTAGTAGAATTAAATGTCATTTTCTTGTCTTTTTAATATGTCTTACCTACCTATCCATTTGCCCTAGTAATCTGTTTGCATGTCTTATAAAGACTGAAAGCAAATAGATATCTTTAACATTATAGAAAAATTACCAAATTCATGGGTTCTGCTTATTTTTTTTATGAAGAAAATCAATCTAATAATTTAAATATGATTGTGCAGCTTGATTATAGATGTTCAACCAAGAAAGGATTGAGTGAAACCATGTATGCATAGCTTAGCTTCTTTACAACACAATCAGGATTAATAACTGTATTCAGTACTTTGAGCAATATAATCTTAAATTTGCAAAAAACCTTTTTCTAATAAAAAACAACAAACAGAACTGTGAATCCTGAATTGCCTAATTGTTCTTCAATGAATATGCAAAAATAAAATACGCTTATGGAAATTACAGCACATTTATTTTTGGACACCAAAGACTTTAATGAAATTAAAACATTTTACTTAAAAACAGATAAATAATTAACCATGACAATAGGAGTTCAAACAAGACCACAAAAAGCTGTCATATATCTTTCTTAATTTATACTTTTGTCTCTGTTAACCCTGACAAAAATCATACAATGTCACCTGCTAGATCCAAAAAAGTAGTCCCTAGACCCATCATGTTATTTTCAAAAAAAGAATGATAGAGTAATTACCCTCCAGATAGACACTTTTGACTAGGAACTTTAAAAACTATTTATAACACAAATTATACTATAATCTGAAAAAGTAACTATCTAGAATTCAAAACTAAGCTATACTGGGTCAGATAAAGTAGAAAAGCTTCCTGGAAAAAAAATATACACTATGTTTTTATGATGACTTGCTTTTATCTCTAGATCTAGACTAATGCTAAAGAACAGCCCACGAATCTCAATTTCTCAGGGACTGGTATCCACTTCCAAAATCAACCCAAGACGTAGAAACATTAATACTCCATTTCTGATGTACTTCTGTGATATTCTACAGCAATTTAAAACTGCAGATGTCTTCCCAAAGAAGGGTACTACCTTCAGCTCAATTGCTGACCTTGGCAATTTATGGGTACAGAGCTGAATATATTAGCTACAAACAATGGATAACTTAACATCATAAGAAATCTTTCAGAAAGAAGTCTCAATCCTATCTCCACTAGAAAAGAAGTAATCAGTGGCTTAGCAAGAATAAGGGAACATGGTGATCTAGCTTTGCTAAACAAAGAAAAATGCACTTTTTGAAAGTAAATGTTCCAAAGGGTTCCCCAATGACTGCATTTCAGTACGCAATGTGTTTTTTCTATGGGTAGAAGATAAGAAGCTAATGACTAGATAATGTACTTCATCAAATCGAACATAGAACCTTCAAGATGCAATGGACAGATCTGTCAAATTAAAACTGAATTAAACAGAACCACCAGTTTTACAATTGTCTGCTGAGAATAATTAGCTTTTATGATGTCTCCCTATGCATTCCACCCTTAGCCACCAGCTATGGGACTCCTTGGTTATCTTCAAGATTCAGCACAAACCCAATCTTCCACAAGAAGCCTTTCCCTGCCTCCCTTTCCCCTAAGTACCTTCCTTCTAAGATTACCTTCCATTTTCACTGTATGTAACCTGTATGCACACAGTTGCTTTTACTTTACCCCTCTCCACTAGGACCCGCCTTTCCTCCTTAGACTATGAGCTCCTTACCAACAGGGACTGTGTTTTTGCCTTTCTTTGTGCATCAACACTTTCCCACAGTGTCTGACACATAGTAAGTGTTTAATAAATGTTTGTTAACTGACAGGCTGATAATCAAATTGAATTTTTCCTCATGTCCAAGAAATGATCCATACCACATGTATAATTACCTGATTACAGATCCTTACAGCTTATTTCCAATAAACCCTTTGCAATAAAATGTTGTTTACTGTTTCCCCACATCGACCTCATTAATTCACTCTCATTTTGTGACTCTTGCCTTCACAACTGAACTGGCTCATTGGAAAGATTATGTAGTAATACTATAGAACTGTCAGATGATGCCATAATAAAATACTGGAAAAAAAATACTAAGCATGGATATTCTTTGGTTGTTTCATTCTCCCCACCTAACTGGTAATATGGAAGGTTTATGCATTTTAATTGATTTCATTTTGATTTTAAAAAAATGAAATCCTCTGTTAAGCCCTTGATTGTTATTTAGAAGTTTATGAATAACATAATTCCTAATGATATTAGGAGGGGCTCGGCATTCCTGAACATACATTACATTGATAAATCACTTTGCAAAGACAATTACAGGGGTGGATTGTATCTTGCCAGTGGAATTTATTTGAATCCAATCTTGGAATATGTTTTCTAGTAATTGCTACTGAATATGGTTATATCTTATAATGACAGGATAGATTTCCTTCTCCACCAGCAAGGCATCAAGTTAACACTTCATATAACAGATTACTGTGTTGTTTATGCAATTACATCATCAATAGAGGGTTTTAATTACTGTTTCTTGTTTTAGTAATGGGAATTAACTTACTCCCATCTTGTCTTTTCATAAACAATGATGGTTCCATTTGGCACCATCAGGATAAAAGAACTGTATAACAATCATATGTGACATTTACATAATAGTACAGGATTTATGTAATTAAACTAGTTCTCTTCTACCAGAACAGAAGAGGTGATGTTCCTATGGGCTCAAGGAAATACTTCAGAGATCTTTCAAGTAAATAGTTATTTTATCAATATCACCACTACCTGTAATGTAGGTTGAAGACCTTCCATAACTTAATGTATGCTTTATGAGACTTCCCAAAGCTGGGGAGCTGTGGCAGGGCTGGGGGGGGGCATTCTTTCTTTAGTGGCCAATCTTCTATCAGCAAGCTTCTCTGTACTTAGCTAAATTGATGTGAAAAGAGAAATACTTATTTTTCCCTTTGATCCATATTTAAAGCTTTTCTAATTTGATAGTAACTAAGTTTAGAATCTTTTCCAACTTTTTCCCAGGTTCTAGCAATTAGGAGAAATTTAAAGTACTTGATCTCCTTTAGCAGGTAGAACAACTGAACTCATTACCTTTTCAACTAGAAGAAATAGTTAAATTATAAAGCAGAAAGCGATATTTTACATACCCCTTCTCCTCCACAGGCCATACAAAAGATGAGCTCCTCCCCAGCCATCCTGCTCTCTCCCCTAGCATAGGTCTCCAAGGTAGAGTCCTCCAAGTATGTTGAGATACCCTGACTCTCTGACCATGTCCTATTTGCCTTTCTCAGGGGTGGGGAACTGCAATACTGAGGACACAGTGACCCTCTAGGTCTTCAAGTGCAATCATCTGACTGAATCCAAACTTCACATAACAGATTTGTTCTGAGATTTCCACTCTTATGAGGCCTTTTATCCCATGACTTCTTGAGGTCTGACCCTCTCCACTTTGTTTTTATATGCTTTATCTAAGCATGGAATTACTAGTTGTGTCTCCATTGCTAATTTGGATTCTATTATCATAGACCTCAAAATTACAAGGTTACTTATATTCCAACTTGAAGCATCACAATGGGACTTGACTAGAAGTGTTTGATGAATCACTGCCTATAATTGATTATCTATTCTAAACATTAAAAGTATAATAAAAACTCAAATTGAGAATTCTTATGATCTGGAAGATTCCCCTGGTGAATTTCTTTCATTTAATTGTTCGACTTGTTCTTAAAAAAATGAGATTTAATCTAATTTTATTTGCAAATGTATTAGAATTGATAGTTTGCTTATAAATTAGTGAATATAAGTCTACCTTTGATACATATCTAATACTGGCATTAGGAAATCAAAGTGTAACTCAGAAGTGAAAAATAATTTAGTGTGTTTGGTGATGGAAGAGATATTTCTACTCAAACAAAAATTACTGATTTCTATTTCTTTTTAAATACTTTTACCTTATGTAATAGTATAAAATTGATTATATTTTTATAGTTTCCTGTAGTTTATTAAAACATTTTAATGCTTCCTATTCATGATTCCTCTGTAAAGAGTTACAACAGAGTTGCACTGAATGCACCTATCAATGTATTTGAAACTTTCTCAAAGTGTAGTGTGTGGAGGGGTGCAATCCAAAAGTTCATGAGAATTTAAGGGTTATTCTACAAATAAATCAGACTTAAAGAAAAGACTGATAAACTATGAAGATGAAAGACTAGAGTTGGAAAGTGATACCTGAAGCACAAACAGAATCCCCCATTTAATCCCACTCACAGGATATAAGATATATAAGATCAAAGGTCCGAGGTACAATCATTTATTTGGTCCTGTACAAATGGTGATGTACAGAGTCATTCAAAGAATCATTGTAACCTGCCACAGTCACTTGGCTTGTGAGCCTTTATACATTTTATTTTTGTATATCCCACTCTTTGTAGGAAGCCAGGCCTTCAAGTTTCTTCTGAAGAACTTCTAACTAGAAAGCTCTTACAATATCTACCCTCACTGTTCTCTGTAACAACAACCATGTCATTGTACCCCAGATTTGTTCTTTTTCTTTATATATAAGAGATTTAAAATCCGCTAAGGCACTGAAGTAACTACATCTTACAAAGAGATATCAACATTTGTTTAGCACTGTGTATGGTTAATAGTGGCACTTGATAAAGACTTTTTAATAGAAAGAAGAAAAAAACTTAGAATCACAGACTTAGAGCTAGAAAGGAACTTAATCACCATTGAGTCAATTCTCTCATTGTCTAGGTCAAGAAACAGAAACCCAGGGGTGGCTAGGTGATGCAGTGAATACAGCACCAGCCCTAGAGTCAGGAGGGCCTGAGTTCAAATTTGTCCTCAGGCACTTAATACTTACTAGCTGTGTGACCTTGGGCAAGTTAACTTAACCCCAACTGTCCTGCCTTCCCTCCTCCAAAAAGCAAAAAAGAAAAAAGAAAAAGAAAAAGAAAGAAAGAAAAGAAAAAGAAATCTAGAAAGGTTGCTTCTTATTCATAGACCTTCTGACTCAAAATCCCGCATCTTTCTAGTCTTCCACAATGACATCCCTAATGGAATTTCAAACTGGTAACTAAATGTAGGCTTTTTCGTATTGAGCCCAAAACAAAAAAAAATACATATTTTTTAAAGTAAATGAACTAAACATGATTCAAGTGGGAGCCTTGAAAATAGGGAGATATATCGAGTAATCGTATAATTATACATTTCTGTGGCCGTTTAAATTGGAAGGAGGATCACCTAAGAGGTTGTTAAGCATTATGTCTACTCTGAATGGGTAAAGAATAATCAACAACAATCACCTGTGTGTGCTCCTTGGTGCCCAATTATACAGTTCAGTTTCTTAAAAAAAAAAATCACACTTCCAAGTTGTGCTCAAGACTCAGAGATAAATTAGACAATCAGTGGTAAGAAGGTGGGTGGAGAAAACTATTTCCTTTTTCACTGACAGAAATAAGAGAGTCATCATGACTCATTTTCAAATGAGACATTAAGAATGATGTACTAGATTCCTAAGCTTTACCAAAATGGTCCCACCTTTTTGGCATGTTGTCATCATGGGTACAGGTTTATTAGGGGCTAAAGCAAAAGCTAATATAAATTAATGTTCCCTCTCAAAGAATCCTTGGCAGCATGAGCCTCATGGTTATCCACCAACAGTGTTAGAAATATAATAATAATAATATCTATATGTGCTTTCTATGTGCTAAGCATTTTATAAGCATTATCTTGTTTGATTCTCACAACAACCCTGAGACAAAGGTGCTATTTTTATTCCCATTTTGTTGTTATTGTTATTGTTCTTCAGTCATTTAAGTTGTGCCTGACTCTACATGACCCTATATGCTGTTTTCCTGGCAAAGACCCCAAAGTAGTTTGTCATTTCTTTCTCTGGCACATTTGACAGAAGAAGAAACTGAGGCTAAAAGAGCAAAAAACATTTTGACCATGGTGTCTGAGGCCAGATTTAAACTCAGGAAGATGAGCCTTCCTAATTCCAGGCCCAGCACAATATCCATACTCCACCTAGCTGCCCAAGTTTCCATTTTGTATATGAGAAAAGTAAGGCAACAGCGGTTAAATGACCCCACAGCTAGAAAGTGTTTGTGGCCAAATTTGAACTCAAGTATTCTTAACTCCAGACCCAGTGCTCTATCTACTATGCCTTTAGATGTAATCAAAGTGAGTTCATCTGAACCCTCTCATTTTCCAAATGAAGACTCCTCAAACCCTGGAGAATATTTGCCTATTGTCACACAGATAATAAACATGACAAGGAGGCATAGGAATCTAAGTCCCGTGACCTAGATACAGATGAGTTTCATTTGAACTTCATTTCTGCTACTAGTAGGTTATATCACCCCAGGTCACTTAACTTTTTCTCTTACTTTCTATTTTGTATTGAAGAATTGGAAAAAAAAATATAATGGAATCTAAGATCATTTTAAAATTAAACATCCTGTATGAGAAAAACAAAAACAAATCTTTAGAAAAAGTTGTAAAATGCTATGTAAAATTAGAAGATATATAGATTTGATTATATATGGATCATTTAGAAAAAAATACATTTATTCTGATCATATTGCTTAGTATTATAGACTTTTTAAATTGAGATCAATATTCAAATGCATATGTAATCCCATTGATTCAGGAATTCTTTCTAATGATGGAAATACAACCCATCCATGGGTCCTATCCTATGTATCTCTTATATATGATGTCTCACATCACCAAAGGATGTCCATCCAATGTGCTGAAGGCCTTACAACTTTTCTGGCATTGTGAGAATACCTGAGAAGCACTCTGGCTGTCCACTTGTCATTCATGCTTGCCACCTGACTAGTGTAATTTCTCTTCTTATTGTACAAAAAGTTCCTTTAACTCTGATTCTTTATATTTCCTCCCTATCTATGTTTTGCTATGCATGCTTATATTCACCATGATCCTCTCCATTGCTTTCATTTTGATGTTCACTTTTAATTTTTCAGATATCATCATATATCATGGTTCATTGACTTCTTATAATACCAATACAATGTCAACATTGAAAAGATGGACCTTTGCTTTTATGAGTAGTTTGATGTTCATAAAAGAGCTCTGAAATTCTTGAAAACAAACCAGGCTGCTTTCATCCTAATTGAAGTCTGGCCCTATCTCCTCCCCCTGTGCTGTTTCTACTGGACGTACATAGTAATGTGTAAGTTCTATATGGTAACTATTCAAATGAATATTGAAATCTCAACAAGTGAAATTCTCCAATTATTTGATCTACATGTAGGTAAACTGGGAAAACTCCTTTGAATGAAGGAGACTTTGAAATTGTCTTGAGCTTAATGTAAATCACACTATTTCATTTGCAAATCTGAGCATTTGAAGGACCTCACCATTCATGATAAAAGTGTCTTTGACCTCAATTCTGTGCTGTATCTCCTCTAGTATTAAGCATTGCCATGCATAAATCTCTCAGTACTGTACCTTGCCTAATGTTTGTCAGCAGAGAGTTAGTGAACAGGATTATTTCTTCTGTTGTATCTTCCAAGGAAGATTCAATTATTTTGATGTATAAATGGGAGACAACTTATAAAATTGTCTGAGAGGTGCTTCTTTCTTCATATATGTATATATCTGTGTATATATGTGTATACATACATAAGTGTGTACATGTATATATGTGTATATATATATGTGTACATATATATGGTTATATGTGCATATGTGTGCATGGAGATACAGATCATGTTATCTATATATTCGTTATTATTTAGTATATTAGTCATGTTTGACTCTGTGACCCTATCTGAGGCTTTCTTGGCAAAGATACTGTAGTGGTTTGCTATTTCCATTTCCAGCTCATTTTATAAATGAGGACACTGAGGGAAACAAGGTAAAGTAAATTGCCCAGGGTCATATAGCTAGTAAATATCTGATAATGGATTTGTACTCAGATTCTTCTGACACTAGACCCAGAGTTCTACCCACTGTGCCACCTAACTGCCTCTATCCAATTATCTATCTATCTATCTGTTATATTATCTAGGATAATGTATGCTATGTTATATTGTATTATTATAATTTATCATATATGTACATGTGTACACATGTATACATATAGTGTGTATGTGTGTATATACACCATAATAGAATCTTATATTCTTCATGTCTTTCAGCTAATTTTGCAATGATAAAGACATGGTCCATTGTTGAATATCCCTTATGAAAACCTGTCTGTTTCAGAAAAACAACTTGATTAGTGCATAGATTAGTCTCATAAAGATTTGGTAGAAAGGAGCATACAGTTAAGCAGTTCTCAGTCACCTTTTCCCGTTATTAAAAAGCTTTGCCCACCCCTCCTAATCCCTTGACTCTTCTCCCAATTCCAGATTCCATGAATATCAATCCTTAAGAACTCTCACAATTTTTCCACTCCTGACATAAATCTTCTCTATAAGACATTTATTCCAATATGACTGATAATTAGATCTTTGTTCTCTTTGATGCCATTTCTACCTTTAGAAATTTACATCTAAGAATGGTGTACTTGATGGAGAAAATATTTTGTTAAAATGTTTTTGTTTTGCAAATATTTTCTGTTTTTCTTCTGTTCGTAGCCTTCCTTCCATGTTCATCCTTGAATAATCTTAGGATGACTTTATTTAGTAGTGTATCTAGCCAAACTTTCTTTAAACCTGTTTTACCTTCCACTGCTTATTAATGCCTAATGGGATAATGGTGCTCATAATCATCTATCACTTTCATTGCAAGGGTGTATTAATTAGCCTAAGTTTAACCTGGTGTTGCCCTCAGCATCCATGTCTATCCACTTCACAAAGAAGTCAGATGTATGTTAAATGCTTTACTTTGGCGGCTTTTTGGCCTTCTTATTTTGACAATTCATTGAAACTAGATAAACTTTGAGATAACATTATTATATTTGGTATTATTTTTTTTCATTTCTGCTGTCCATAGGACATTTTTTTCTTTTAATATTCAATTACTTCTTTAAATAGTTTAGGGTTATTTCAACTATATGTTACATTTTGTCACGGTTATTTCTTTTTTTTTAATAGTTTATATATTAGTTTGGACAAATTAGTGGACTGATTGTAAACAGACCATTGACTTGTTACTCCAATATCACCTATAAATCTTCTATATTGTCTTATGGGCACTTGCCATGTTCAGTGTCTACCACTTGCTCTTTTTTTATTCCAAAGAAAATGCTTTTAATGCAGAAAAATGAGAATCCTATGTATTCAATAATTTCTAACCTCTCTTCCTTCATGAATACTATTGTTTTCCCTATCCCCACCTCTTCTCAACTTTATATTGAAGACAG
>CM053592.1:99649551-99669769 GCA_028646515.1 Pseudochirops corinnae | reverse complement strand
ACACACACACACACACACACACACACACACACGCTACAATAAATACTTTTGTAAATTTTCTCCTTTGTTTGATCTCTTTGGTATACAGAACCAATTGATACATTCCTGGGTTAAAGGAAGTGTTGCACCCCTTTGGGCATAGTTCCTAATTGCTTTCCAGAATGGTTTGATCAGTTCATAATTATTCCAATAGTATATTAGGGTAGTTTTTTTTCCCCCCACATCCTTTGCAGCATTAGTCTTTTTTCTATTTTGTTATTTTGGCAAATATGATAGGTATGAGGTATAACTCAAACATGTTTTAATTTTCACTTTTCTAATCATTAGTGATTTAGAGCATTTTTATGTAACTATTGACAACTTTGATTCTTTTTTTATTCTAAAAGCTGTCTTTCTTATCCTTTGACCATTTATGAATTTTAGAATTGTTCTTATTTTTATAAATATGGATCATGTCCCTATTTCCTTGAGAAACAAGACTTTTATCAGAAATACCTGCTATAAAAAAATTCCCGGGGGGGGGGAGGACGTCAAGATGGCAGCTTAGAAGCCCGAGAACTCCAGGAGCTCCCCCCATAACCACCTCAAATACATATAAAATATGACTCTAAACAAATTTTAAAGCTCCAGAACTCATAAAATGACAGAGGAACAAAGCTCTTGTTGAAGGCAGCCCACCACATGGACCAGAAGGGTTCATCACAGCACACTGGGAGGTAATAGCCCCAGGGTGGCCAGGACACGCCGTTGCTGGAGCACTCCAGAGAGTGGATCATCAGCAGCTGTGGAAGTTTCCAAAATTATCAACACATAAGAGCCAAGGACAAAGTGAAAGGTCAGTGGAATTTGGCTAAATTTGGGGGAAAGAAGAGGGTCCGGCTGTCAGCCACCAGGGCAAGAAAGAAGCAGAACTGGTGGCCCTGCAGCTGTTTCCACATGGCTGTTTCAGAGCTTTCAGCCTGCAAATTGCAGGGGGCCAAGCAATCATTCAGAGGTTAAGTGCTCTTGCCTTAACCTGCCTGGATCAGGATCATGGTCTTGGGTGGTGGCCCTGAGGTGAGTGACCAGTGAGCCAAAGCTGGAGGGGGCTGCGGAGATTGTGCCTCCTAACAGCTCCGGCAGCTGTGAAAACCCAGCAATTTGGGACAAAGCTCTCCCCTCTGGAAGCAGAGTCCTACTCAGGCAAATAGCTCAAAAGTCAAGTTAATTGATTGGCAACATGAGCAGGCAAAGGAAGCAAAGCAAGCACAACAATCCAACTTTAGATTCCTTTTTTAGGGAAAAAAAGGATCAAATCATGGAATGGGAGGAAGAAAACACAGTCAGAACTCACTCACCAAAAGCTTCCAAGAAATATGTACACTTTTTACAAGCCATAGAGGAGCTTAAGAAGGATTTTGAAAACCAAATAAGAGAAGTGGAGGAAAAATTGAGAAAAGAAATGAGAATGGTGCAAGAAAATCATGAAAAGATAGTCAACAACCTGATGAAAGAGAATAACATCTTAAAAAATAGATTAACTCAAATGGCAAAAGAGGCCCAAAAAGGAAATGAGGAGAATAATGACTTAAAAAAGCTGAATTTGCCAGATGGAAAAAGAATCTCAAAAGCTTTCTGAAGAAAATAATTCCTTCAGAATTAGAGTGGAGCAAATGGAAGCAAATGACCTTATGAGAATCAAGATACTATTAAACAGATCCAAACAAATGGAAAAATAGAAGGCGATGTGAAATATCTCATTGGAAAAACCACTGACCTGGAAAAATAGATCCAGGAGAGACAATTTAAAAATTATTGGACTACCTGAAAGCAATGATCAAAAAAGAATTTAGAAATCATCCTTCAAGAAATTCTCAAGGAAAATTGCCCTGATATTTTAGAGCCATAGGGCAAAATATAACTTGAAAGAATTCATTGATCACCTTTTGAAAAAGATCCCAAAAAGAAAAGTGCTAGGAATGTTATAGCCAGGTTCCAGAATTCCCAGATCAAGGAGGAAATATTACAAGCTGTCAAGAAAAACAAATTGAATACTGCAGAAACACAATCAGTATAACCCAGGACTTAGCAGCTTCTTCATTAGAAAGGAAGGCAAAAGAAATGGGGTCAACTTTACTCTCATTGAATTTGGCTTAGGGAAGGAATTACATACACTTTAAATTGTGTATCTTGCCCTATAGGAGAGTAGGGGGGAAAGGAATGAAAGAGGGGATTATAGAGGGTTGGGCAGATTGGGGGGGAGGGCTGTTAGAAGTGCACACTTCTGTAAAGGAGTAGGGACAAAGCAGAGCATAGAACAAGTGGGTGGGCAGGATAGGAAGTAGGGAAATATAGTCAGTCTTTCACAATATGTCCATTGTGGAGACATTCTGTATAACTACACATGTACAGCCTGTATTGAATTGCTTGTCTTTCCAGTGGGGGTGGGTGATGAAGGACAAAGGGAAAGAATCTAGAATTTAAAGTTCTAAAACCAAATGTTAATTCATTATTATTATTATTATTATTATTATTATTATTATTATTTACATGCAACTAGGTAATAAGTTATACAGGCATGGGGTTAGGTAGATTAATCTTGCCCTACCAGAAAGTCAGAGGGGTGATGGGGGAGGATATAGGAGAGAGCAGATTGGGGGAGGGGATATACAATTGGATCACTGTTTTGGGGTGGTGGGTAGGGGAAAGATGAGGAGAAAATTGAAAAATTTGTAACTCAAAATCTTGTGGAAATGAATGATGTAAACTAAAAATAAACAAAAAAAAAATTCCCCCATTTCCTGCTTTCCTTTTAAATTTGGCTGCATTTGTTTTATTTGTCAAAAAAACTTTTTAATGTTATGTAATCAGTTTTATCCTTTTTTATTTCCTGTGATCCCCTCTATTTCTTGTTTGATCATGGACTCTTCCCTTATCCTCAGATATGTCAGTAAATTTTTCCATTCTCCCTTAATTTACTTATGATATCACCATTTATGTTTAAAGCAACTTCCCAATTTGACCGTATCTTGCTAAGATGTTGGTCTTATCTTGTAAGATGTTGGTCTATACCTAGTTTCTGCCAAATTACTTTACAGATTTCCCAGCAATTTTTGTCAAACAGTGATTTCTTGCCTCCAAAGCTTGGATCTTTGTGTTTACCAAAAACTAGATTGCTATAGTCTTTTATCACTATGTATCTGTTCATAATTTATTCCACTTATCCATCAGTTTGTTTCTGAGACAGTAGCAAGTTGTTTTGAAGATTTTCACTTTGCTCTACATTCTGGTACTTCTAGGCCACCTTCCTTTATTCACTGATTTCCTTGACATTTTTATTCTTCCATGTGAATATTGTTATTATTTTTCCAGTTCTTTAACATTTTTTAGTAGTTTGATTAATTTCCGTAGAATTGTAATTTTAATTATATAGACGCAGCCCTACCCAGGAACAAATAGTTTTTCTCCCAGTGTTTAGATTTGACTTCATTTGTGTGAAAATGCTTTGTAATTGGGTTCATACATTCCTTGGGTTTTTGCTGGCAGGAAGATTCTGAAGTATTTTATATAATCTGTAGTTATTTCTCTTTTTATATCTTCCTTCTGGGTTTGTGGATAATATGTATATACGCACATGCATATATGTACATATATATATATATACACACAGACACATATAGATACATATATATGTATGTTTATGTATATGTATGTCTGTATACATATATACATATATATGTGATTTATTTTGATTTATTTTATAGCCAGCAATTTTGCTAAAGTTAATAATTGTTTCAACTAGTATTTAAATTGATGCTCCAGGATTCTCTAAGTATGCCATCAAAACATTTGGAAATAATGATACTTTAGTGTTTTCATTGCCTATTCATATTTCTTCAATTTCTTTTTTTTCTTGTCTTATTTCTATAGCTAAAATTTCTAATATAATGTTGAATAATGATGTCTAAAATGGACATCCTTGTTTACATTTGATCTTATTGGGAAAGCTTCTAGTTTATTCATGTTATAGATAAGGATTGTCCTTTGTTTTAAGTAGCAACTATTTATCATTTTAAGAAAGGTTCTATTGATTTACAGTGTTCAAGATAGGAATTGGTGTCATATTTTGCCAAATTCTTTCTGCATTTTTTCAGATGATCATTAAATTTCTGTTGCTTTGTCAATTATGCTTATAGTTTTCTTGATATTGAACAATCCCTACCTCCCTGGTATAAATTCCATCTAGTAATAGTGTATAATCTTTGTGACATATTGATGTAATTTATTTCTAGTATTTTATTGAAAAGTTTTAATAATTATTCATTAGAGAATTTGACCTATAGTTCTTTCTCTGTTTTCATTTTCACTTGTTAAAATACTTTTTTAAAAAACGTGCCATAAAATAAATTTGATAGGAGACCCTTTTTCACTTTATTTTTTTTTCAATATTGAAACAGGAACTTGTTGTCCTGGGCTATGATATGGATTCCTTTGTATTTACTTATTTGTATATATGAATGGAAGCTCATTGAGGGTAGGAACTTATTTACAAATTGGTCTTTGTATCTGTAGGACCTACAATAATGTCTTATTTATTGAAGGCATGTAAGAAATGCTTGCTTAAACATATTAGGGTCTTAGTAAATGCTTATTAAAAGAAGGAAGGGATCTCTCTTATTCATTAGTTCTTTTTTAACCTTTTCATTTTATTAATCTTTGCTTTTTTCAGGATTTCCATTTTGATGTTTAATTGAAGACTTTAAAATTGTTGATTTTTCTTTTTTTCTTTAATTTTTTTGTCACATGCCCAATTAATTCATCAATTTACTCTTTCTCTCTTGTATTGATGTAAGAATTTAGGTATAAATTTTCTCCTAAGGACTGCTTTGGATGTTTTTTTTTTTTGCTGCTTTGTTACAATCTCTGAGCAAAGAACTTGTAAAGCAAAGCCCACAAAACCTACAAAGCCCACAGATGGTGCTGCTGCCCCAAGGGCTCAGGGGGAGCCCCCACCACAGTATCACAGGAATCCTCTTCTGACCTCCTCAGTAGTCTTGGGTGGGAAAATGTCTCTCTCCAACCTTTTATTGGCTGTGGCACTCTAGAATTCAATGTGAGGCATTATTTTATATTTATTTGGAGGGAGATGTTGGGAGCTTGACTGTCATTCTTTTTCTCCTTTGTGAGCTTCACTCTGCCTGCAGGAGTTTACCCACTCCCTCTTAATTATATTGCCTCCCCTCCATTAATTATTTACGTATATAAATTTCTGTTTTATATATTTCTTTGCATGTTGACCCCTCTATTACATTGTAATCTCCTTGATTGTAGGGACAATCTTTTGGCTTTTTTTCAAACCCCAGATTTCAGCACAGTACCTGACACATGCTAGATATTTAATAAATATATATTTATTAATTGTCTTATTAACAATGTCTCATGGGTAGGAAGTAGTGAAGATTTTATTTTAATCTGCATCTTCTGATTCTTTTTACTAATATATCTATGAACTTAATTCCTTAAATTTTTGATTTTTTTTTAGGTTGGCTTTCAGAAGCATTTTACCTTAGTTCAGATAATGACAAATATCAAGGAAATAAATATATGCCCTCTGGAAATAACCATGGAATGCTTGTAGCAGGCATGGGCTGTGTTTTGCACAAATTCAAAACAAGATGAAAAGTAAAAGATTAAAATATAAATATTTTGTCCAATCAAGCATACAAAAAAATTGAAGTAATTCATATATTCAGTTAAAGTTTCTTAATTTTATTTGACAGTCCTGTTAATTTTCATGACTAGACATTATCATGGCATATTGTAATGATATAAGAAATCTCAAAGGAAAGACAGTAGCATTAAGTGGGAATGGGCAAGGATTCTGGTAGAAAAGTGTGAATTTATCTGATACTTGAAGGAAATCACAGAAGTCATTACATAGAAAAGATGAGGGGAAGTATTCCTGCCTTGAGAGATAGCCAGTAAAAATGCATAGAGTTGGGAAATGGCATTCCTTAATTAAGCGGCTAGTCTCATGGATTTTAGAATACATGGAGCAGAGTAAAGCATAAAAAATACTTTAAAAGGAAAACAGTAAATTTAATATTAGATTCTGGAGCTAACAGGGAGTGGAGTTTAGTGAAATGGGCAGACAAGGGGGAGGAAGGTTTACTTTGTGTATGTATGTATATGTGCATGTATGAGAGAGGGAGAGCAAGAGGAACGCAAAGAGGAAGAAGGAGAGAGAGAGGAAAAGAGAGAGAGAGGGAGAGACGGGGAGGGAGAGGGAAAGAGAAATGAAATGTTTAAGTATGCACTTTAGGACAGTCATGTTGGTGGCTGGTGGAGGATGGACTGCCTAGAGTAGGGAGAGGTCAGACAGGGAGATCAAACAGAAGGCTATGTAGACAGTCAAAGTGAAGGTGATGACTCCATATACCAGGGTATTGGCAGTTTCAGACAGAATAAGCAAGATGTACAAGATATTGGGCTTGGTTAGAGAGATGTTACTCAAATATAATCAGTAGAACTTGGCAACAAATTGAAAAATTGGGGGAGGGGGACAATGATAATGAAGAACTGAGGCTGATATCTAGATTGTAAAACTGGGTAACTGGGAGGATAATTAAGGAATGCCCTAACACTGAATATCCTGATAATAAAAGGAAAGTTAGGAAGAGAAGACAGTTTGGGAAGAAAGATGGGATAAATTTTGGACATGCTGAGTCTAAGTTATCCATGAGACATTCAGTTCATAACATCCAAAAGACATTTGCATATATAAGACTAGATGTCAACAGAGAGATTAGAACTAGACAAATTTGAGAATCATCTTTATAGAGATGATATTTCAGCTCATGAAGGCTGAATTAACCAAGCCAAGTAAATATTATGGAAAAAGAAGAAAAGGCCCAGGAAAAACTGTAGGAAGGAACACCGAGAGAGAAAGGAGAATGGTGCCATGACAACTTAGAGAGAAATACCAAGTAGCAAAGGGCAATAAGCATTGTCAGAGCCTGTGGAGAGGCCAAGAATGGTGAGGATTGAGAAAAGAGCAATTAAAACATCGTGGGGAACTTTGGAGAGAGAATTTCAATTGAAAGATGATGTCAAAAGTAGTCTAGAGATAATTATAAAGAAAGTGGAAGGAAGAGAAGTGGCAACACTAATTGCAGATGACCTTAGGGAGTTTAGCAATGGAAGGGAGGAGGAGGATAAATATATGGGGGTGTGTGTGTGTGTGTGTGTGTGTGTGTGTGTGTGTGTGTATGTATGTATGTATGTATGTATAGATAGATAGAACCCGGATAAGTGGGATAGACAGATCAAGTGAGTTATTTTGTTTTTTTTATTACAATTGTTAAAATGGAGAATACATGGGCGTCCTTGTAGTTAATAGGGAAGCAGCTAGTCAAGAGGAAGACAGTGAAAATCTGTAAGATGCTGGGGAATGATGAAGGAGGCAATCTGCTGGAGGAAAAAATGAAGTAAGATTTGTACACATAGAGAGGATATGTCTTGGCAGGGAGAAGGGTCACTGCTTTTTGTGCGGCAGAAGTGAAGGAAAAATTATTGCGGGAAAGCATGCAAGTGCTATTAGTGCCCTCTAAATGCTGGCACTCTCCCCTCTATCCTATCCTCCCAGTCACAGTCTTACATTTCACTATTAAAGATAAGGGACCTTAAAAAACTTTTTTTTGTAACAATCTGAATTAAACTCTGGATGCATTCCAAACTTTGGACATGCTAAGTAGCTGGCATTGGATCATATAATATACTTTTCCCTAAGAATAATTAAGCAATACAACACAGAAGATAATAAGGTCTGTGTCAGAAGTCACCTCAAATAGCATTATAATATAGGAAATATTAGGCTGAGTAGATTTCAATAGAAATGATAAGTTGCTACAGTACTTCTTAAGGGGTTACTATATTTTATTGCAATTTTAAGTGAAAATGTCCATGTTGGCCATTATGAATAAAACAGTTATAATTAGAGGAAAATGTAATTGTTTCTAAACTTTTTTTTAGTAATTCATAATAATTCTTGAAATGGATTGCACTGTAGATTTCAAGGTTTCTAACCGGCTATTATCTCAACCAATAATGCCCAACAAATGTACAATTACATTTGTATCTAATCCTTGCAGTAACTCCCAAGTCCTTCCTGATGCAAACTCATTTCATTGAATTAATTTCTAAGTGTTATTTTAGTATATATTAAGAACATTCTACTAGCCATTTAAAATGTTTACTGGTCAAAACATGGTATTGTTTTTTTGCTTCAAATATTTCATAAAATCTTTTATTTCCTTTACTTAGGTACTGTCTCTACCAATATAGGTTGTAGCCATTCCTTGTGTTTATTAGTAAGTTACTGTCATCAATTTAAAAAATCATTACATGAAGGCCAACAACGTTGTAATAAGCCTCTGCAGCCACAGTTGGCCCCTTCTTCTCTACTCTCGTCCAATAATTGTCCTTTCAGGATTAAGAAATAAAAATTTCTCATTATACTTTCCCCCTTCAAATTCCATAGAATCTGTTTATATTTATCTTTCCCTACCGCGTTGCTCTCACATTGACCTTTAGTTTACTCTGCTAACTTTCAAAACTACCTCAATGCCTGACTTATGGTCTTCGTTTGCCTCCACTGAGAGGTATCAGTATGCATGTTGACAATATCCTGAGATGAAAACATACCCAATTTCAGTTACCATCTCCTCTATCCCATTTTACCCACACACCTGTGTGGTTGGTTACACCTTAGTTTTCATTCTCACAATGACATTGCAACATCTTCATAATACTGAAATTTAAAAAAAAATCCTAATCCTCTACATTTTATGCTTTCTCATTCACACTAAACCTACTTTTCATTCTCATGGTATAGTTTGATTTTTTTACCCTTCCATACTTTCCCAGTTTATCTCCACCACTCAGAATTTCCATGGTCTGTCAACGTAATGGGTCTCTAGCCACCACTCTAGAACTTCTCCCCCATTTCTATTACCTTCTGTCATTTATGAACTTCTAATCTTCATTCTTACCTCACCACCATCATTCTATTTTTCTATTCTTCTTCCTGAACTGATTAGCCTCATTGGAGAAAATTATGAAGTTTAACATATTTAAAGGCCATCAAATAGACTCAGATCCTTTTGACCTCATATGAATGACAATGGATCTAGTCATATTAAGAGCCAACTTTCCATCCTGCTCATGTATCCCTTTGATGGCATTTTCTATATTGTCTCTTTTATGATATTCTTAATTAATTATGTTAAAACTTTCATACACACACACACACGCACACTCACACACACACTCACATGTGCAATGTCTTTCCAAAATCCAGCACAGAGTTCAAACAGAGGAAAGATTGCCTAAAGATGGTGAGGTTCTTCAGATTCTTCTTTGTGTGTGGGTGGGGTTGGGGGGGACATTGTGGAATACTACATTAAATCCCACAACACTGTGGAATGATCAAATAATTATTCAAATGAATTCATTCTAGCTCTTTAGAGGCAAACCAGAAATATGATAATTGCCTGTTGTTTATACTCAAGGCTACCTAAACAGTGATCCATTAAGGATCCTGTACCCAGTAGTTTGAAAGTTTAAATGTAAGCATCAGCTGCAATTATATTACAAGGTGTGAAGTCTAGCAGACTCCAGGGATAGAAAATAGATGCTCTCATTGCCACCTCTACCAAAAGAAAAAATCCTATTTTTAACATAGTGACCTATTTAATTGGCCTTATTAACATTTCTCAATTTTACTCATTAGAGGCTCAAACATCTTTATTAAAGAAAAAGAAAGAGAGAGAGAAATGGAAAAGAAAAGCTAATTGAGTTGAATGAGTAATCAGAGCACAAAAACTTACTTTTGTAGAATCAAAGAAGAATATATATTCATTTTTGTTTGTTTGCTTAAATCCTAGGAAAGAAGTCACTGGACACAACTATATTCCCTACCAGGAATACCCTGATGGAGGTCAAAGGGAAGAGGCATGATGTCACATGCAACATTGTTCCTTCTAGACCTGAGCAACAGAATTGTCACAGACTAGCTGTCTAAAAGTTCCAACTATTCTTGGACATCAAAGGAGTTCATTAACAGGGGTCATGATATACTCTTACGGTCAGAGAAATAGAATACACACAGTTATGTGTCTTTTTCCCTAGATAGGGCTCCAGCAAAAAATACTTATACAACAGGACAGAAAATGCTAAGGAATTCCAAATTTTTGTAACAATTGTCACCACGAGTCCCATTTACTTAATTTATTCCCCTTCTAATTTCACTTTATCATTTTTGACTGGAAGATAGTGGGAGGTCAGACTCAATATACCAGTAATGGTTATATTGTTTCTCTTTTCTTAACTAGGCTGGTTGCATAAAGCCCCAGTACAAAGAGAATTCCTATTGTACTTGCCTCAAACACCTGCTCTCTTCCAGCCACAATGGTTTTCATTTGCCCTGTTATTCTTATAGTGTTAGGAAATACACAAGAGGTTGAGAAAAGAGCTGTTAAGGAAGGTCAAAATACTAATTACTAATTCTTTTTTTTTTTTAGCTTTAGTGAGTTTATAGACAACGCTAACAAACAAAAAAAATAGATATATGAATGCACAGATAGATGATTGATAGGTAGGTAGGGATAGGGATATAATATATATGCATATGTATATACACATACCTATCTACATTTTATATAAAAAGATAACATTCCTATTACCTTTCATTTGTTTTGGTTGTTGTGCCAATCTCATGTCCTTAGTCCTTACTTTATTGGGGTAAGAAAAGGGAAAATATTATTTATATAGAAATCAATCAATAAATACTTACAAAGGGTCTATTATGTGCTAGGTATCATGCAAATTGCTGGGCTCATGAAAAGAGATAAAGGCCATCACTCTTCTCAAGGACCTTATAATCTGATGAGAGATGGACATGAAAAGAAATAAATGCAAATCAAGTTATATGCAGGTAAAATAGATAATAGTTATCAGAGGGAAGGCACTGGAATTAAGAGCAGTTAAAGGAGGCTTCCCGCAGAACATGGGGTTTTAATCAGGAGTTAACAGAAGTCAGACAGGTCAGTAGCCAAAGTGAAGAAGGAAGATCATTCCAGCAATGGGGGACACAGAGAGAAAGTATTTTGAGCCCATCGATGGAGTGTCTTGTTCAAGGAGTAGCCGGCAGGCCAGTGCCACTGAAGCAAAGAGCATGTGTCAGGGAGTCCAGTGTTAGATGACTAGAAAGGTAGGAGGGGACTGGCTTTCAAAGATCTTGGAATGCCAAATTGAGCATTTTGGTGGAGTGCAAGGGGCAATAGGGAAACATTGGAGTTTATTGAGTACGGAATACAATGATCACACCTGCTCTTTAGGAAAATCACATGGTTAAAGGGAGCTTGGATTGGAGTGGTAGTAGACTTAAAGTAGGCCTGCACCAGACTGGTGGCAATGTCAAAGGAGACAAAGGGGGAAATAAGAGATACGTTACAAAAGTGAAATTAGCAGATCTTGGCAACAGTTTGGATATGGAAGGGTGAGAGATAGTGAGTAATCTAGATGACTCTTAGCTTTTGATCCTGAGGGACTTGGGAATATTGGTGTTGCTTTCTACAGTAATAGAGAAATGTTGTTTTTTTTGGGGGGGGAGGGGTATGGGAGAAACATAATGAGTTCTGTTTTGGACAGATTGAGTTTGTGATGTCTACTGGACATCCAGGCGGACATGTGTGATTGAAGATTAGCAGAGATATTGGGGCAAGATAGGTAGTTTTGAGAATCACTAGCGTAGAAATAGTAATTAAATCCATGGTAGATGATAAGATCATAATGACACAGTATATAGGGAAAAAAGAAGATGGTCCAGCCCAGAACTCTAAAATATCCCTTTGTTAGAGAGCATGATCTTTCCACAGAGGTACCCAAAGTTCCCAATCTGGGGGGCACTGGAATGATCTGGGGGTGGGCAATAGTAGCCTTGGGTGCAATTGAAGGGCATTGAATAAAAATAATGGGGTGGTGAAAGCATAAAGAAAGAAGAGAAAAAAAATTGTAAAATCATTCATACATGTGTTATGTAACAGTAAAAGTCACAGTGATTACAGCATTTTCTAAATAAACACACAAATTATAAGTTATAACCAATCAGTGGTCAAAGTTGCCTAAGGTCTTAACAAGCAAGTGCTGGCAAGCAAGCATGTTGCACATTGTTGGAAAGTTCAGCATGCATTTGCAAGAATGTGTGCGTATAATGACTTGTTTTACAATGCTATACAGTTATATGACACAATATCGTGTGATCAAAATTTCAATGCAGGAAAAACTCACACATTTACAATAAATTATTAAATTTATGATGTCACTATAGATTAGACAGATAGATAGATGATAGATAGATTTAAATGACACAAACTAAAAAAAATTAAAAGGGGGAGCTGTCTTTTTTTTTTTTTTATAGGAGGTGGTAAGTCAAAAAAGTTTGGCGATCTCAGATAGAGAATGAACCAGCAAAGGAAGACTGAGAAAAAAGTTGTCAAATAGGTAGGAGAAGAACCAAGAGAGAGTGGAATTTTGATAGCCTAAAGAGAAGACAATATAAAGCAGGAAAGTGATCAACAGTGTCAGAGGCTTCAGAGATGTCAAATAGAATGAGGATTGAGAAAAGGTCACTGGATTTGGAAATTAAAAGATCATTAGTTACTTTGGAGAGAGAAGTTTCCATGGCATGATTAGGTCAGAAGTCAGATTGTAAAAGATTGAGAAGAGAGAAAGAGGAGAGAAAATGGAGAAATCTGTTGTAGATGGCCTTTTTGAGGAGGTTAACTATAAAGGGCAGAAGAGATACAGGTCAATAGTTATCAAGGATGGAAGGATCAATCGAGCATTGTTTTGTTTTGTTTTTTCAGAATAGGGGAGACACGAGCATGTAGGTAGTAAAAAAAAATGAGCAAATGGAGAGAGAAAGATAGAAAATAAATGAAAGAGTGAGGATGACAGAGGGGTCAATATGTGGGAAGAAATGGAATCAGATCATTTGAATAAGTAGGGTGGTTAGCCTCAATAATAAGTAAGGCCACTTCATCATATGAGATTGGCATGAAGGAGGAGAAAGTGGCAGAAGACAGTTGAGTGATAAGAAATGTAGAAGAGTGAGAGAGAGAGAAAGGGTTCTTAGCCAATGGCCTCATTTTTTTTTCTATAAAATATGAAGTAAGGTTGTCAGTTTAGAAAATGGGGGAATCTAATATGTGCCTTCCCACCTCCTGTGCTAAGAACGCTTACCAATGTTATCTTATTTCATCCTCACAACAATAAGAGGGAGGTGCTATTATCATTTTACTATTGAGAAAACTAAGGTAGAAAGAGGTTAATTTATTTTCTTAGGGTCACATAGCTGGTAAGTGTATGATGATGAATTTGAACTCATCTCCCTCACTCCAAACCCAGCACTATATCAATTGTACCACTTAGTTGCCCGTGCCACATAATCTACCAACATATCTACTAATATAAACATGTAATTACATGTGTAAACAATTTACTTGTCAGCCATTATTTGAGTAGTCTGATCTCTGCCTTATTATATGTTACTCCCTTTTGCACATTCTTCAGTCCAACCAAACAGGCATTCTTGCTATCCATCACATATAATATTTCATATCCTACTTCAGTGCTTTTGTACAAAGTTATCTCTCCAGCCCCTGCCTAGAATACAAACCCTTCTCATTCCCGTCTTATAAAATCTCTTTAAAAAAAAAGTTTGACTATCACCTTGTATATAAATAATTCCCTGATTTCTTCCTATTCCCTTGTGCCTTGTCCCCAAAACATAACATTCTATTTATTTTGTGTATGACTTAAATATACTTGTTATGTATATATTGTATCACTATACAGAATGTAAGCTCTTGATGAAATACAATTTGCATTTTCCTATTGCATCCCCAGCAAATAGCACATAGTAGATATTTAATAAATGCTTGTTGATTGACTGATTAATCTGTTGTTTGAAATCTCTTTGTTTTGTGAATTCAACACCAAATCTATGATGTAAATTAGATGCCTTGACAGAGATTGCTCAGTAAGTCTCCATACATAATGCTTGTAATGCAATAGTAAATGAAATTCTATTATGAAGAATTCATCCATAAATTCTATTTTGGAAATTAATTCGATTTTTTTTTGTTATAACAAGTTAAGCCAATAAAATTCTCAAGCTTAACTCCATACTTCAGAATGAAGCATATGGGATGGTTCAATGAACTTTTAAATAAAATGCCTTTGATTTGTTTAATTTGTGGTGAGATCAAATGCAGAAATGAAGGAATATTCTGAGCTAGTCCCTAGAAGAATTTTTCTTCCTGTAGAATATTCCTCCAAATCCCCAGTCCAATTTAGTGAAAATAAACATCCAAACCTTCTGTCTTTCTACATTTTTAATCCTTATGACTGTTTTCTGTGACTAATCAAAGTGGAAATTCTAGATTCTTCATTTTGGTTGCTAATTATATGCTCTAATTTACATTATGTAGACATTTTATGCTGTATGTTATGTTAGAGACAAAGCATATCAAAAATAAACATCTCTAGCTTTTCAGCAAATAGACCACAGGGTTTCCATTTCATTTCATTTTTTTTTCCCCTTCTGTTGCAATCAAATCTCAGTTACAAGATTTGGCAAGAGCTGACAGTTCTGTACTGCAACATTCTGACCTTTTTAATTATTAAAATGTTCTGTATGCCGATTAATTTACTTTACAAATATTTATTATTGTTTCACCTGTCTTGAAGCGGGAAGTGTAAGCACTTAGATAAATGAATTGTAAAGTTATCTCGTTTCCATAGACATCTTGGAATTATTCTTAATTTTTACTGAAATGAAATGTTTTAATTTTTAAATATAAGCTTATCCCTCAGTAAGAGAGACTTTGTGGTGTGGTTAATAGAGGATCAGACTTGAGTCAGAAGGCATGAGCTCCCAAGCAAGTTACTGTAAAACCTGTGTCCCAAGCAACTCTCTATGACTAAATTGTAGAGGACTTTCAAATCTGCATGAGATGAGAGAGTTGCACCTTACTCCCAAGGCAAATAAAATCATACTTTTAGTCAAAAATAAAAAAAATAATAATTTCAAAAAATCTCAACAGCTATTAATTTAATTCAAATACTACAAGAATATTTTTTGTGTCTTCTATCTCTTCCCCACCCACTGCCACCTTAGTGGAAGAATATCAACTAATGAAGTTATAAAATGTGGGATGTTAACTCTGCCAGTCAAACAGTACTAGGAGGTTCTTCACTAGGTATTCAAACATAAAACAGTGAATGATTGGAGGGAAGCATCAAGCAATTCTCTAATCTATATAACCATATCATAAAATACAACTAATTAGGCTCTTAGATCATTGGATCAAAGATCCATACCTGGCAGCTATCCAGTGGAACTACCAGTACCCCCATTCACAAATGAAGAAACTGAGACCCAGGATGGTTTAGCACTTTGCCCACAGTTGCATAAATAGTAAATGTGTAATAAGGCTCTGGCTACTTCATATCAAGGAATGATTTTTTTTTGTTCATAACAATATTTAATGTTTCTACTTATAAAACAGTGATTGAGTTTCTGTGACAATGTTGGTTGAGATTCTGAGGTCTTTATTTCAATATGTTAACAGAAAAAAACTTTTGCCAAAAACAAGCACAAACATGTACTTGCATGCACATGCTCACACACACACACACACACACACACACACGCACACACCCCATACCACCCCACACCACTTTTAAACTAGTTATGAAACAGAAATACCATTTTCAATACACAATTACTTGAATGACAACCATTTGTTGAGTACTTTGATTGTGGATTCTAACTCTAGAATGTCCAACATTCCTCTAAACAATGATGATTTTGGTTGAATTGGTGGAATGGATTGTCTTAACACTCACAGAGAGATGACTATTTGATTTCACTTGCTTGTCCAATCTATATTTTGGGCTGCGCAGGATTCTGTAAATCCTACCTCTGTTTTAATTCTGAATTGAAGCAGAATTTTTGGTATACATCATTCAGAAGTCACAAATAGGCAATCCACCATAATAAGGGGACAGGCAGACTGGGGTTAAGAATGTTGCTATTAAACTTTTCAGCTTTGAGACTCTGATTAAAGATCCTTAAAATGGGTCACAGAAGAGTCATTAGTTGTAACTTTCCAGACTATTACCTCAGCACATTTACATAGCAAATAAATAGCTTCCCAGCAGGGAGCCTGGCTGTCTTGCTGTGACTCTCCTTCCAAAAAGGAGATGGCATGGTGGTGCTCTAGGACTTTGTAAAGTGACCTATCTGTTTCACTGTTTCCATTAGATGTTCATTAACACACCAGGATTTCTTATCTTCTGGAATATTTAGTGGAAGAGTTTACTAGAAACCATATGAACTTGGTATTTGGAGATATGCCATGAGGTTTTGATGACTCTTCTCAATCCTGTCCCCAAATTTTCTAGGGATAAATATCTTAGGAAAGAGATTTAGATACTTGGTATGAGGGCCTGTACTTGGGAAATAGTTCCTGTTCTGAGGAGCACTTAAAAAAGTGTCTTGTTGCTTAGAAAAGATAATTCTGTTTAGGTAACATGCTGAAATAGTGAATGGCTCCTATTACCAGGCATTTGACAATAGTACAACCAAGAGACAAGATAGGTGGCATCTAGTGTCAGATTAGCTGATTAGTAGCTAGAGGAGAAAAAGGAAAGGGAAAGGTGGGAAGTGGGTGAGAGGTGCATTTGATCAGGGGAATTTTTTACAGGTCATAGTTTGATGGTTTTTATTTTTTCATTCTCACTGTATTAAGTTGATGGAAGGAATCTGCTAACTGCAGACCAAAGCCTCCTAAGCAATTAATGCCAGCTAAAGAAGAAAAAAGTAAGAAAATGCCAGAAAAAAAAGTAAAAACTCCTAAAAGGAAGCCTTGTTTAGGAGCACAAACATTATAAACATTTTTTGTACCCAAAATAAGTTTCATAAAATGTACCAGAGAGCAATCATATGAAGTGTATTGCCAAGAGTCTGGGAAAGCACTTTGTAGCAAGAGAGACAAAAACCCTGGATAGGAAATTCCATGTCAGAGACCCCATAAAACAATGAGTCTCTGGGGTTGAAGAAAGACTCTAAGGAAGAGAATTAAGGTAGAGCTGCAAGTGGGATGGGGCAGCTAAGTAGTAAAATGGATGGTATCGGGCCTGAAGTCAGGAAAACTCATCTTCCTGAATTCAAATCTGACCTCAGATACTAGCTGTGGGATCTTGGGTAAGTGACAAGTCTGTTTGCCTCAGTTTCCTTATCCGTAAGATGAGCTGGAGAAGAAAATGGTAAACCACTCCAGTATTTTGCCAACAACACCACTGAAAATGACTGAACAGCAAGCTACTGGGATAGATACTATGGGAAGTGTGGGGAGAATTAGAGTGAGGTTGACTAAGGTAGAAGTGCATATACTAGATTCCTATTTCAAATTCCTATTTCAATTAATTATTCTAGCTAAACAGGTACTAAACTCAATAGTTTACTGAGCATTCAGCATCCTTTCATTTAAGGAGGTTCAGTTACCTTGCCTTAAAAACTGTAGTTCTATTTGGGTGCAGCCAGGACAGAAAACAGTTGCTCAGTAAACGAGCTCAAGACATGAAGAAAGCAGAGACTCTTTTGAAAGAAAAGAGAGAGAGAGAAGTGCTAGAAGTTAGATTTCTCCAAAGACTTTCTCAAAGCTAACATTTGGAAACAGTTATTTTCTTTTTTTTTTACATAGACATTGAAAGAGAAGTGTTAATTGCAGGTTCAAAGTAATCGAGTCAGATAAAGGGAAAAGGTGGAAAACCTGGAGAAAATGAAAGAAAACCAGGCAATAACCATGAATGACCCTTTCCATAAAACCTTATCTCACATGATAACCAGAAGAGCCCTGTGGCTAGGAGCTATATTCACTGCCATCAACATTTTAGTCAGAAAAGAAGCAGGACTCAAGGGGGCTACTGTGGTTTGTCCACATTCAAGGAAGGCCAAGGAGTCAGTGGTCTTTCCACCACATTTTACTATCTCTCTGATAATGATAGGCATGCTGCTGTAAAGAAGCCTTGGTAAACCAGGAATGTACTATAGATGGCTACTATTATAGTCCACTGAAAACAACACTGAAAGGCAGATGAAGTCCCATGAAATGTCAGGATCAATCCTGATTCTGGAGGACAGATGATGAAATAGGCTATCTTCTTCTTAACTTCATATCAGTTCAACAAGTATTTGAGTTACTACTCTATCCCAAGCCCTGTATTGTGCCCTGGGGGGGAAATGTACTAACAGTCTCTTCTATCAAAAGTATCTATATGTGGGGGGGTGGGGAGAGGGAGTGAGGGGAGAAAATGCGGCTACAGAATGTTAAATTGTGTACACTGCCATAGGAAGTCACCTATGCTTGCTGATTTTACTTATCTTTTATTTTTATTCTTTCTTAAAAGGATTGTTCTGTTGGGGTAGGTGGGAACAGAGGTGGAAGCTAAAACCATTAGGGAAAAAAAAATCTTTTAAAAAGCAATAGTTCCTACTCCTTAATTCCAAATCAAGATGGAACCTCTACCACAGTGGATTGATGTGATTAATAATATACAGAGGAATATATTCAAGAATGGCAAAAGTACTGCTCAGACACATATTCATTAATGTATAAATCAAAGGTGGGGAATCTGGGGCCTCAAGATCACATGTGGCTTTCTAGGTCATTGGTTGTGGCCTTTTCATTGAGCCCAAGGTTTACAGAACAAACCCTTTTATTAAGGGGGTTTGTTCTGTGAAGTTTAGATTCGGTCAAATGGCTGCTCTTGAGGACATAGAAGGCCACAGGTTCCTCAACACTGGTACAGATTAATCAATGTGCTTTTATGAAGCACCTACTTAAATGATAGAGGGTCAAGAAATAAGTACAAAGAAAGAGAGGAACCCTAATCACAATGAACTTACATTATAATTGGGAGACAAGCACTATATCAATAAAAAGTGAGTTTAAAGAAATATATTTACATAGGCACAGACCTTCCAGAACAGACCTCAGGAGACTGAATTACTGGCAGCTGTTGTAGTTTCCAGACTTCTCAACCCATAAACACCAAAGAGAAAGTAAATGATCAGTGGGGAAATTCTGCAGTACCTGGGTGAGAGAAGAGTGTGGTTGAGCTCCTGCTTCCAAGGTGGTGGAGGTGGCAGTGGCTACAGTGGTGGCAGCAGCAGCAGTGGTTGCTTCTGGGGCTTCAGGCCCACAGATAGTGGGGGGACAAAGAGAAATGACCAGAGGGCAATTGTAGAAAACTCTTTGCTGCTGCTGAGGCAGGATTCTCTTGTTTTGCCCTGAGTTGATTTGGGTCACAGTACTGGGAGACAGTTCTGGGGTGAGGAGCACTGGCACAGTGGAGCTTGTTGAGACTGTGGAGAGGCAATCCTCCTCACAGTTCTGAGGCAGGTGTCTAGAAGAAGCTCTGACAACAGCTGCTCAAAACCGCAGAAATTTGAGACATAGCACTCTCCACTCTGGAAGCAGAGTTCTACTGTTGCAAAGAGCTCAAAAGTCAAGTAATTGGCTGGCAAAATGAGCAAAAAGAGGGAGAGAAATCAGACTATAGAATCATTCTTTGGTGACAAAGAAGATCAAAACATAGAAACAGAAGAGGACAACAAAGTCAAAACTCCTGCATCAAAAGCTTCCAAGAAAAATATGAATTGGTTGCAGGCCATGGAGGAGCTCAAGAAGGATTTTTAAAAGCAACTAAAAGAAGTAGAGGAAAAATTGAAAAAAGAAATGAGAATGATGCTAGAAAATCATGAAAAACAAGTCAACAGTTTGCTAAAGGAGACCCCCTAAAAATACTGAAGAAAATAACACCTTAAAAAATAATCTAATTCAAATGGCAAAAGAGGTCCAAAAAGCCAATGAGGAGAAGAATGCCTTAAAAAGCAGAATTGGCCAGATGGATGTTATGGGAATCTGAAGATCTTCCCTGCCCCTAGGCCCTTTGCTAAAGTGACTACGTGACTCTGAGGACCCTTGGATATTTGAAAGTATACTCTGTTCCCTAATAGGCTGAATGTGATCACGTGGAGCCTGTGGCGCCAGGCTTGTTTTCCAGGAGTGCCTGTGCCTTGTAGCTTTGTGATTGGGCAGTGGGTCTA
>CM053592.1:99612876-99649051 GCA_028646515.1 Pseudochirops corinnae | reverse complement strand
CTGCAGCCACTGCCTCTGACGCCGCTTCCAGTCCGCACCGCACGGAGACTAGCTTGGTTGCGGCGTTCTCTTGCTCCACCCCTTCCTGCTACGTCAGCAAGCTCAAGGGGCGTGGAAGATCTTCAAATCCCAGTATCGTTACACCTGGTGAGATGTTGCACTTTATATCTACAATAGTAAACAGAAACATGTTAGAATTATTTTGGTGGCAATCCCAGAGGAATTAATATTTTATTTTCTGTCCTTGACTTCTTTCCTTTTATTTCTCCATATTAGAATTTTACTGATTTTAAGTATTCATATTAGCAAATCTCCAGTATTTATTGACCTTACAGGGTCTTTCTTAGCCAAAATGGAGGTTTTCTATCACTAAATGACCATAGAAATGCAATATGTCATTTCTAAATTTCAACAGCTTTGTAGATATTAAGAAGAGTATCATATTTCTCATTGTTATCTGCTTCATTGACTTACTGCAACGTGATTTGGCCAAGCACATGAGTGTAATTCTGATATCTACCCATGAAAACTTATTATCTCCTTGCAACAGTGTATACAGCATTGAATCCATACACCAAAAATCAATAGTGCACTATAATGCTATTATCCAGAGTGTCAATGTTAAAAAGTCATGTCATTTTCATTCCTACTCCTGATTTGCAAGCAACTATCAACAGCTCATTGAATATCACTGGGGAATGACACAACTCCCAGATTTACTATAATGGTCAATGTTACAAAAAAATCTGATGGAATAACTGTGATCTCCTAGCCATTCAGCATTAAAGCTGAATTATTTTATCAGGATTAATCTTTCAAATCTTTTAACTATCTAATCTTTTCCCATTTGGGAAGAGTTTATTCCCTAGGGTCAAAGAATGCACAAAATCGTCCTTCTATATATTTCCCCTGCCCCAAATTCAATTTAAGAGTCAATATGCATAACATAACATGCAGGACCATTGGCTATACTACTTTGCCTAACAATCTAAAGTAAAGGATCTGGATAGGTTTTATTGTTATGGGAACAATAGGGAAGGCTAGGTAGTGTGAAGAACTAGTTCAATTTCAGAGCAACACCTTCACTTCTTCCTAATCGCAAAGTACACTCCCTTTAGGAGTCTATTGGGATACTTCATTCTCGCAAACTTGGCAAATCTCTCTTTTGAAAAGACATGACAATAGCCTGAAAAAGGTCATTGAGATTTCAATATTGATTCCATACTCTCTCAATCTCTTTTGACTGGAAAAGATGGATTACCCAAACTTCAGTAATGAAAACATAGTTGAAGTTCCCAGACATGGTTAAATAATCAATACAAATTGATTTTTAATGGATACCCCTATTGTTCAAAAGATTCCAAGAATTTGTCTAACTATACTTTCAGAGATACTGTTTTTGATAAAAACCATCCCTAGCTGGTCTTTTGCCATGTCATGAAAGAAGCAGAAATGCTTCCCATGGCAGTAATCACTATTTAAGTATAGATTTTCACCCTAAGGTAGCAGATTCCTTGTTTGAATCAAAATTCAGTTTTAAAATCTCAGAAAATTTCCTACAAAATGTGGATCCTTAATGCTTAAAGTATGGCCAATATATGAGTTTAGGTTATAGCAGTGGTATCACATTCAGATAGAAATAGATCTCTGTGGTCACCATATTGACTTAGAAACCTACAAATTTACATTTAACTTGCTCAGAATCGTGCAGCTAGTAAGTGTCTGAGGCTAGATTTGAACTCAGTAAGATGAGTCTTCCTGAATCTAGACCAAGCCCTGTTGTACTGTATCATTTATTACTTTTGTTATATATTTTCCAATTATATTTTCATCTAGATTGAAGTGATGAGGGCTTTGTGGCTGTGTATGACACCTTTGGGGTTAGAGCTTAAGACGTTTTTGCCATCCTCCTCCTCATTATTTTTCCCTCTAAAATGTTGTATTTCTGTTCCTCCAAGGTGACTGATCGGAAGGAACTACATTATATTACAGGAAGAGCTCCTTATACTAATAGTTATGGTTGAAATGTAAAATCATCATTTTGAGGGGATATAATGTCTAAATAAACATGAAAATTAAGAGAAACTTCAGACTACCAGTCACCTCAATTAAAATCAGATCCACTTCACACTGTATTTTAATTATCCTCACCTATATTCCAGGTCACTGTTTCCAAAGGACTGACTGTTGTTTGTCCTTTGTTCTTGAAGAGAACCATGACTTCAGGAAGGTGTTGCCATGACATATGAGTGAATTGTATTTAAGTGAGGGAGGGCTGTGCAAAGCTGTCAGCCTCAACTTCTCTTTGGGGACTTCTAGGTCCAGTGCCAAGCTATTGATCAGGATGACTGGAAATGGCCTGGGATGAGTGGGAGGCTGTAGTTTTCTTAAGCTAAGAGCTTTCCCAGGTCTAGTGTTTGACTGAGGGCAATGTCCATTCAGTGATTAAGGCTAGGTAGGACATGACACAAAGAATGTGTGTGTGTGTGTGTGTGTGTGTGTGTGAACACTGATAAAAAAAAAACTGGAATATTAACACCTAGTGGATCAGGCCATCCACTATAAACCTTTGAATTACTCAACTGAGTTTGATAGCAAATCTTTGCTAGAGGGGGGTCATATGATGGCTCTACAGAAGACCTGTTTATTCATAGTCAAATCTGCCATCACACTTACACTCTAAGGATTGGTCTCCAATGGTCCCTTCATCTCTGTTCCCTCCTCAGTGAGGTTGCATTAGTATTACTCCATTTTTATCATAATACTTGATTAACAGGTTATGAAGACCAGTTCAAAGTCCTTCTATACTGTCATTTGAAATACTAAAAAGTACCCATTGATTTGTCATGACATCTTCCCAATATGCCTTGCCCTGTAAGGTATGTACTGAAAGTAAAAATGCTGTGGAGAAGTGAACAGGTTTGGCACAGTTCTTTGCCTTCTTGCCCCCACTCCACATACTCACACTGTGTTGGCAGGTGAAAGTAATAAAAGCCCTACCATGTTACCCCTTGCAGTTATTGGCAAAAATAACCCCTGGAGACTGAATATTATTTTTCATTTATAATCCATTACCATCTCTACTATTAATAATTTTCCACCATTTGTTTCTCTCCCTATTCTGTATTAAACAATCACTTCCTACATAGTGGCCAATTCCTACTAGTGAAGAGTTTGGCTTCACCCAGTATGAATCTCTTGTTATTTTCTGAGATAAAACTTTGGACAGACTTCTCACAACTTTAAATGTCTCATTAATTCTAGGCCTTATAATTGTCCTGAATCACTGGAATCTGTGTTCCATTTCTTTTTTTTAATTGACTTTTATTTTTAGTTTAGAACATTCATTTCCATAAGATTTTGAGTTACACATTTTCTCCCCATCTTTCCCCTACCTACTACACCAAAACAGTGATCCCACTGTATACCCCTCCCCCAATCTGCTCTCTCCTATATCCTCCTCCATCATGCCTCCGACTTTCCATTAGGGCAAGATGGATCTCCCTACCCCAGTACCTGTACATCTTATTACCCAATTGCATGTAAATAATAATAATAATAATGATATAGTTTTTAAAACATTTGATTTTAAAGCTGCATTCAGTGGTAGATTTGTTTCTCTGTCACTTTGTGGGTTCTGGAGCTCTAAAATTAGTTTAGAGTCATATTTTATAAGTATTTGAGGTGGTTATGGGGTGAGCCACAGAGTTTCCTGATTCAGTGCCGCCATCTTGACTCCCTGTGTTCCATTTCTTTAGGGATTAGATTTCTTATAAGAAAGGAAGTCTATGCCTAGGGGGGAAAAAAAAAAAAACCCAGCAAAAACAATAATGGAGGAACAGTACAAGGCACAATGCAGGGTATGAGGTTATATCACATGATTTATGCTAGTTCAGCTAGAACATGGAGCATATGGAACCATAGATTAGAACTACTCAGCATTTAAAATGAAGGAAAAATCATTTGGCACATCAGAGCTTCAGGTTTTTTTGGCATGTTGTTTTTCTCCTCACACACACATTCATACTTACATGTATATATGGCATATATATATAATATATATATATATATATATATTATATATATAAACACATAAATAGATGTATGCATATAGCATAGAACTAAAAGCTGTTAAGTATTTGATAATACTTCTAGTAATTCTAATTACATGTATATGTACATACACATACATGTATACAGATATAATTGATGGTAGAAAATCTGGGTCGTGGATATAGAGATTTTAGTCAGCTATATATTTACAGGCCTCAATTCTGGGATTAGAATCAAGGTTTGACATAATACTTTAATACTTATCTGAAAAGAGGTAAAGGCTGAAACCCTAGGAATGAATAAGATTACAACTGTTTCTTTGCAAATTCTTATATCCAAAGCTTGCTTCCCCTACCATAACCATCATCAGCTCACCTATTGGATTACCTCAGGTAAGCTGACTTCACTAACTCAAGTCTCCCTTCCAAACCATTTTGCATTCCTGCCACCAATTTGATTTCCCTAAATTTACAAATACATATTTTCTCATACTTCTTTACTAGTACTCAATTTCATCATGTAGGGAAAAACGTCAAATCTTCTTTGCTTTGGGTAGAAATGTCTCTTCAAACTGAACTCATACTTCTCCAAACATTTTTCCTGCTACTTCTCATGTCCATCAGGATCAACTTATTATCACTCCTATATAGTATGAGAATTCTAATTCTCACGACCGATTTTTTTTTCTGGTTAACAAACCCTATGCACCCCTTGAGGTCCAACTTGGTTTCATCTTCTTTATTCAAGCTTTCATGACCATCTTCCTCACAGAACTCATATCAATTATTTTATGCATCAGAGGATCATGTTATCTAAAATCACATTTATAAGGACATTGGGGGTAATTTAGCCGAATCCAATTGCTTTACCGATGAGGAAACTGAGGTAGAGAGGTTAAATGACTTGCCCAAGGCCATATAGGTATTTACAATGAAAATATTTGAATAATCTGATTCCAGAGTCATGCTAAGTGGCTTAGTGGATAGTTCACTGGGTCTGAGCAAGGAAGACCTCAGATTAAATCCAGTCTCAGATACCAAATAGCTGTGTGACCCTGGGCAAATAATTTAACCTCTGTTGGCCTCAGTTTCAATTGTAAAAGGAAGATAATTATTCATATGGTTGTTATGAGGTTTAAGTGAGATAATATATATAAAGTGCTTAGCATAGCACCCAGCACCTTGTAGGAATTTAATAAATGCTTATTCTATACATTATACCAATTATCTGCTACCTTGTGACATTACATATGTTATTGACTTTTATTGCTACCTCATTTTTTATTTTATTCTTTCTAACTTGAGGGCAGAAACCATGTTTTGTCTTACACATATTTAATCAATCAATAATAATTTATTAAATACCTACTAGCTGCTAGAAACTGTGCTAAGAGTTGGGTATTTAAAAAAAAGAGGTAAAAGTCAACCCCTCTCTCAAGGATCTCACTATCTAAAAGGAGAACGTAGACCAATATTTACAAAGCTAACAAAGATGTCCAAAGTAAGTTATATACAGGAACAATTATAAATAAAGAATAGAGGAAGGTCACTGAAATTGAGAGGGGTTAACAAAGGCTTCCTGTAGGAGGTGGGATTTTAGTTGAGACTGTAACAAAGCCAGACAAGTCAACTGGAGCAGAGGAGGGAGAGAATTCAATGGTGAGAGAGTGTGTTCAGCTGATAGATGGAATGTCTCATTTGTGGAACAGCCAGGATACCAATGTCTGTGACTCTGAGTGTGTAAGAATACTGGGAAGATAGGAAGGACATAAGTCATTAAGGGTTTTCAATGCCTGATGGAGAATTTTGCACTTACTACTAAAGTCAATAGGAAGGCACTGGAATTTATGGAGTGGGAGATGACATGGTTGGACCTACACTTTAGGAAATTACTTTAGTGGCTGCATGAAACATGAATTGGAGTGGGGAAGAGATTTGAACCAGTAGACTATTGCAAAAATCAAGGCAAAAGGAGATGAGGGACTTTACTAGAATGGTGGCAATGTCAGAGGAAAGAAGAGAGTATATTCAAGAGATGTCACAGAGGTTAAATTGACAAATTTTGGCAATAGCTGAGATATGGCAAGGAGGGGCCATATGGATTGAGGAATCCAGCTTGACTCCTAGGTGTGCAAGTGAAGAAATTTGATAGATATGATCAAGCACAAATGCTTCTATGTAATGTAACATTGTGGCATCTCTGACTCTACCAATCTGTAGGGTTGGCTCCCCCAAATTTAAGTGTTTTGGCAGGTCCATAAATAGCATTAACCACATCCAGACTGACAGATGACTTGTGAACAGAAAAGAAAATTAAGCTATTAAAAATATCTTTCTATTTTTCAGCATCATATTAAAGAGGGCTTTCTATTATCTATCATTTCAACTTACCTATATTATAATGATAATTAATTTAATCATAATGACCCTGAAGGTTTCTGACTCATTAAAAATAATATGATTCTCTGAATAACTTTAGCAATAATTGTATCATATTCTATTGTAATTCTTTGGCTATTGCTAATGTGTATGAGATATACTTCAAGTCTTTATTACTGAGCAATGGTGCTATCATTGGATTTTTTAAGTTAAACTTTCTTCTGATTTATAAGAAAAAATAGGTTTATTTTAAATAAAATGATGTTGGAGTACATGCTCAGATTGATTAAAATTCATCCATTTTTATGATAATCAACATATATTTTAATTAATTGTATAGATTTTTATAACTATAAGGAAATTCACCCCTCCTCTTGGTAGCTATAAAAAATGAGGATTATATGCAACAAATTAGTCATTAATAATCTTCTGCATTCCATATCACTCCTCAGGATTATATTATCCAAAAAAAAAGAGAGCCTTGGAGCTTTATGTGAGATACTTAATTCTGTGGAGCCCTGAGGATGTATTTGAGAAGCAAAAGCAAATGTTCCTCTTTTGGGACAAGAATAAATTTGGGTTTTGGCTATATAATAAGACATTGTGCTTCAAATTTGTGGGATTGTGGAAACAAAAGCATATAAATTGTTGACATGATCTTGTAATACCCAGAAAGTATAAAGATCTAGTCTACACAATGATAGGCATAGGAGCACAACTTAACACTGGAGAGTATGAATTTAACATATAATAGGGCGACAGAAGATAATAAAAAATGCCAATAGGAATTTTAATCCTGTCTCTCTTATGAATAATTTGTCCCCTTTGAGAAATCCCAGATGACATAATACCTTACAAAAACCTATGCCTAACATTTCACTTTGAAACTTCCATTTAAAACTTGGCAACAACAATGTGAAAGTATGAAAATATTGGGTACACGGTTTTAAATGGTTGCCTTTGAGGGAAAAAAACCCTATAAATTGTAATTGGTAGTATGAAGAACTGTTGCATTATTAGACCTTCTCCAAAAAAAAAAATCACTCAATCTATTCCACTCATACCTTGCTAATAAAAGTAGCTTCTTCTGTACTCTCCATATTTTCACAAATCTTAAATATGATTAGACAAGTATGACAAGATGGTTAGGCTTGGTAAAATAGGTGTTGAGAGTATTTGTTCTTACAGTGTTTTCCTGATTGTAACCCCCCCCCCTTTTTTCTATTTCCATTTTTGCCAATATTATGTGATATTATGGAATTGTAAGTAAAAGTACTTTAAGGAAGTCCTTTAAGAGAGAAATTCAAAGAATTTGGGATTATTCTGAACACTAGTTTGGATATATTGAAACTGAGGTACTTTGTAGGTGATTGGCTGAAAGAACTTTGAGAAGTTTTGTAGTCACTGGAAAGTATAATAGTAGTAGAGTTGCTGGGAACTGTTTTAAGAAGCAAAATAGAACATGACTAACCATATATTCTAAAACATAAATTTTGTGTGTCCCCTCTCTAGTACATACTTTATATTTGACTCCAAAAAACTGCCTTAAAGCTGTAGAGATTTATAAAGTAAGAAACTATTGTTCAGGGAGGGTTAGACTTAGTGCCACATAGCCAAATATACATTTGGGGGAAATTACCACAGATCTGAATAACTCAGTCAATGAATGTTGGAGATATTAGAAGTGAAGCAGAACTGTATGATACATAAAATACAGATTTGCTTGACTTAAGTAGTCTACTTGGTCAACGGCTTATGTTGTCAACCCCTTATGATTCCTCCTATTTTGCATGTAGTTTGCGTCTGCTTTTCTATTCTTGGCTCTAAGATTATTGAGAAATATGAAATATAATACTGATTTTGATCAACTTATTCATTTTTTTCATCTTAGTGATCTATTTGCACACACAAAATTAGGTTGGACATGCAGTTACTTTATATAGTTCAGCTGTTGGGAACAACGGTACCTGGGGAAGGGGTACCTGGGGGGTGAATCAGAAGACAAAATATTAAATACATTTGAATCTAGGATTTTTACCTCATATAGACCAATCTCAAAGTTGCTGGAGGATAAGCCTGAGAAATGATTCTCTTTTTCCCTTGAGGATAGTGAGTAGATTTCATTATTAAAAACCTCCTTGGCTCTTCTCTCCCATTAATAATAATGTTAAAATGAGGGCCTGCTACTGCAACCTTCTTTACATAAATGTGAGTAAGTTTATTGATTTCCTACAAAATATACCAAGGCCAGGATGCAAGACTGGGCAGCCAGCTGTTAGTTGGAGGTCCTCCAAAGAAAATAAACAAAACAGGGCTTGTAGAAATCCACAAGAGTCTATTCCATTGAGGTGAATGAATGCCTCACTGCAGCACCAATGAAGGAAGATTTAGTATATTTTACCATTAAATTGTATATGAATTAGAGAGGAACAGTCACTATTTGTTAAACTTGAAATGGTTTAAGAGGGAATAATCTCTTCAAAGTAGAATTACTACCACATTTATTGAATGGTCGTTTCAGGGTTACAGAGAGTAGAAGAAAAAGATGTTAAGTCATAGATGCCATTTTTAAACTGTGTTACTTAAAGAAAAATCTATAATATCTCATTAAATTATCACATAATACTATCCAATGTCCTCTGCTCAATGGTCAATAAGATGATACAGTATCCATAAAAAGAAATGCTTGGCTTTCTTTTCTATCCAAACTTAGGGTGAAATAAACAACATTTCTGACAGAGGGTCTTATTTAACTCAGATGCAGAACTTCCCTGCTGTGCTTTGCATCTGTGACTACTGTGTATCATTATATGGTTATGTCAAGGCAATGAAAAAGTAATTTTAACACTTGTGGGTAAAAGCAGGAATTAGTATTCTATTGAGATTATGGTTCCCTTATTTTCTGATACCTCAGTCAATGTTTGGTTTATCTTTTCTGATCTATTAATAGAGGAGTAACATAAATGTCTATACTGAATATCATTACAATATATTAGGGAAAATGGGTTGTATCCTCTTCTTATTACACATTTACTGAATCCCATAACAAGTTACAAAGAACTCCTTACAAGCTCAGGTATATTCTTCACATATAAGAGAAAAAAAATCCCCACACACCATCTTTGAGATCTTGGCTGAGAAGTATAAATACATGTGATACTGGGGAGAGATGGTGAATACACAGGTAACAAACTGTGTGCACTGCTGACTTCTAGTCTCCTCTGTATATCTCTGAGTCTATGTCCACATGCCCAATTCCAAAAGTGATACAAAACCAGTCCAAATAACTTAATAAAACCTTTGTGTATTGAGGTAAAAAGAGTCCTGGATTTGGGATCAGGAAGACTTAGATTAGAATGCTGCCTTAAAACACTCAATAATTTTAAGGCTCTAGGCAAATTACTTAACTTATTTGGGCCTCAGTTTCTTCATTGGTAAAATGGAGATAATAAAAACTGCAGCACTTCAGAAAGTGGCTGTGAAGATCAAATTGACATGATGTATATAACACAATTTTCAAACAGCAAAACACTTAATGAACGTCAGTTATTACAAAATTATACACCGGTTTTTGTGTAATTCCATGTTAAATACAATTGTCATTCTTGCATCTCATTAAAAAGCTTACTCTTTCCATCAAGGATATTTCTATTTTTACATAAACTATAAAAAGAACAAGATAAAACCATAGACCAGGATGATTGATCTTAATGATAACTCAACCAAACTTCTTGGTAGCATACTAAAATGTATAATATCCTACTTTCTATGAACTTCATGAGGTTGGGAATATGGTACAACTTCCACAATACTAATAAACTGTTTCCTTAAAAACTGTCCCTACTTATCACTTTTCTTCTAGAACATCAGTAGAGATCACTAAAAAACACGTATTTTAAAATATGCACCTAGAATATTCTAATAGAAAATCCTTTTCTGCCAACTGCTTTCTCCTTTTTTGTCAACTGTGTTTCAGAGTCCTCTTGATGAAACTCAAAATGACAAGATTTATTAAAAAGGACAGCATGGAGAGCCATCACTAGGAATTTTAGGATGTGAGGTCAATTCAACTGAGGTGACTAGGCAGAGAAGTATGTATAAGGCACAATAATTCTCCCATTCATTTACATGATCGATTTTTGACTGCCAGTAAAGGTCATGAAAATTGAAGTTAAACAACCAAAAATAAGAAGCTAGGATGTTTGAAAGGGGCAGGGATTGAGTTGAAGAAAAAAAATGAACAACTAAGTCCAAGAGTGATTTGGAAGATGATATATACGATTAACAAAGAACCGATTGGATAAGATGGTATGAACATTAAAGAAAGGCTGTAGTAGCAGATATGGTGATACTCACATGGAATCCCTGCTAATGGATGGTTGAGGTTAGTAGATCACTTGGTTTTAGAATTTTAAGTGCCAAACTTAAGTCTTTCCATAATAATAAAATAAAAACAAAACAAAATAAAAATAAAGTAGGATGATGGCGAAGAAGAATTTAAAGAGAGCATGAAACATGCTAACTCCTCATTCAGTAAGTCAGAGTATAATAGAGAATTTAGCTTTGGAAAGCACACCATGGTATCTGGTGGCATTAGGTGTAATGTTTGGTGAATGTCAGAAAATGGAACATGAGAAGAAGAGACCAAAATTGTTATTATTATTATAGAATTCCAGCAGACATAATGAAAAATGAAGGAAGATAAGGATAAGGAGTGGGAAGGGGTACTATGAGATGTTTCTTTCTTAGCAGATTTTTCCATTACATTTTGCATCTTACACATCAATAATGTATGTCCTATCTTTCTACAAATACATGAAGAACCAAATGAAACATTGAATCTGAAATGCCAAAAGAATCACATTAGTAGAAGGAGATGAGCAGGGAGGATGGGGTTATCTATGGGAATGTAAATATGTATTCAACACTTTCAAAATCAATTAGAAGTGACTGAAAATAATAAAAGACAAGGAAGAGGAAGGAGTGATGAAGTCAAAATATTTTAATTAATTCATTGTATCAGAGATGAACCTAGTTGCAGTTCTAGGCTAAATTCTAAGCTAATTTTAAAATTAAAAATATTTCTAGGTTTTGTTTTGTTTGTCTTACTTTTATTCCCCATTTTATTCTCTGTCAGAAAGTTTATAGAAAATTGTGATTGACTCTGGATTTAGTTTTATTTTGAGCTTTGGAAATTATTCTGACTTGGAAAGTGGTGAGCCCAAAAATTTTAGACTAAACTCCTACAACATATGAGTGTTTTTCTCTCATGTCTATACTATATAATAATAAATGTCGCTATATGTATGAGATGAAGAAGAATGTTACCAGCTAATATCTATACCAGTGGGGTGAAAAGTTAGGGAGCAGTGAGGGAAGCAAGCACATTAAATTATTCTTTTCATTCCCACAGTAAACCTGATATTTTGTTTTAAAGACACTCTATGAAGTACTGGAGTCAGTGCTGGGTCTGTGTAGGATGGCAATGGAAGAAAGGTAAACAAGGATATGGGCCTAGATAAAATTAGTAATATATATTGTATGATCATATGGTCTCTTAGAAAGAATGTTGAATTTTTAAAAATTGTTTCTTTTTCACTTATGAAATAAAAAAGTATTTCTATAACATAGAATAATAATAAAAAAGATTGCACATGAATCTGCAAATCTATTATGTACAATTTATTATTCCTTTTAAATATATAGTAAAGTAATTTTATTTTCCTTTTCTTCTCTTTCTCCCTCCCTTCTAAAGATGGCTACCATTAGACACAAATGTGTGTGTATGTAAAATAATTCTACATATACTTCTAGTTATTAGTCCTTTCTCTTTGAAGGTAATGTCTTCATACATTCTTTGTAATTAATTTTGGTATTTATGATAGTCAAAATGGCTCATTTTGCTCTTTATTATTTCATATAAGTATATTCACTTTTTTTTCTAAAATCAATGAACCCATCATTTCTAATAGCACAGTATTCTTCCATCATGATCTTATGTCACACAAATGTTGCATTTTGAGTCAAAGAGCAGAGATTCAAATTCCAGCTCTGACACTTACTATCTTTGTGACAATGAAAATGGCACTTAATTTCTCTGGGCCCCATTTTTCTCATCTGTAAAATAAAATAGAACAACAACATAATAATAAAATAACTCAAGATATGGAAACTCTTTTTCCAAATGAAGATAGATCTTTCATTTGTTACTTAAAAAAAATACCAGTTGTAGAGAGTACAGAGAGGTTAAGGGATTTCTCTATGATCACACTTGCCTATAGTCAGTAGGTGCCACCTAGATAAGACCACCATTGCCCAGACATCTAACAAAGTTTCTGGTTTTTTTCTGGGTGTCTTATTTAATTTCAGCTGTGCAGTTTAGCAGGAAGTCAGAAACTGGGGAAGCAGGAAAGATACTAGAGTTCAAGGCATGATCAAAAACTGGGTCAGATAGTTAGAAAATAGAATATATGAAATCTGAAAAAAAGAAGAAATGAGTCAATAGAATCGGATGAGGCTCTGCTTCATAGAGGTCTAAGACAATGTTTTGTGTTGTAGAGTAAGGATTTCCCATATTCAAGAATGATCTCATCCCTGGGTTTAGACAGTTTATTTTCTTCAGGTAACAGCAGATAAATGACTTGAAATGGGGTCTGGGGCAGCGGTGGGCAGGTTGACAGAAGGTGTGGAGTAAGGTCATCAGAGTTAGTGATCATAAAAAAGTAAAGACATATTTTTGTTTCAACAAATATATTTAAATTTTACACGTTCCATATTTCACACAGGACTTAGTTTCAGCTGTTCTAAGATATTATAATTGATAAAACCAACAAACAGTAGAATATTCTCCACAATGGGTATGTTTTAGTCCTTAGATGTGGCATATTTGTCTGCCATTTGTTTTTCCCTTGTGAATATATATCAACATTTACTATACTTCAAGAGTTAGTACAAAGAGAACACTGTCAGTGGAGGGAAAAAAATCAAAACAAATGTTTTAAAGAATCTTATTTTCTTTAACATATTTCATGGTTTTAAATCCCTTTTTACCCCAAAGGAAATTCACAAACTTATATTATGCAAGGGTTAATAGTGCAAACATGTTATTGTTGTTTCTGTTGATGTTTGTTTTAAACATATTTCCAACATTTCTGTCACCCTTTCTATCTTCTTAAAGGCCAAGCCATAGATATAAAATTATATTACACAGGGAAATGACACCTGCTTCTGAATGAGCAGATTTGAAGATTGAGGGATTTATTTCCTCCCTGTAGGGAAAAGGAAAACTTTTGGAAATGCCACTTAAGTATATAACCAATTTTATTTTCTAAAGTTTATGATTAAGTCTTATTATATTCAAATAATTCCTTTTTATTTTATTTTATTGTTGCCAAGTTTGACAAAAGTATCAGAGAAACAAGATTCTTTCAGTTTCCTTCACAATAAAATAAATACAAATACATTTAAAGAAGAAACAAAAAACTAAATTTCAGAACATATTGCCATTTTTTGAAAAATCATATTATCGAACATTGTCAGAACAAAATCAAATATGTGAATATAATATAAAAATGGTAATACTGCAACCTAAACTTTTGGTTAGTTCCACATACACATACACACATTTTAAAGCTTTATTTTTAGATCTACATTCATAAGGTCATGACCTTTTGAATGCCTTTCTCAAATGGGGTATGTGGGGATAGTGTGTAGACTGTAGAAAGACTGACAAATAATAATTAAAATTCTGGAATTTCATATAATATGCTTGACAAATGAAATACCATTAAATTCAAGGGTAGGTCCTTGAATTAACTGAGGAATTTACATCATTAACTTCAAACTGATAATTATTCATATGTTCAGTTGCATATGGTAAAAATATAATGAGGAAAATTATGACCTATATAATATAAACAGTACTTGTGTTATGATCCCCCAAATTCATGTAGAAAATGTTCTTCATTTTTACTTCTGTGTGAACCTCCACTAAACTCTTCTCCAATGCTTCATTATTTTGTAGCATTAAATCTGGTTTCTTAGATGCTAGATCAGCAGAGTCTAAGTTGTGGAAATTCCTACCAAGTTAGAAAGGCTTTGAATATAGTGATAGGCTTTCAATTTCTTGTATGAGGACTAACTTAGTTAAGTAGAGAGAAGCTTCTTATGAAGTTATTCATAAGGTGATGATTTTTGTTTGTTTTAATCTCACAAAACAATAAAATGCCATGTACTAGGTCACAGGGGGCTTATGATCTGAATAGAAACAATTTGAACCTCAAAAACAATAGATGTTTAAATTATTAGAGGAATATAGATTCTTGAAACCTATTCCAACCTTGTGACTTTATCTAATGACCTTTCTTACAGTAGTTATACCTGCTGACCTCTACAGAGTATGACACACCATTGATTATTCCTTCCTTATACCTAACTTTTTTTTCCCCGCAACTTCAGGGACAGAGCCATCGTTTTGGTACAGGCCTTCGCCACTTCAAGCCTCATCACTCTTCTTCCCACTGTCCTCAGGTAGCAAAAAGGAAAATACATCTCTAACCAACAGTTAAAAGAAATTAATCCTAGTGGTTGATCTCCATCTCTCAACTCTCTCCCCACCACAGCCCATTCTCCATTAAACTCCCAAAATTATATTCCTAAAACATAGGTCTGACCCATGTTACTTCCTTTCTCATTAAATTCTAATAACTCTCTAGTACACCCAGGATCAAATATAAAATCGACTCTTAAGCTTGTAATTCCCTGACAACTGTTCTCCTTCCTACTTTTCTTGTTTCCTTATACTTTATTCCCTTCCACATGCTCTACATTCAACAACACTTGCCTTCTTACTGTTCCTTTCAAGATAATGCCTCTCTCAAATTTGACTTCATGTCTCACATGAGTAGAATTTTCTCTCTCCTCATCTCTGCCTCTGGTTTCTCTGAATTCCTTCAAGACTCAGCTCAAATCCTTCCTCTTGAAAGAGATTTCCAAACCTGACTGTACTCCCCAGATGCTAATATCTTACTTCTGATATTATTTCCCATTTATGATATGTGTGTATACACACATACACATATATGTTGTACATATATAGTTGTTTTTATGTTGCTTCCCCCTCTTTGAGTGTAAGCTCCTTGAGGCCCAAGACTATTTTTGTTTTGTTTTGTTTTGTTTTGGAGCTTAGCATAGTGTCTTGCATATACATGGTAAGTACTCAATTAATGTGTCTTGCCTTGACTTGTGGACCATTCAGATTTTCCTTTTTTATATGACTATTTTTTCTGTATACTTGGTTAGCGCTTTTGCTTTTTTCCTTCCCTTTAAACATAGATCATATAGAATTTTGAGTTTAAAGACCCTTGAGATGTCTAGACCCTGAATTCTTAACCTAGTGTCTTTTGATAGTTTCTGGGAATTTTTGAACTTAGATGAGAGAAAAACTACATCTTTATTTTTACTAACCTTTAATTTAGGGTTCCTTAATCAGTTTTACACCATGAATCTCTTTAACAGTCTGAGAAAGTTATTGGACTCATCAGAATTTTTTTGTTCTTGCTTTGTAGAGTGGATTATTTTTTGTTTGGTTGGTTGCTTGTTTATCTCAGTTTTGTTCTTTTGTTCCTCCAAAGACAGGGGATCTTTTCTAAGATTTGATTGGTCTAAGGAAAGAGGCTTGCGCAATTGAAATAAGCTAGGACATAAAATGACTAACATATGAGGAAAAAGTGACCTTCAGATATGATGGCTGTCCCACCACCGTGTAAATTGACACACTCTTCTGGCAGATAAATTAGGATTTGAAGATCGGTGAGGGTTGCATGTACATGGAGGAGGGATGAATCCTTATGGAATATCTACTCCTTGCTCTTATTAAGTAAACTTTTTGTCAAGTGCCAGAATCTTGGAGTTTCACTTCCTTCCAATCCAATCCAATCCAATGTATGGTGACAGTAGATAGAGTGCTGGACCTGGAGTCAGGAACACTCATCTTCCTGAGTTCAAATCTGGCTACAGATGCTTACTAACTATGTGACCTTGGACAAGTCACAATCCTGTTTACCTCAGTTTCCTCAACTGTAAAATGAGCTAGAGAAGGAAATGGTGAACCATAGGATCAGACCAGATTGAGTGAGGCCTGGCTCACTGCATTACTACCCTTTCCTACAATGACTTTAATTCTATTGTTAGCACACTCTTCTTCTGGGAAAATAGATTGAACCTGAATAACTCATTTCTCTTGCCTATTCCCACATCCAATCTGTTTTTAAGTCCTGTTGATTTCACTTCCACAGTATCTTTTTGCAATTTTCCCTTCTGCTGCCCCTGCTTACCATCCCATAATTATCACTGAAAACATTATAAAAACTTTCTTGTCTGTTTCCTCCACAATGACAAGTACAGTATCTTATCTAACAGTACTAAACACAAAAGAGATGCCTAATAAATATGCACTGCATTGTAACAAATTCCTTACTTACAGTATCTTCCCTCTCCAATCAATCTTTCATAATACATCCTCATAATCTACCCAATGGACTAATCAGGTCACATGACTCCTCCATAAACATTTTCAATAACTCCTCAATGTCTAACAAAGTGTCAATATGTGAAGCATTTCAACTCAATCACTTGAGATGTTACCTCAATTGATCACAACCCCTCAATAACCATGTGGATGGTCTTCAAGAGTCTCCATGGCTAGACAACCAATTACCTTGAAGCCAACCAATCTGGTAACAAGTTTCTCTAATTATTCCCTTTCATGTAATATCTATTCTAAATAAACTGCCTTGGTTTTTTATTTCTTTGTTTTGCTGTTGTTTTTTAATCATGTCTTCTACTTTTTGGCATTACTCACAGAGTGAAATGTTTCTGCTCTTGTTTCTTCTGGATGATGTTAACTTTACTCACGGTTTTAACTCAGGAACTATTTCTTCCAAGAAACTTCACCTAATCTTCCATATTACTTAATATATTAGTAAGTAGCTTCCATAACATAGGAAAAGTGGTTTGAAGCCAAATTGTAAACAGCCTCAAATGCCAGGAGAAGAAAATTGCATTTTATCTGTTAGGGAAATGAGGCCATCCTTCCTACTACTTTAACCGGCCTGTTCATTTTTTGCCTGCCTTACAATATGACTCTTTTCCATTTATTTTTGTGACTGTCATTCCTACTAGCAATATTTAATAAAATAATAGTGATAAATATTATAAAAGGATGGTTATCTGAATTTAAGGGGGGTAACTTTTTAAGGCTATTTGGCTTTGTGTTAGGTGACTAGATTTTTGGTTCTTTCACTGATGGACTGTTTTCACTAAAACTAAACCTGCTTATTAAACCTACTTATTTCTATGCCTCAGATTTTTTTCTACCTATAAAGAATATATATATATATATATATATGTATATACATACATATATATACACATATATACCTACAAAGCATGAATAGTTAATACCCTTATAAACCTTTTTGATATGTTCTAGAAATAAAATAGGCAATGTGTGTGTATGTGTGTGTATGTGCAAGTAACAGGCATATTATAGACAAATATATCAATGCATATACATACATATATGTATACAAATGTGTGCACACATGTTTATACCCATACGTATGAAGATGTACATGTGTATATATTTACATATACATGTATATATGCATATATCCATACCTATATCTATATCCATACCTATACCTATACCTATGGCTATACCTATACATATACATATACATATACATATACATATACATATACATATACATATACATATACATATACATACACAATGAAGGACAAACAACAACTACATGCCAGGAATTGTGTTAAGTGTTTTACAATTATTATCTCATTTGATCTTCACAACAACCCTAAGATGTAGGTACTATAATTATTTCTACTTTACAGTTAAGGAAACTGAGACAAACAGTGGTTAAGGAACTTGTCCAGAATCACACAGCTAGTAAGTCTGGGTGGTCAAATTTGAACTCAGGTCTTTTTGTACCCTGAGCCAATACTCTAACCACTGTGACACCTAGCTGCCTCAATTTTTCAAGTAGACAGCTTAATATTTTATACCAGAAGTATTCAGCCAGCAAGCCATTGGACTTTCTTTAAGTAGAAGGATGACATGACCAGACTTTAGAAAAATCACCTTGGAAGCAGAGTGGAGGATATATTGGAGTGGGAGAAGTGTGTGTGTGTGTGTGGGGAGATTAAAGCAGGAAAGCAGTTGGAAGGTTATTGTAATGATATAGGTGAGAGGTGATTAGGGCCTGAACTGAGGTGATAACTGTTTGAATAAAGATAAGGGAATGTATAAAGGAAATGCTAGGAAAACAAAACCCAAAAATAAAAAATAGATTAGATATATAGGATGAAGAATACTGAGGAGTCAAGGATGATACCAAAGTTGTGTGACTGGTGATTGAGAATATATTGTCACCCTTGAGAGTAAAGTCTAAATACGCTGATAGTAAAGTCTAAAAGACGGGAGGGTTTGGTAGGAGAACTCAGTTGTATTTGAAACATAGTGAGTTTGGGATGGCTAAAGGATGTCCAGTTTGGAATATCCAGAGAGAAATTGGTGACATATGATTAAAGTTCAGAAGAGAAACTAGGGTCATAGATAGAAAGATACATGATAGCTAGGTATTGATAGATATATAGACAGATACAGAGAAAGAGATGGAGATAGATACATAGATATAGATATATTAAGATAGATATAGAATGATAGACAGACAGACAGACAGATAGATAAAGATATAGATGTGGGAAATGCCTTCTTAAAAACAATAATAAAGCACGAGAGCTCATAAGATCATCAAGTGAGACAGCATAGAGTGACAATAGAGGTGATTTCAGAGTGTAGCCTTGGGAGACACCATCCTTAGTAGAGGTGACATGAAATTAGAACCAGGAAAGGAGATTGAGAAGGAGCAACTGGAGAAACAGGAGGACAACCAGGAGAGGGCACTATCACCAAAAGGACTAAGAGGCAGAATATAGAGGAAGAAATGGTGACAAAGGCTACAAATTGACAAGGATAAAGACTGAGAAAAAGCCATTAGCTTTGCCAGTTTGGAGATCATTGGTAACTTTTGAGGAGGCTGTTTCAGTTAAATGAAGGGGTTGGAAGCCAGATTGCAGATGGTTTAAAAGAAAGTGAGAAGAGACAGTGCTGGGCCTAATCCATCACCCTTCAATCTATCCATTATTATACATCCTTAGATAAGGTGATATTGCAGAACTCACAGCCATATAGAATCAACAGAAAATTATTAAGATTAATAAAGATGGGCCTTCATTTCTGTAAACAACCTGGTATAATAAAATACACTGAGGAAGTTCTCAAAAGCAATACACCATCTTGTTCTCCTATTCACTGTTGGGTACAATTTATTATATTTGAATGAGTCCAAGTCAGGATCAACAGGCCTTGAATTATGGTCCTCATTCTGCCACTATCTTTGCCACCACCATGTCTCAGTTTCCTTCCTCTCCGGTGAGATCTATTCTCCTCTGGCCCTCTCCCTTTGATGTTTCCTCTCACAAACTCTATTTTGGAAGGAAATGCTTATGACAGTCATCCTTCACTCCTCTCCCAGTTCTATTCTGACACTTTGAACTTTACCATGATACTTATTCCTGGTTATGAGCTTTTTCTTCCTGTCCCTGCCTTTTAGTTCTTTTGTGTGTTATTTCACCTGTTCGAATGTAAGCTTTTAGAGGACAGGGGCTATCTTTCCTTTTTCTTATATTTGTTTTTCCAGCACTTGGCATAGTTCCAGACTCATATTAAGTGATTAATCAATGCCTGTTGACAGGATTTGACTTGCTGTATGATTTGGCTTTCCTGAGACTAATTTTCATCATCTGTTAAATGAGGGAAAGTGTACTAGATGTTCTTTCCAACTGCAACAGTGTGCCTTACGTCTCATAAATTTAATCTCATTGGACAAATGCAAATTGGTTTAAATGGAATTCTGTGCTTGGAACAGAATAAGGAAGTATAAGGTAAAAGGAGAATTGTTAACTCAAAATGTGTATAAAGTGATGGATTCACATGCAATGATCTCTAGGTACCTCCAAACTCTCAAATGCTATGATTTTAATAATATTGAAAAATAAATCTATTATATGCCAGGTACTATTCTAGATGACAATAATATAAATCATATAAACAAAACAATCACTACTCGATAGGAGCTTATATCCGACAGATGCAATAAAGATCACTAATTATATTGTCCTTTTTCCTTCAGCATCTATATACATTTTCATAAATAAACTAATAGATTGCCTACACCTATCATTAAATTTGTAATATTGAAGAATTTGTATTGCCAGAAAGAAAAGATATGTATCTTTGGCTTCTTAGTTTCCAGAGAGTGTTGTGTGAAATGAGATATGGGCAAAATACATTGTAAACTTGCAAGGGCTATGAAAATTTAAGGTATCATTATGTTCTAATAACTTACATTTGTAGAAAAAGTACGTTCAAAATGCTTTTACACGTGTTATCTGTGTTATTCTCTGTAGATCTCATAAATGTTTATGAGTATATACTCTTACGACAACTATACAGATAGAGAAAGGCAAAGAGCACTTTAAAAACTAGACTAATGTGACATCATACATCTATGACAGTTTGGACAAGAAGTACGATCTCTTGGCATAGAGCCTAACAACTCAATGAAATTGTCATTTCCATTTCTTAATAACCCTATAAAAATGTTTATTATTATTTTAAGATATATTTTCATATGTGTACCTTTTATATATATATAAACATACACACACACACACACATATATCTAATGTCTCTCAACAGATTGCCCCCTCTGTTATTTCCACTCTGTCCCTTTCTTTTTTCAAAATTGTATTTTAGACTCAAATACCAGAACATAAATAGAGCATAGAGAAAAGAAACAAAAACTTATCACAAACTATTGCAACTTAAATACAAAGTTAGAAAAAAAAAAGCATGTCATGTACATAACAGAACATAAGAAAAGATTCAAAATATGTAGCAATAAATTTTCTGTCCCTTATTTTTAATCTCTCTCTCTATTGACTCATTTCCTACTACCTACAAACCATTCATCATGTTCATGGAAAAACAAACAAACAAATAACCCTCACTTGATCCTTCTATCCCTGATAACTCCTTTTTTCTATTCTGTCCTTTGTGTCTACACTCCTTGAAAAGAGAGTCTACAATGGGTACCTCCATATTCTTTCCTCTTACTCTCTTCTTAACCCCTTACAATCTGGTTTTCCACCTTATGTTTCTAACAAAACTATTCTTTCCAAAGTTAATAATAATCTCCTCATTAAATCCAATGATCTTTTTTCAGTCTTCATTCTATTTGACCTCCCTGTGTCCTTTGATAATGCTGATCTGTATCAGCAAACAACCTAGCATACCCAGGATGGCTGCTAGCACAAGTTCTTAGAGATGCTTTTCTAAATGAAAGCAACTCAAAATGGATTAACAATCTTACTTTAATCAATCAAACATATGTCATTTACCTACCTCAGGTGAAAAAGCATCCCGAACTTCAGAGAATACAAACAGAAGTTATAAGCAAAGAAAGAGATCAGCAGACAGACTTCCAGCTGTCTGACCATTACATCCATACCTAGTCAGTTACAAAAGAGGGAAGCATAAACATCTGGGTTTTCAAAGCCAGGGGGCTCAACGGCTTCCCTGAGTCTAGTCTGGCCAAATCACACAACTCTTTCCAAAGTGAGCCCCAAAGCAAAACCTCACATCAGGGTACATATAGCCTTCTCCTGCATCAGAAAATGTCACAGCCCTCTTGACCCACTGCCCGATCACAAAGTAATAAGGTGTGGGCCTTCCTGAAGAACAAGCCTCCTGCCACAGGCTCCATGTGACCACATTCAGCCTATTAGGGGGCAGAGTATATTTTCAAATAAGAGAAGGTTCTTAGAGCCACTTAATCCTATCAAAGAGCCTAGGGGCAGGGAAGATCTTCAGATTCCCATAACATGATCATTCTCAAATGATATCTTCTCTCTAGGTTTTTGGGACTCCACCCTGTCTTAAACCTCCTTCTACCTGTCTGACCACTTCTTCCCAGTCTCTCTTACTTGTTCATCCTCCAGATCATGCCATATATATATATGGTGATCTCATCCATTTTCATGGATTTAATTATCATCTCCATGGTGACTCTCAGATCCACCTATCCTCCCCCAATCTCTCTGCTGACCTCCAATCTCACATTCCCAACTAGCTTTTAGACATCTGAAACTGGGTATCTAGGAGGCATCTTAAACTCAAGCTGTCCAAAACAAAACTCATTATGTTTCCCCTAAACTCTCTCCACCTCCTACCTTCCCTATTGCTGTAAAGGTTAATACCATCCTCCTAATTCCTCCCAGGAGTTATCCTAGATTTCTCACTATCTCTCACTCCCATAGACAGGGTATTGCCAAGACCTTTTGATTTCACCTTTGCAATATCTCTCAGTATGCCTTCTTGTCTCTGACACTGCCCCTACTCTAGTTCGGGCCCTCATCACCTTATGCCTGGATTGTTACAATAGCCACTGGTGGGTCTACCTGCATCAAAGATTTTCCCATTCCAGTCCTTCCTCCATTCAGCTACTAAAATAATTTCCCTAAAAGTAGTAAATTCCAGTGGTTTTTCATTGCCTCTAGTACCAAATAAAAAATACTCTGTTTGGCATTCAAAGCCCTTTATTTCACAGTACTCTCCTGGATTTTAAGTCTTCCTAAACATTATATTCTGATACATACTGTTTGATCCGTTGATACTGGTCTCCTGGCTATTTGACAAACAGCTGTGGTGAATATCTCTGGTTTTCCTACATGCCTGGAATGATTGCCTCTGACTGACCTCCCAAGCTTTCTTTAAGTCTCAGTTAAAATCCCACCTTCTAAAGGAAGTCTTTTATAACCCCTCTTAATTCTGATGTTTTTCCCATTTTAATTTCTTATTTATCCTACATAAAGCTTGCTCTATACATATTTGCTTGCATATTGTCTCCCCCCTTAGATTTTAAATTCCTTGAGTGAAAAGACTATCTTTTTAATTTTTACTTTTTTTTTTTTAATTTCCCAGTCCTTAACATGTGTCAGGCACATAATAAGTGCTTAATAAATGTTTGTTAATTGATTGAATGAATGAGGCATATATAAGTATATTGATTTATATATGAACATATATAAATATACATACTTAGGTACTCTAAGTTGTGTATTTGAAATCTATTTTTCTGAAATCCCAAGGCTGAAAATTAAAGATATGTGCTGATACTGACACTAATTAAAAGTAAATAAAATGGGTGTCTGTGTAAAAAGACAATTGTTTTTTCTTTCCATCTGGCCATATAATCATACTTGCATTAGATTAAGTCATGTAAATACATTTTATTTTATTCACTTAATGAAATTAATCCCAAAACCAATTCTCAGGAGACTAAGCAGATGCTAGGGGTATAACAGTTTTCTAAGAAATTTCTTCTTTTTTTCACAAATAGGAAATTTCATGAATTAAAGACTGGAAGATGAGGAGAATAACATATGCATACTATATTTGGTTTTCAATAAGTTTTTCATGTATGCCTTGTGGAAAAGATGAGAAATGTGAACTTAATGACAAAAGCATCAAAAGATTTCAAGTCAAGAGTTTCTCTACTCCAAACCCATAATTTAATAGGTTAGGAAATTGAAGCCCAGAGAGGCAGCTGAAATTAGTTGAACAACCAGGGCCAGAGAATCACTATATAACAACTAACATAAACTTGCATAGGGATCTCATGCAAAATGTTAGGAGGACTATTTCCTTGACTCCATTCTCTTCAACATCCTTGTCAGTGATTTTGATGAAGAAATACTTTATCTGAGATATTAGAATAGATTTATTCTGCCCTAAGATATACTCTAGAAGTTTTGATTAGAATATCACAGAGCTTAGAACTAGAAGTGGATTTGGATCTCTATTCTAAGTTCATCCTTTTACAAAGGAGGAAACCAAGGCCCAGAAAAGAAAAAATTACTTGCCTCATGTTGCAATTTGCTTAGTAGTAAAAATGTAATGCAAACACCGTTCTACTGGCTCCAAATCCAGGGATATTTTGACTATATCACTTCTTTCTACTTGACTAGCTTGTCAAAGATATATACTTTTCAAGAATTTCATCACATCAATTAAATTGTTCTTTCTTTATTAGAGTATTTCTCCAGGGGACAATGGTATGTGTGGCAGTCTGAGGCCCAAATAAGCAGAGAGATAAACTTCTAAATGTTCCTTTCCCCACCATACTGAAGAGAAGTTCTTCTATTAGCTTCTGAACTCCTCTGTCCACAGAGCAAACTTGCACTCTTTGCTTATTGATCCATTTTCCAAAAGACAAGAAGAATGCAGATAAATATTCTCCCCTCCAGCAGAGAAGTAACAGGAAGAAAGAATCACAAGTGGTCAAAATGAGGTTCTCCATGAGATCTGTGTCTTTAAGCTTTGACTATCACTTCTCATCCACTTAGATCATATGCTAGTATAGCAACATACTACTTAGATACTCCCCCTGAAAAATCGTGCTAGAAGAATGTTTTCTGAATGCCAAACTCTAGGTTAATGCTGAGTTTCAGTGTACATACAGTACAGGTATATGTGACTTTCCCCTTATTTAAGAGACAAGTCATTTTTATATCAAAGGCATCCTGTCTTGTTAATAACAGAATGAAATCTACTCAATTCATGTAAGTCTCTCTTGGTACTGTTTTCAAAAATGTTTTGTTCTCCCTGGAAACTACTCATGGAGATACAAGTCATTACATTCTGCCAGTTACTATACCAGCCCTTTCTAGACAATAAGAATCTAACCAGATTTCATTTGAAAATTATATTACTTCCAAGGATAGTTATACATACAGGTCTTATAAATTGGTCCCAATATTTGTAAAATTTCTGAGGGGCTTGAAATTAAGAAAGCAAATTAATATGTTCTACTGACATAATCATGTTCTGAAACATCTGAAGTTGCTAAAAACAACAGATCCTATTCTAGTGAAATGAAATTCAATAGGGACAAATATAAAGTCACTTTGGTTAAAAAAACAACAATCAGTTGTCTCAGTATGATGCAGGAGATATGTAATTATATAATAGTTCATTTTAAAGAGATATGGAAAGTTTAGTGATAAATCTCAATATGAGTCAAAAGTGTAGAATGGCAGCCAAAAAAAACTTTTTGTAAATTTAGGTTAAATTAACTAAAATTCAACAAGAGAGAGGTTATAGTTTTTGTTGTCATTGTTTTCTGTTTGTTTGTTTGTTTGTTTCTGTAAGATGCCCTATTGGCAGAGTTTCTTTTGGGAGCAGTACATATCAGGAAAGAAAACGACCAGTTGCTGAATGATTGGAGGGCCATCAACAGGATGAATAAGCTTCTCAAAACAATAAGAATAGCTAGCATTCATATAGCATTTTACATCTGCAAAGCAATTTATGAATAGCATCTCATTTTATTTTCACAACATACTGGGAAGTAGGAACTATTATTATCCCTATTTTTATAGATAAGGAAACTGATGCAGACAAAGATTAAGTAACTTGTCCAAGACCACACAGATAGTAAGTGTCTGAGATTAGATTTCAATTCAGTTCTTGACTTCACATCCAGAACTCTATCCTCTGCAAAATCTAGACATCTAGATATATTCCAAAAATATGTGAGGATGAGTTGAGGGATTTGGGAATGCTTAGCCTAGATAAAATTAAGCCTGAGAGAGAACATGATAACTGCTTTCAAGGACCTTAAAACCTTTTTTGTAGAAGAGGGATTAGACTTGTTAATCTTGGCCCTGGAGGACTGAATTAAAATCAAGAAATAGATCTCATTTCATGACTTACAAGTTTAATGGGTTGTCTTGGGAGGTAGAAACTTCCCTACAATTGAACATCTTTAAGATAAGGAAGTATGAGCACTAGTTGAGGATGATATTTAGAGATTTCTGCTCAGGTAGGGTTTGTACTTGCAAACTTTGAAGTTCTTTCCAGTTCTGAGAGTCACTGACACCATGTTTCTAATAGCTCATTTTCATATGTTTTAAGATTTTCAAAGAGATTTGCATACATTATCTCATTTGATTTTCACAACTCTAGATAAGAGTCAAAAGACCTATAAGTCCAAATTCTGTATCTCTGACTTACATCTCTTGTGATTTTTAGATAAGTCACTTAATTGGTCTGGCCTCAGTTTTCTCACCTGTATAATAAAGACTTTAGACTAGAACACCAAGGTACCTCCTAACTCTTTATTTACGATGTTATGACTTTTTCTGACCCTGTAAACTAATTTCTATCATTTTCTCAATTTTACAGAATAGGAAACTGAAATACAGAAAAATAAAGTAATCTGGTCAGGGTCTATAGTAAATTAATGCCTGAATTAGAACTGAAATCCATGGCTTCCTGACTCCAGTTCAGTCCTCTATCCACTCTACCATCCCATACCTCCAAGAAAATGGAGGCACTCACAATTCATTAGGTGCAATAGGCTTGTAATGAATGTTGGAGTAAGATCAGTAACAGTTTTTCTGAGGACTTGTTGGCACTTATATAGTACTTTAGCCCTTCCCTAGATTCCCAAATATGAATTCATTGATTATTGTGGAAACTTCCCTAAACTGAGATTGAGACACACAGTATTTGAAATGAATAACCAAAAAATCACCCAAGATTTTTCCATTTTTCTTTGTTGTTGTATTAGGAGTAGTAGAAGGCATCTCTAGAGGTAACCTTCACATAGGCAAATATGCCAACATTTCCTTGAAAACCTGCCAACCATTACAAGCCAGGAAATCTTGATTGTGGGGCAACATCTCCAATGGTTAAACTAAAAAATAAAATGGATCCACTTAATTAAAGTTTCCAATGTCAGTAGTTCCTTGGGATGTTTTTGGGATTAGGTGCTATTTCATAGAGTTTTATTGCTGTAGATTCACAGTTTATTCAGAAAGATTGATTCCAAACTATTTTACGGAAAGCAGTTCTAAATCTTTCTACTGGCAGGAATAGTTTCCTCTCTGCTTGTTTGTTGCTAATAAAGACCCCAAGGGATTCCAGTCTTTCATCTATTTCTTACAAGATAGAGAATTTCTTATCATAAGATGAGTCTGCCAGGATTGCTTGCCAAATCAGGAATCATTATTGGCAGGCATGAAAACTGAAGTGACTTCCTCTTTTGGCAATCATAGAAACTTGATGGTGACCCATCCAAAACTGGTCTTTGTTAAAACCCACAAAGCTTGGAATCCTCTGCCTGAGCTATTGAAGAATGCCAGACTTATGGACTCCTCTGTGTAGAAACAACATGATGACATTGGCATTAGGAGCACTAATTTTGAACCCTAATTGAACAGTACATCCATTAAAACAACCCTGAGTGACTGAAATTTCTTGCTCGCCTTTTAACATCAAAGTAAGAATCTTAGAAAGAAAACTCAAAATTGTCTTGGTTTTCTTTTGAGATACGAAAATGCATATGGTAAAGCAATTTAAATACAGTGTCTGTGTAGTATAAACCTAAAGGAAGAATGCATAAGATTCTGTTATTGAAAAATGTAGATTTGAAAAGAATAAGGTAGAGCCTATTTAGTCTGTTTAGTCCATAATTTACACCCTGTAGGACAATTCAGAATTATAAAAGTTTACTTTTTTTCTGCTCCTTTTATTCTTCCTTCCTCAGACCTCATCTAATCAGCAAATGCCCACTATCTTCAAAGGGAGTCCTGTGATTAGAACAGTGCACTAAGCCATGAGATAAAGATGAAACATCTGAATACCCTTAATATTAGCAAATTACAGAAACCTTACATGTACATGTCTGTTCCTGTACTACTTCTACTATTACTACTACTACTACTATTACTATTACTGTTACTGCTGCTCCCTACTAATACTACTACTACTAACAGTAATAAGGTAAAAGAGCAGAGAAAGAAGAAACATGACAGAGAAATAGAAGACACATTCAAATGGACTACAAATTTAAATTCATGCCAATATGACTCCACTTTAGGTATGACTCAGCTTTGTGTCATTAATTGTTGGCAGTAAGAACAAATACCATAATTTCACTGTATCCCATCTCAATTACTCCTAATGGGAAGAGGGTCAGGAGGGCTGTAGCTTATGGTCTGGGATAAATGAAGGTTAATTATATCAGTGCTGCAGAAACACTTTATATCACCCAATTTTGATCAGACATTTTTAAAAAATATAACATTTCTGAGGACTCCTGACCTTACTCCTCAACCTTTGGATTTTCTCCAATCTCTTTACCCTCAGTCTTACCCACAACACGTAGTTTTTCTGCCCTGGTACCTCATCCTCCCATCCCCAGACTTTCCATTTCCCCTTCACCTATAAACTTCCTGAATTAGAATATAGATTCCTTTTATTTAGGAATTTTAATGCTTGTTTGTGATTGTATCTCCAAATCTTAAGACTGTGGCTGACACATAGTATTTAACAAATATTTTATCTATCAATATACCCATTCATCCATCCATTCTTCTAGTTATCTACCTGTCTTTGATGACGATAATGGTGGTGATGATGATGATGATGATCTCCTCACAGCAAATGGGAATTAGCTTCCTTAATGGAGAAACCCATTCTGCTTTTGGACAAATTGATTATTAAGGATATTTCTTCATATACAGTTCAAATATACTTCTTGAATTTCTGTTCATTGCAATTACTAATGAAATTTCAAAAGGCTCATCATAAGTAAGTTGGTGACTAGACAATATACATTTTTGATTAAAGAGTGGAGAGGTTAGGATCCATCTCAGTGGAGGGAATGTCTAGGAAAATTCATTTATTTATAGGGCCATAGAAACACAATATTTGGAGCTGGTAGATGGAGGGAAAGAAGGAAGGAAAGAAGAAAAGGATAAAAGGGAGGAAAGAAAGGAAGAAAGAAGGAAAGAAAAAGGAAGGATGGAAGGAAGGAAAAAAGGAAGGAAGAAAAGAAGGAAAGAAGGAAGGAAGAAATGGAAGGAAGGAAGGAAGGAAAGAAGGAAGGAATGAAGGAAGGAAGGAAGAGAAATGGATGGGAGGGAGGAAAGAGCATTATCATGCAACATCCTTTCAAATTTATACCTCCAGTTGTTTATAATTATCAAGGCCCATGACATGAAGGAAGTTTCTACTCTTCCTCCATAACTTTGGTAAAGATTTCCACAACTACATAAGAAAGGGATAAGGGTCTGGAAAATGAAGCACTTCTGGATAAAAACTGTTTTGTTTTGTTTTGCTTTTGGATAGAGCTCTGATTTCTTTGATGTGTCCTGGCAACGGAGGACCTGGACACTGGCTAAACGAGAACAGTGTAATACTCACAGGATCTCTGACTTTGAAGTTTTCCTAGCTTAAGAACTCATTAAGGTAATGCCCAGGATAATAGTTTTTGAGCTCAAAATTCCTTAGAATTCATTGAATCTACTTCTTTTATTTTACAGATGAGGAAAATGAGACAGAGAAGTAAAGCGACTTAATCAAGGTCTTGCAGTTTCTGTGTGTCTGAAACAGGATTCTTCTGAGACAAGTCTCCCTGACTTCAATTCTGGTGCTTCATCCATTGTTGCTTTGACTACACCACACAGGATAAGCAATTTAGTAGAGGCCAAATCATCATTGAACTTGGTTTCTACACAGTTCAAATGTTTTTTACCTCTCTATATCCTTTTTAAAGATATAACCCTTTGGTGGTTCTATATACTATATGAGATAATAATATAATCATCTATCTCCCTTCTTCAGGAGATTTTGCAAAAAAAAAATATTCTATTATTTTAACTCATTGTTGCTTTGGATAACCATCATTTTCTATTTGAGCATTGTCAGATATTTGCCAATTAAGGCACATTTGAAGCTATTTTTTATTTGTGTTGGATCAATTGTTCTATTTTTATTATTTTTGTGGATAAAATTATTATATTCCTTTTATACTATGGAGAGTTTGCATATTATAAATGCTCATGGAATTGTAACTATGGATCAAAGGATAGATCATGACAAATGTTCTAAGAAACAGTTATTCCTCTTTAGAAATAACATTATGCTGATTCCATCCATCACCAGAACTTTGCATAATCTCCTGAAAGAGATTTGTAATGACTCAAAAAAGTCTAGCCTGATAATTAGCAAGAAAAATCAAGTGAAGAATGTCTATTGCCCTGATTACAATATGTACTTGTATGGATGGTACGTAGTGCATGTCCATCAATCTGCATATTTCAGACACTTCAAATGGACAATTAACTGGGCCCTGAGTAAAAGAGGAGAAAGAGTGAGAGCTAAGCTTAGGAAATTTGACCCATAAAATCAAAAATAAGTCTTTTTAATGCCATTATTCTACTAGCATAACTATAAGACAGAACAACATGTGATGCCATAATCTCTAAAGACTTAAAATTGAAAGTGTCTAGAGGGCACTGGATAATTTCACTGTAGATGTGACCAAACTATGGTATACAGACAATGAGGAACTTCCATAAAGAACAGAAGTAAACAATAATCAAAAACCAATTGAAAGGAAGTAGAGTTAGATGGGTCCTACAGCAAGAGTGAGGGATGAAATGTGAAGACCAGAGTGATCCACTGGTAGCTGTATTTTATCAGGAGAAAGTAAGGAAGGCCTCCAGTGAGGGTGGGCACTTTGTAGTATATTTACAGCAAAATACGGATAAGAGTTGCATAGATGGGTACACTTAGGTAGATTTTAATCTGTATTGTTGGAGGGAATTTTTTTTTAATTTTTTAGTTTTTTTTTTTAACTTTCATTTACTTTTAGTTTACATCATTATTTCCATGAGATTTTGAGTTACAAATTTTTCACCACCTTTCCCCTACCCACCACCCCAAAACAGTGATTCCACTGTATACCCCCTCTCACAATCTGTTCTCTCCTATATCCTCCAGCATTACCCCTCTGACTTTCCGGTAGGGCAAGATGGATCTCCCTACTCCACTTTAGAACTTTAAATTCTAGATTCTTTCCCTTCCTCCCTCGTCACCCACCCCCTCTGGAAAAACAAGCAATTCAATACAGGCTGTACGTGCATAGTTACACAGAACATCTCCACAATGGACATATTGTGAAAGACTGACTATATTTCCCTCCTTCCTATTCTGCCTCCCACGTAGTCTATTCTCTACTTTGTCCCTGTCCCTTTACAGAGCTATGTGCTTCTAACAACCTTCCCCCCACCAACCTGCACTCCCCCCCATCCTCCCCACTCTCATCCCCTTCCCCCCTACTCTCCTGTAGGGCAATATACTGAATTTAGAGTGTATGTCATTCCCTCCCTAAGCCAAATTCAATGAGAGTAAGGTTGACCCATTCCCTTTTGCCTTCCTGTTCTTCCCCTGCATTGTAACAGTTATCCATTGCCTCTTCTATATGAGATGATAAACCCCATTCTGTCTCTCCCTGTCTCTTCTCATTCTATTCCTCTCCCATCTTTCGATTTCATTTTTTAAAAATATCATTCCTTCTTATTCAATTGATCCTGTACCCTCTGTCTATGTATACCTGTACACATATATATATACACACAATGTATTCACACACACATATATGTATGTATGTATATATGTATGTATACATACTCACATGACTATATAGGAGGTATGTGTATGAATCCATATGTGAGTGTGTGTATATATATGTGTACATAGACAGAGGGCACAGGATCAATTGAACAGGATGGGATTATATATATATATATATATATATACACACACACACACAGACACACACACACACACACACACAGACACACACACATATACATACATACATATATACATACATATATATACATACATGCATACATACATACATTTATGTTCAGTCTACATTTTTCTTGGAAGCTTTTGGTGCATGAGTTCTGACTGTGTTGTCTTCCTCCCGTTCCATGCTTTGATCCTTTTTATTTCCAAAAAAAGTAATCTAAAGTTGGATTGCTGGGCTTGCTTCACTTCCTTTGCCTGCTGATATTGCCAGTCAATTACTTGACTTTTGGGCTCTGTAGAACTCTGCTTCCTGGGGGGAGAGCTTTGCCCCAAATCACTGGGGTTTTCGCAGCTGCCAGGGCTATTTGGAGGCTGTCACCTCTGCAGCCTCCACTAGCTTTGGCTCACTGATCACACACCTCAAGACCACCACTCAAGGCCACTATCCCAATCCAGGCTGGTTAAGGCAAGAGTGCTTAGCCTCTGAATGATGGCTTGGCTCCCCTGCAATCTGCAGGCTGGGAGCTTTGAAGCAGACATGTGGCAGTGGCTGCAGAGTGCTTCTCACTCTGGAGGCAGATGGCCGGACTCTCTCCCCCAAATTTAGCCCAGTTCCACTGACCTTTCACTTAGTCCTTGTTTCTTATGTGTTGATAATTCTGGAACCACCACAGATGACAGTGGCCCACTCTCTTGAAAACTCCAGCCACAGCTTGTTCTGGTGGCCCTAGGGCTCCAACCATGGGTTCTTGCAGTGATGGTCTGGGCTCCCAGAGTGCTGTGATGAACCCCTTCCTGTCAGCCTGCAGGGCTGCCTTCAGTAGGGGCTTTTCTACTCTGTCATTTTGTGGGTTCTGGAGCTCTAAAATTTGTTTAGAGTCATTTTATAGGTATTTGAGGTGGTTATGCAGGGAGCCACAGAGTTCTCCTGCTTCTAAGCTGCCATCTTGACTCCACCCCCTTGGAGGGAATTTTTGAAGTGATAAAAATCATAGATCCATTTAAGCATTAAGAAAATGATGTTATTTGTTTATATATGTAGATATAAAGCCTACCCTTCCAATTTTTAATTAGGAATAGCTCATAATAGGTTGAGCAAAGCAGCATTTAACTAGCTAACAGAAGAGATTTAAAATGCAAAGTCTTCTTGGTTTATTATCTGTGAATAATATATTTCTCACAAATGAAGTTCATTCATCAAATTTTTTTCCCTATTTATCTAGCCACAGTCTCTATATTATATGTGCTAAATGGTTATATTGTTAAGGACAAGTCTGTGATTGTAATTATATGCAGGCTGAATATCAAAATTAGTCTAGGTTTCCATTTTATCATCCAATCACATGCAAATATACAAATAGAGTGATAAGCATGTTAGAATAATTGACCAAAATGATACATTAGATATCACTGTGATTTTATATATATATATAAAATATATGTATGTGTATAGATACATGTGCATATATACACATGTACATAGATTCACATGTGCGCATATATATGCATGTGTATTTTATATTTATACATTTATACATGCATATGTGTATTTATATATACATATATGTGTGCACATATTTGTGCATTCAATCTATTGCCTCTAGGTTTGATTTTTTAGAAAACCATGAGTCATAGGATTTTAGGATGGAATAAATTTTAGAAATTATTTATCCTCACATACCGTTTGGATAAGAATACTAAGCTTTAGAGTAATTGAATACTAGATTTAATTTCATGCAATGAATTAGTGGCAGAACAAGGACTAAAACCCAGATTTACTGAGTCCCAAGCCATTTTTCATTCCAGTAAATCATGACGCCTTCCTGAATATTCTTATTTGTTAGTATCAAGACAATGCGTCCAACTGTGGTTGAATGGACCAGTATGAACTCAGAAGGCTCTCACATAGGTTGGGCACACATAGTCCACATGAACATTCAAATGTAGCGATGTCTCTAAATTTGAACATCTCACATGTTTTTTGAGTTATTGCAGTTCTGCTTCCTTCATAGAACACAGAACCTTCTTTGATGCAGGCACATGATGGTGGGCATTCTTTTGCCCATGTCTCCCATATCATATAGTCAGTCTAAAGTTCTTCAGAGAGACCTTGGTAATATTTTTATACAGCTTCTACTAACTACCATATGATCTCCTGCATTGGATGTGTTCTCCATAACAATGGTCCTTAAGGAAAACATACATTTGGCATTCAAATGATGTGGCCAGTCCATTAAAGTTACATTCTCTGTAGTCAAGTTTGAATGCTTGGCAGTTTAGTCCAAAAAAGGACCTCCATATCTGAGACTTTATCTTTCCAACAGAGCAATTATGCTGACCTCATTGTTGTATGCCTGTGAAACCTGAATAGTATATCAGCAGAATGCTAAAACCAAATATTTCCATTTGAAATGTCTTAGAAAGATTCTGAAGGTTATCTGGCAAAATAATGTACCAGATGCTGAGGTCCTTCAACCTAACCGTGGAAGGCATGGACTTATTAGCATTCTCTGGATTCTTGCTAGCTTATCATTGTCCTTCCTGAAATAGAACCCATAGAATTGAATATATTATTTCATTTGTTATCTAATAAGAGCAGACTGATGGTATCACTTTGCTCATTATAGACACTGAATTTCAAAGCACTCCACTCATATTGATTTTTTTTTCTATTTGACATATCATACTACTAAAAAGTTGATGATGAGTCATTAATAACTATTATTAGGATACAGACATTCAAAGATTTTCATCTACCTAACCACTCTACACTTATTTATCTTATCCACGAAGATAACATGCAGTATTTCTATCAAATACGAGGCTATGATCCAGGTATACTGTATCTACCCCTAATTACCCATCTAATAACTTTGTCAAAAAATGAAATAAACTTAGTCTGGCAAGTTTTTTCCTCATTTTTTTAAAATGGATGACTTTTTATTGATGACTTTTGCTTTTGTTTCTTTCATCACCATAGTTTCCCCTTGCTTCCATCTTATCTTACTACTGAAGATTCATTCCACATAAAACATACCATTTTTAAAGAATTTTTTAAAAGAAAAGAGGAAAAGATCATTTTGTAATTTTTCCATTTTCATTGTTTTAATCATTGGGCACATTATTTTCTTGGCTCTATTTATTTCACTCTGAATCAGTTCGTGCAGTTTTTCCATTCTTCTCTGTATTTATAAAATTCAGCATTTCTTACAGTAGAGTAATATTCTGTTACAATCACATACCACTATTTGTTTAGCCCTTCTTCAATCAATGAGTATCTACTTTGTTTCTAATCCTTTGCTACTACAAAAAAAAAATGCTGCTATAAATGTTTTCCTGTACATAGAGATATTTTCTTTATCAATGGCCTCCTTGGGGTATAAGCTTTGTAGAGGAGTGTAACACCATGCACCAGCAGATTCCAAAAAGAATGCTACTGTGAACAGCTTTTAAGGTTTGGATTACACAGTGTAGTGAACACTCCATTTATTCCATTACAAATCAAGGCAAACATTCACAATATATCACAACATAATATTCCCAGCAGCTTAACATTAGAATGGCCACACAGTTTTCACTACAGTGGCCACAATATTTAGAACAAAGTATTCAATCAATTCAGAATACAGTAATCAATACTCAATCATTCAATCAATTCATAATACAATAATCAAACTTCCACTCATGGGGCAACCATTAACTTAATCAGTCATTAATCTAGATTCATAATTACTATCATTAATCACTAGTACAGTCATTAGAAAACCACACAAACCCTCCATCCCTTGGTGTCAGCAAACCTCAATTTCATACAATTTTTTCATCTTGATGCTGGGTGGTGTCTCTGATTCCCTGGATCCCCTTCCATGGTCACAGCTCCCTCCTGAATCCACCAAAAAGTCACCTGGATTCAGAAGCAGACAGCTCCCAG